>CM064502.1:11368168-11482079 GCA_032716605.1 Paralithodes platypus
TGGTAATTGTTATGCCCTGTTTGTTCTACCGGATTAAATCGGGTAATGTGAGTTATAAAATGATCTGGGTATATAAGGCGTGCATGCACAAGACAAGGATATGAGGAATAGAGAACACCAAAAAGAAACACACGGTAACCAAGACCCACGATCACGTTTATTGATATACCACTGCAGAAATTATTCGTATGCAAGACAATAATAATAGAATTGAACAACACTAGCATAACGTGGATCTGGATGGAGCATAGTCTCCCACTTCCAACGTTCAGGTATTAATCTCTGATCACTGGCTTTAATTCCACAGGTTTATCTATACCGAAGGGACCATCAATCGTTACTTATAGAAATCATATTCACTGTTAGATTTATTACTGGTAGCTCTGGTGCACAGAGTAGTAGTGCCCAGACTAGATTAGACACGCGTATTTTAGAGCACGGGAATTTTAGTAACCTCAGGGGTACTGATCTAAGTTTTATATTCTTGTCTCAGAAATACATAGAACGCAAATCAGTGGGTGAACATTCAGATATCACTAGGTTTTCACTTCTATGTAATAATATCTTGGTATATGGTTGATTACGAGAGTTAGTGTCGCCTGTTAATTAATGAACACTGATACGCTTAGCACTTCCTAATGGAATGTTTTTATATGAATTATACTGGGGCAAAGAGATAGCCACTTCGAAGAAATATGAATAAGTGAAATCTCTAAATAGCACGGTAGTAATGTAGTACTGATAGAGTGAATCTTGGGTAGTATTTGATGGGTCTGGTCCTGGTTATCTTGCGTTTATAGGTTGGGGGCTAGCGACTGGTTCCGCGGCCGTCCAGGGTGTCCATATATATGAAGTTCCATACGTGGACAGGTCCTTCTATTCAAGTCTGCCACGGAGTCTGCCGGCTCTGGAATCTCTCAACTCCGGAACAACACAAGGGCAGAGCTAGAGGTTAACTTCAGGGTAGTGACCACTGGTTGGTGTCTAGCTTTCAACTGATTTGCTGGGGCTGGAGCTGGGTTTATAGGCTCGGTTTTGGGCCCTGTAGGCATAGGGATCTCGAGTCTTATGGACTTATTTGAGCTCTCAATAGATACGGGGACTAGGTAAGGTGGTGATTACTGTTGTGGCACATGGCTATAGGAAGCCCTCATCATATTATATAACTGAGCCTTAGTAAGAGCTACTATTTTGGCTACACTGGAAGTATTTAGGGGAGAGACACTGGATCTACTTTGCGAGGAGGATGGGGACAGCTGTGATAGGGGCGTCTCTCTTATTGCTGTCTTGGTTCTATTGCATAGCTGAGGTGCTAATTTGACTATCGAGTATGCACAGGTGAATGGTTCTTGAGAGACGGAGTAAGGGGGTTAGACATGCATGGTTAGTTTATGATAGGAAGAATTCCTAGTCTACCTGGCAATGACGGAAGTCAAAACAGGGGTCAGGTATACTCGTGGGGGTCTCCGGGGGGTGGGTTCTCCCCTCCTCAGGTTCGGGTAAAAGGTATGTAGCTCTCCGCTGTGGTCAGTAGGTCGCCGCGGTGTGGCTTGGGGCTGCATATCACCAGTGTTGGCGATCGCCTCTGTTTATGAGCGAGATGTGGGTGTTCTTAATATCCAAAACTGAAGGTGCCTTGGCTAGCTGGTGTAATCGGTTGGTTGTTAATTGCATGGCTGCTGGATGTGGTGGAGACTGGTTGCTACCTCTGCCACATTTATCTGGAAGTATGGCAATAGAAGTTAGTTACTGGCGAGGCGGCGAGCCTTGCACGACGACCATTGGGGTGCAGGGTTGTGAATGGGTTGTAAGAGAATAGATGGCAGGCAAGGGGTTAGTAAAGTTCTAATGTTGTTCTGGCCTACTAAGGGAAGGCAGGCTGGATAGGAGTATAATATATAAAGGTTGGAGAGCGTTAGCAACGGAAAAATCAAGGATCTTCAAGAGGTATGAGAGAGAGGCTAGGTCGGACAAGAGTCGAGAAGCGCGGGCTCTTATAATGAGGGGGGGGGTTCAGGGGGGTCTATAGGGGAATTTGTCCCTAAGGTCTCTGGGCGTGGGGGTGGCATTAGGCTGCAGTTGATATTGGAGTTTGAAAAGGTAGTGAAAGTACGTTAGCCGAATGCTACCGGGGAAATGCAACTATGGGGTGGTATATGAGTCTGGAAAAGATAGAATTATGTGGACTGTGGGGCTGGGGGGAAGAATGGGTGAACTGTAGGTGTGTGCTTGACTGTGGGTAAAGTGGGGAAAAACATGGTGTATTATTCTTCGTCGTCAGGACGAGGGGTTATGGATACTAGTAGTTGGCACGAGCTTTTGCACGTCTAGTTGTCCCTGGGAACTGCGTTTCTATGAAATATATTCCAAGAAAAACGGCAGTTCGTAGGGGTACTCAGTTATTGTTTCGAGGTACTTATGACAGATACTGGTAATAAGGTTATCTATACAATCTCTGGTTGGGGTAAGAAGTGTAGGACACGAAACAAATTGGCGTAGTGTGGACTGTGGATACGAAGGAGGTAAGTGGAAGACGTATGACAATTGTGGAAAAGTAAATGGAAAAAAAGGTGAACACAATGGCGGAAAAAAGATACTTAACCTAAGGATTGAATACATC
This sequence comes from Paralithodes platypus, assembly GCA_032716605.1. Lineage (NCBI taxonomy): Eukaryota > Metazoa > Arthropoda > Malacostraca > Decapoda > Lithodidae > Paralithodes > Paralithodes platypus. Next base: position 11,370,789 of record CM064502.1, read on the forward strand.
GATTTATGGGGCGATGGGTCTTCAGAAACTTAGTCTGGCAAGACAAGATGTTAGGGAATGTTAATATTAATACTTAACCTAAGGATTGGATACATAGATTTTATGGGGCGATGGGTCTTCAGAAACTTAGTCTGGCAAGACAAGATATGTTACGGAATGTTCATATTAATACTTAACCTAAGGATTGAATACATAATTTTATGGGGCGATGGGTCTTCAGAAACGTAGTCTGGCAAGACAAGGTATGTTAGGGTATGTTAATATGAATATCTTAAACCTAGGGACAGCATGGGTGTATTAACTTCTAAGGTATATAACATCTACTTCTCGGATGTAAGAACATACATAGATATAATTATGGCTGTCGGATTTGTTGGCATTGGCTCAACGTAGGGACAGGGCATGGGTGTTTCTAATATGAATGTATATTCCTGTTCATCATCATTGTAGTTAGAAGTGTAGGACACGAGGGGGTAGTGTACGTGAGGTGTGGAAAATGGTCAGTTTAGAAGGGGTATGTAGGTGCGGCCTGGAGCTGCTTAGCCCTGCGGGCTTGGGCCTGTCTGAATTGGCTGGCTCGGTCAGCTGGTCCTTTCGTTCTGTGGACCTTTCTTTCGGGTGTTTTCTGTGTGGTGTTCGCTCGTGGCTTCTGTGGTGGGCTTCTTGTTCTGGGGCATTTTACTTCCCTCTCCTTCATTTTAGGCTCGTCCTCGAGCCTCAAGGGTGAAGTAAAAAGAAGCATAGTCATGGTGGGTCATTTTAAGGGTATTTAGAAGGTTCCACCAAGCAAGAGAGCGACGGTCAGGTTTCTTTTGCAGGTCAATGTATACCTGTAAGAATGTGTCTTCTGTGTTGTGACGGGCGGTTGCCCGGGCTTGATGTGGGCGTTGTAGACGTAAGTGTCCAGTGGGGGTTTTTACTTTAACCTTTCGTATGAATGGTTTGTAGTTTTCCCCGTGGGGGTCGGAGTGAGGTGTGTCGGATTGACAGGATGTCTGTTTATTGTGGTGATGGGTTACTAACCGAAGGGGAGGGATTACCGCGCGAAAACGGAGCTGGGGATGAAGGGGGAATATGAGTCTAGGTTTTTTTGGGGGGTTGTCTTGGGCGGTGTTGTAGGCTGGGAAAATATAGTGAGGCAATGTGCAAGATCGGTTTAGGTAAGGTGGGTGAAGGAGGTGTAGATTTAAGTTGGAGGGAAATGGCAGCCTGTCGGTGAGGACGAAGATTGCTGTCATCCCGACTAGCAACAGACTGTTCAGAAAAGAGAGACAAAAACTTAAAACATTTTATCCTGGAATGTGAATAATATAATGAAATTAGGAAAAATTACTCAGGCCATATATCTAAGACACTGGAAACTAATAGGAGAGTTACTATTCAAGAAAAAAACAAGGGAAGATAATACATAGATGTTGGAAAAGGAGAGAAAATATGATAAAAGTACTTGACGAAAGGACAGATAATTAAGAACACAGAAAAATTAAGAAGAGCTAAAGTGTTTAACAATGTATAAAACAAATTTAAAAGATAGTCAGAAAAGTGTAGGTTAACAAGAAAAGTAGTATGACTAGTCAGAAAAGTGTAGGTAAACAAGAAAAGTAGTATGACTAAGGGAACAAAAAATATATATAATTATACAGTATATGGAAAACATGTAAATTTAAGAAAGAACAGATAATTAAGAACACAGGAAAATTAAGAAGAGGTAAAGTGTTTAACAATGTATAGAACAAATTTAAAAGATAGTCAGAAAAGTGTAGGTTAAAAAGAAAAGTAGTATGACTAAGGGAAAAAAATATAATATACAGTATATGGAACACATGTAAATTTATAGAATCATGCCCAATCGCTTAGGAATTGAAAACAATCAAAAAAAAAATTTCAAGTACAATAATATCCTCATCATCATCAGGGGGGGTTATTTAGGGTCGCCGTTAGTCTGGGTGACGGTCTAGTAGTAGGGGTGGTGGTGGTGGTTGTGGCTTTGACCTTGGTGGTTCACTTTCACTTTGGAAGGGAGGGGTGGATATACCGTTAGGTCTGTCGTTAGGAATGTGGGTCTGGGTGCGAGCTGGCCCGGGGCCAGTTTTGGAGGGGGGTTTAAGTGGTTTCGGACGGGGGTAGTGATAGGGGGGGTTTAAAGGTGAAACGGGCAGGTCGAGTCGGGGTTGTTGTTGTGGAAGAGGTTGGTGCTGGGGAGGGGTTGAATTGTGTAGAGAGTTGTGGTCGTGAGTGGGGTTTGGGGAAGGGTGAGTAAGGCTGAAGGTGAGACTTTACTAGGAGCGGGTAGTGTGGAGGTGTGGGGGGGGGAGTTTTGATAGGGAGATGGTGGGGGGGTCTGGGCAGGCAGGGTTGTGGTTTGAGAGGGGTTGAATTTGGACTGATTTTATTTTCGGGAGGGACATGGATAGGATTTCGAGGAGTGGTTGAAGTTGAGAGGTTGATTATGTTGTTTGGGGCGAGAGAGAGAGTAGTATTTTGGGGTTTAGCCAAGGTGGAAAAAGTTTTGTGGTTGGATTGGGATGGGCGTGGTATTTTGTCGAGCGGGATCTTTGGGGGTGGAATTTGGGGCGGATGGGGTAACGGTGAAGAGGGGGGAAAGAGGAGGTAGGGGTTATGTACAGGGGTGATTTTTCGTTCTGAATGTGGTCGTGAGAGGTTAGGCTGGCAGGGTGGGAATTGGTGGAGGTTGAAAGTTTAGCTGGGCTCATGATGGTGGGGGACCGACTGGTGAGCAGGTGTTCGGTACGCAGGAGGGGGGGGGGGAAATCACTTTGGTGGGGGTCACGGGTGAGGGGGGGATTAACGACGCGTGTGGGAGGATCAGAGTGGTGGGGTGTGTCGGTGGCAGTGACGGTTTGTTTAGAGGTTATATAGGATTGGTGGGTTTGTCTGTCATGAGGGGGTGAGTCAAGTGTGGGGTTTTGAAGTTTATTAGGGGTGTGAATTGTGGGGGGGTGGAAGAGAGCTACTGACGGAAAACTGTCACAAGGGAAATTTTGTTGGTGGGGGGATAGCTGAGCATTTCTGAGGGCAGGGGGAACATGGTTGGGTCCCTAGGTCGTCACGCGTGAGGGGAGGATTAACGGCGCGTGTGGGAGGGTCAGGGTGGTGAGAGGTGAGCGAGTTAGAAAACGGGATTTGTTGGGGGGACTGCGGAGGGTTGGTGGGGGAAGAGTTAGGTGTAGAACAGGGGTTATTGGTAGAGGACTGATGTATTGATTTGGGGTTGTTAACAGGACGAATTTGGGGAATTTTCTTGGTGTCAGTCTCGGTCTGGTTAAAGGTTATGTGGGACTGGGGAGGATTGGTGGGGGCAGAGTTAGGCATAGGACATGGGTTATTGAGGGAGGACTGATGTACTGATTTGCGGTTGTTAACAGGACGAATTTGGGGAATTTTCTTGGTGGCAGTCACGGTCTGGTTAGAGGTTATCTGGGACTGGTGAGTTTGTTTGACATAAGAGGGCGAGTCAAGTGTGGGGTTTTGAAGTTTTCTAGGGGTGTGAATTGTGTGGGGGTGGAAGGGAGCTACTGACGGAAAACTGTCACAAGGGGAATTTTGTTGTTTGTGGAATAGCTGAACATTTCTGGGGGCATGGGGAAATTTTGTTTTGGTACATAGGTCGGCATTTTCCCTGGAAACATGTGCACATAAATATTTGTTAGAATGGTTGTTACATACATCCGAGTCTGTCCTGGAAACATGGGAGGATTTATCTTGGACAGATGGGGGTCTGGGTGATTGACAGGTAAATTGTGGGGATGAGGTGAGTAGGTCAGTTTGGAGAGATTTTGCGGAAGAGATTTGTCTCAGACAACAATGGAATTTGGTAGGATGGATGAAGGAGGCATTGATGGAGATTTTGGTTCTAGTGCTGGATTATGGGGCAGAGGTAGGTTGGTGAGCGGGGGTGTTACTGGAGGTGGATTCAAGAGCGGTTCGGGTAATGTTGGAGAGGGTGACAAGGGAGGGGGGGAATAGGAGGTAGGCGAAGCTATAGCATTCCTGGTTGATGCGGGTGTTTGAAGGGGTTCACCGAGGTTGGGCAGGTGGGGAGATGATGGTGCGGGGTGTGAGGTTGACAGTTTTGAGGGGGGGACAGGTGATGAATATGAGGAAGTGAGAGGCGTGACAGGTTGTTGAGCAGCATTTTTTAGGGGTGAATTTGAAAAAGAATTGGTTACTGTGGGGGTGATCATTTCTACGTGCTGTGGTTTGTTGGCAGGCATAGAAAAAGGATGGGGTTTATGGGGTAACACAATTGATGGAAGATGATCGTTGGTGGATGGTTGGGCAGGGGGAAATTTTGGGATGGTCAGAGAGGATAGAGGCAAGGAAGAGTGCACTGGGGTTGGACTTTCACCGGAAGTCATTTTGGAAGGGTGCACAGAGTTTTCTTTAGGGGGATGGAGGGACTTATCAATGATAGTGTTCAGTGGAGGAATACATTTACTTTCTTGGATAGGGGCTCAAGGGTTGGATAGGGGATTCATCGAACTGAGTAGGCATTCTTCTCTGATGGAGAGCATATGTTCTTCGAATAAGCCGTACGGGTCGAGATGGACGGTGATGTGGGGTGGGAGGATGTTTAAAAATGCGGTGAATAAGAGTTAATTTCGTTGCTCGTCATCTTCAGAGCTATACGTGGTCCTCACGTATCTGTAGAGTTGTATGAGGGTCACATTTATATCCCCTTCATACTTGATCTCGTCGACTTTTATTATTTTGGGGGCGACGAGGGAACCCAAAAGTGGCCCTAAGGTCCGGATCACGAGGGATCGAAACTGGTTCCAGGTAAGCTTTTGCTTTACCTGTTTAGCAATTTGGCACAAAGAATAGCTCCAGGTAATCTTATCAACAATTTGGGAAACGGCTTTTCCCAATTGCATAATGTGCAATGATGCAACGGCGATTTGTTCGCGGTCATTTTGAAATACCACATCGTACAGTGGCTTTATTATGTCTAAGTAAGTGGCGATATCATACGTGTTTACATCATACTCGGGAATGTGTGTGAGTACCATAGCGGGCTGCCATTTTTGCGATGTTGCCATGCTTCTACTGTTCCAAACTTGCAGTGTAATGCAACCTTTTATCCGAATCAAGAACAAACCGCTGCCACCAATGTTATGCCCTGTTTTTCTACAGGATTAACTTGGGTAATGTGAGTTCTAAATGACTGGGTATATAAGGCTGCATGTACAATACAAGATATGAGGAATAGAGAACACAAAAGAAACACATGGGAACAAGACACACGATCACGTTTATTGATATACCACTGCAGAATACTCGTGCAAGACAATATAATAGAATTGAACAACACTAGCATAAGTGGATCAGGATGGAGCCTAGTCTCCCACTTCCAACGTTCAGGTATTAATCTTCTGATCACTGGCTTTAATTCAACAGGTTTATATACCGAAGACCATCAATGTTACTTATAGAATCATATTCACTGTTAGATTTATTACTGGTAGCTCTGGTGCACAAGTAGTAGTTCACAGACTAGATTAGACACGCGTATTTTAGAGCACAGGAATTCTAGTAACCTCATGGGTACTGATCTAAGTTTTATATTCTTGTCTCAGAAATACATAAAACGCAAATCAGTGGGCGAATATTCAAATATCACTAGGGTTTCACTTCTATGTAATAATATCTGGGTATATGGTTGATTACGAGAGTTAGTGTCGCCTGTTAATTAATGAACACTGATACGCTTAGCACTTCCTAATTGAATGGTTATATGAATTATACTGGGGCAAAGAGATAGCCACTTCGTAGAAATATGAATAAGTGAAATCTCTAAATAGCACTGTAGTAATGTAGTACTGATAGAGTGAATCTTGGGTAGTATTTGATGGGTCTGGTCCTGGTTATCTTGTGTCCATGATGTTGGGGGCTAGCGACTGGTTCCGCGGCCGTCCAGGGTGTCCATATGTATGAAGTTCTCCAATACGTGGACAGGTCGTTCTATTCAAGTCTGCCACGGAGTCTGCCGGCTCTGGAATCTCTCGACTCCGGAACAACACAAGGGCAGAGCTAGAGGTTAACTTCAGGGTAGTGACCACTGGTTGGTGTCTATCTTTCAATTGATTTTGCTGGGGGATGGAGCTGGGTTTATAGGCTCGGTTTTGGGCCCTGTAGGCCATAGGGATCTCGAGTCTTATGGACTTATTTGAGCTCTCAATAGATACGGGGACTAGGTAAGGTGGTGATTACTGTTGTGGCACATGGCTATAGGAAGCCCTCATATTATGATATAACTGAGCCTTAGTAAGAGCTACTATTTTGGCTACACTGGAAGTATTTAGGGGAGAGAGACTGGATCTACTTTGCGAGGAGGATGGGGACAGCTGTGATAGGGGCGTCTCTCTTATATTGCTTAGTCTTGGTTCTATTGCATAGCTGAGGTGCTAATTTGACTATCCGAGTATGCAAAACAGGTGAATGGGTTCTTGTGGGTGCAGAGAAGTGAGTAAGGGGGTTAGACATGCATGGTTAGTTCATCGATAGGAAGAATTCCTAGGCTACCTGGCAATGATCCGGAAGTCAAAACAGAGGTCAGGTATACCTCCGCGGGGGTGGGTGTCTCCCTCCTCGGGTGGGTAAAAAGAGGTAGCCGGGCGCTCTCCCTCTGGGATGGTCGTCCGGCGGCTGTGGCTAGAGGCTTGCCATATCACCAGTGTTGGTAATAAACCTCTGTTTATGAGACAGATGTGGGTGTTCTTAATATCCAAACTGAAGGTGCCTTGGCTAGCTGGGTGTAATCGGTTGGTTGTTAATTGCATGGCTTGCTGGATGTGGTGGAGACTGGTTGCTAACTCTGCCACATTTATCTGGAAGTATGGCAATAGAAGTAAGTTACTGGCGAGGCGGCGAGCCTCGCACCGACGATCATGGGGGACAGGTTTGTGAATGGGTTGTAAGAGAATAGATGGCAGGCAAGGGGTTAGTAAAGTTCTAATGTTGTTCTGGCCTACTAAGGGAAGGCAGGCTGGATAGGAGTATATATATAAAAGGTTGGAGAGCGTTAGCAACGGAAAAATCAAGGATCTTCAAGAGGTATGAGAGAGAGGCTAGGTCGGACAAGAGTCGAGAAGCGCGGGCTCTTATAATGAGAAGGGAGGAGTTCAGGGGGGCTATAGGGGAATTTGACCCTAAGGCCCCTGGGGGGGGGGGTGGCATTAGGCTGCAGTTGATATTGGAGTTTGAAAAGGTAGTGAAAGTACGTTAGCCGAATGCTACCGGGGAATGCAACTATGGGGTGGAATATGAGTCTGGAAAAGATAGAATTATGTGGACTGTGGGGCTGGGGGGAAGAATGGGGTGAACTGTAGGTGTGTGCTTGACTGTGGGTAAAGTGGGGAAAAACATGGTGTATTATTCTTCGTCAGGACGAGGGGTTATGGATACTATTAGTTGGCACGAGATTTTGCACGTCTAGTTGTCCCTGGGAACTGCGTTTTCTATGAAATATATACCAAGAAAAACGGCAGTTCGTAGGGGTACTCAGTTATTGTTTCGAGGTACTTATGACAGATACTGGTAATAAGGTTATCTATACAATCTCTGGTTGGGGTAAGAAGTGTAGGACACGAAACAAATTGGCGTAGTGTGGACTGTGGATACGAAGGAGGTAAGTGGAAGACGTATGATAATTGTGGAAAAGTAAATGGAAAAAGGTGAACACAATGGCGGAAAAAGATACTTAACCTAAGGATTGAATACATCGATTTATGGGGCGATGGGTCTTCAGAAACTTAGTCTGGCAAGACAAGATGTTAGGGAATGTTAATATTAATACTTAACCTAAGGATTGGATACATAGGTTTGATGGGGCGATGGGTCTTCAGAAACTTAGTCTGGCAAGACAAGATATGTTAGGGAATGTTCATATTAATACTTAACCTAAGGATTGAATACATAAATTTTATGGGGCGATGGGTCTTCAGAAACTTAGTCTGGCAAGACAAGGTATGTTAGGGTATGTTAATATGAATATCTTAAACCTAGGGACAGCATGGGTGTATTAACTTCTAAGGTATATAACATCTACTTCTCGGATGTAAGAACATACATAGATATAATTATGGCTGTCGGATTTGTTGGCATTGGCTCAACATAGGGACAGGGCATGGGTGTTTTTAATATGAATGTATATTCCTGTTCATCATCATTGTAGTTAGAAGTGTAGGACACGAGGGGGTAGTGTACGTGAGGTGTGGAAAATGGTCAGTTTAGACGGGGTATGTAGGTGCGGCCTGGAGCTGCTTAGCCCTGCGGGCTTGGGCCTGTCTGAATTGGCTGGCTCGGTCAGCTGGTCCTTTCGTTCTGTGGACCTTTCTTTCGGGTGTTTCTGTGTGGTGTTCGCTCGTGGCTTCTGTGGTGGGCTTCTTGTTCTGGGGCATTTTAGTAATCTATCCTGTAACGTACATTATACAATTACTATTACAACATACACTAGTTAAGTCAAACGAATGTATGTATAAACACGAATGAAGTATTATAACACTGTCATAATTATGATACATTGAAATTTATCTGCTGGTATTGTGTAAAAGTAATGCAGCGAGTGAAACCTAGAGCTGAGGCTGCATGTAGTAGGCTAGGCTATAGCCTAATAACAAGCAGTGCATTATGTATGAAAATACTGTATAGGAAGTCAATTAACGACATCTGCTGCAGATATATCATTATATATCACCATAACATGTCTCCAAGGTCACAAATACAAAATAAAGCATTTATAATTTTAAATAAGACAATATACCCTGACAGTTGTGGCAATGTTTGCCTCTTTCGTGATGTGACGAGTTTAATCATATTTTCCCGAACGTTCGTACTAGATATAAATATTAACGCTATGTACAGTCTACGACAGAACTGCTGTCTTGGCCTGTGGCAATGTGTTAGTTCACTCACCTTTTAATAGATGGAACTTTAATCGCTTCTAATAAAACAGGGCGGGGTTAATATAGAGGTTCGAAGGAGGAGGAGTCAAACGTGTGTGTGTGTGTGTGTGTTCGAGAACGGCACGCAGAATAAGTTTATTTTAACATAACACACAGGATATATTATAAAATTAGCCCATGCTGGATCACAAATAAGTAACACACATTAGGTGTTGCGTTATTTATGGAATTTAATACACAAACAATCAAGTTTCTATCCTTCGCACTTTCCATTCCCCCCTCCTCCCCCTCTCCCTTTCATCCCAACTCTCCTTCTTCACCCGCTTCCTCTCCCCTCCCTCCCTCCCACCTCTCTCTCTCTCTCTCTCTCTCTCTCTCTCTCTCTCTCTCTCTCTCTCTCTCTCTCTCTCTATCTCTCTCTCTCTCTCTCTCTCAAGGACATAAAATATACCTTCTAAAATACGCAGAATAATACTATGCGATTGTTTTGAATTTACATATACATAATCTATTTTGTATTAATTTCACCACACCACCAAACGCCTCCAATGAAATTAATGAAAGCATGTATGTGATCCACCGGGAGTCGAACCTGGGTTATCACACACAGATGTTTAGACACCTTAACCATTACACCACCAAGACGGTTAAAGGTTTATGCACACGCCTACGACTTATGAAATAAATAATAAATGTTAGGGATGACAAACGTAACACATATATATTGATTAGGAATAGGATAACTAGCGAGGCAGCGAACAACACCTGTTACTCGCTGCCTCGCTAGATATCCTATTCCTAATTAAGCTACGATTCCCGAAGAACACGTCCATATTTGTTTATATATACTGTATATTAAGTGTAACAATAACACTTTGGATTTACGTTTTTTGTGTTGGCTTACGGAATAAGTTGGATAATACATATACTTGTGACCTCCACAATTTGTAATGTTTGAGGAGACGGCGCTTCAACCTCTCTCCTCTGTCCATCACATTCAAGCACCAACCCACCCACACCAACACTAACACAAGATACAAAACAGACACACACACACTCACACCCAATAACATAAAACACACATCACACACATGATCACATACAACGTAATGGGCACAAATCACTCACACATGATAACATAAAACGCAAACACACACACACACACACACACACATACACACACACACACACAAGCACACACACACACACACACACACTGGTCCAGGTAAACTAGAAAAGGTATTAGCATTATTGAGGAAATGCTGCTGTCTTCAGTGCGTGGCATGGCCATCCTGAGCCTTACGACGTATACACACTAATAACACACATAAAAAAGCCACTATAACAACTTCGTCTCTCTCCAACACTCCTTCTCCCCTCTCTACACTCTTCAGAAAATAGGAAAAGTAGAAAGTAGCTACGAGGTGCCGTTGTGAAGGCTTATCTTTCAATACCTTCACCTGACCTGACCTCATCCGGGGTTTAGTTGGTCCACAAGGGTGTGTGACATGAACCCAATAGAGAATGTATGGGCCATCATGTCATGGAGTGGAATGTGGTTCAGGTTAGGATTGGAAAGGGCGGGAGGAGTGGAATCGGGGGGCACGGGGGGGGCGGGGGGGGGGAATCCATCGCCGCCCTAATATAAGTTGGAAAATGTTTAAATCAGCTCCAACGAGAATACAGGAGGTAGTTGATGCAGCTTGTGGGTGGAGATCATATTGATTTCATAAATATAAATTGTAAATGTTTACATTTAAGAACCCTTTATATGTATTATATAATGTGTATGTGTTTCCAATGTTCACCGTAACATAATGATGGTGAAATAATACATATTAAATTAAATTCAAGGTAACATACACAGAGCTATAGTATACTTTTAATTATGTTTGGACGATAATTTAAACAATACGAAGTAAAAATATAAAAGCCTAAACAATTTACAGTATATCAACTTTAAAACAACGTAACAAGATTGCTTGGATTATCGTTAATTGTTCAATTTGATGACTTACTTTATAGTAAATCATTACAATGGGTAACGCCGAACTGTTTACTGATAATGGGAAGCCACAGTAATTAAGCTAGTAATTAAGAATCCACTGAGAAAAGTATAATGCAATAATCATAGCGTGTCATATTACATGTTAAGGTAATATGTAATATGACATGTTAAGGTAGGCGGATGCCCAACCCCGAAAGGGGTTGAAATAGGGGAGCTATCCCCCCGCCAAAGGCGGCTTTCTAGGGCCTTTCCTAGCTGATGCTGAGAGGATTGGGTTCTAGTCATATGGTGATGGGCTGGTCTATCAGAGTGAGAACTGAGCGATCTCTGCCATACCCATAGCTTACTCTGACTGTTCCTTTTACTTATATATTTTCTAGATCTCAAGTGACGGCGCCTCTTCCGTGGATTAACCTCCCAATCTACCAAGATTGGAAGCCAAAGCGTCACATTTTTCCTTTGCCCCTCAACTTTCTCTTCATAATTGCTGAGGGGCACAGGGCCCTGGGTGGGTCTTTGGTTTCCCGGACGTTTCCGCACCCCCCTTAGCTCCCAGCCATGGAGTGGCTTCGGTCACCCAGGCTTTATTGTGGTCGGCAGGGAGGGTTCTGTGGGGGCGCTCGGTTATGGCCTTGGCCTTCAACGGGGCCTTGGGGCTGTTCGGCCAGGCAGCTTGGGGAACAACAACAACAACAACAATATGTTAAGGTAGATTATGAATTGGTCAACCACAGTGCTGTGAATAGTGGTATGGAAGAAAACAAAATTTACTCTAATATGAAATTTTTTTTTATTACAAAAAAAAACACGTTTCGGCTCATCTAAAGTGTTTTCTCTAACTGGGCCGATATTATCTTGTCTTTATGATATACATATTTGGTTATAATTTGGTCAAAGCTAGATTACAATGTGATCCAACTTGTCTTGATGCGTGGATTGTAACATCCCGTTTCAATTACTTATATATTTATATGATTGTTTACACTAACCAGGACGCCAAGGTTGGCAACTTTGAGTGTTTTGCAACGGAGCACACTGTATATATTTATTTTCTATAACACATTGTATAAGGTAAAGAATAGAATACGAGTTAATAATTGAGAATCAGTAAAGGTAAAAAGAACAGTATTATTAAAACACCAAAGATTTTTTATGGACAGCTTTGAACACGACGATGAGGAAAATTATATGTTCGGTTAGGAGAGAGAAGGGGGAGAGAAAAAGAGAGAAGGGGGGAGATAGGGGAAGGCAGCAGAGAGAAGGGGAGGAGGGGGGAATGGGAAGTTCGAAGGATAGAAACTTGATTGTCTGTATATTAAATTCCATAAATAACGCAACACCTGATGTGTGTTACTTATTTGTGATCCGGCATGGGCTAGTCTAATAATATAGCCTGTGTGTTATGTTAAAATAAAGTTATTCTGAATGCTGTTCTAGAACACACACACACACACACACACACGTTTGACTCCTCCTCCTTCCAACCTCTATACTAACCCCGCCCCCTTTTATTAGAAGCGATTAAAGGGCCATCTATTAAAAGATAAGTGAACTAACACATTGCCTCAGGCCATGACAACAAGTTCTGTCGTAGACTGTACTTCGACAGACTAGGCATTATTTCGTTAAAGAGGAGACTGAATTGCTTAGCATAGCATAATATATCGGTAAATACTAATGCTAACCGTTTTATTTGACTACAGGTTGGCGACTTGGCCAACGGTTTTCGCTCATGACCGACGACAGTTGGTTGCTCCGATTGACGTCGGAGCAACACAATCTCGGCAATATACACAGATTGTCCAGATTCCAGTTGGTTGGCCAGATTAGTGCCCGTGTGATACCCGCTTTACTGCAAAGTTCCATTTTCGTGTCAGATCCAGATCTACTGTAGTCTATGGAAGAATGTATTAAGGGAGCCCACCTCGTTTTTTTTTCTCTTTATCTTCCCTCTCTCTTTGGCTTGTATCCATTTGGCCCCATTCGGCCTACTCTTTTAAGGTGTTTACCTCCATCCAGCTGTCAATATTTTCCTGGCGAGCTGTAGCGAGCCAGCATATATAAATTTTTGTTTTGACAGCAAGCTAAATCTGTAAATTTTTCGATAGAAAAATTTCCAAGCCGGATTTCTCCATTCAATACTGGCTCGCTATCGCTCGCCAGGAAGAAATCGACACCTGGATGGGGATACACGTCTTAAAACAGTTGGCTGAATGGGGCCGAATGGATACAAGCCAGGGAAAGAGAGAAAAGGAGAGAAATAAAAAACAAGCCGGTGACCCCCCTTAACAAACTAAAAAGAGAAGATTGCAAAGTGAGAAGAGAGAGGCAACACAGCTAAAATGAGAGGGTGGACAAGGGATATAGATGAAGATTTATTATTTTTTTATTTTTTTTTATTTTTTTCTGGCGTAGTAATTCCCATGAACATCAGGCATTTGTCATGAATCGCTGGAGAGTTAGAAGATATAATTGGTAAATATAAAGGGAGATGAAAGAAAGGAAATGAGTAGAACACGTCTATTGCCACGAAGGGCAAGACAGATCTTCAGACAGAGAAGAAGAAGAAGAAGAAGGAGAAGGAGAGAGAGAGAGAGAGAGAGAGAGAGAGAGAGAGAGAGAGAGAGAGAATGGTAAGTGAGAACAGGGAGATGGGAGAGGAAGATGAAAGAACCATAAAGAGAAAACAGAGAGAGAGAGAGAGAGAGAGAGGGGGAGAAGAGAGAACCATACAGAGAAAACACAGAATAAAGAGAAAGGAAGAAGGATGAATTGAAAGTTGAAAATTATAAATGACAAGAAGGATAGAGAACTAGCCATTAAGAGGGCCCACCTCGCTTTTTTTTTCTCTTTCTCTCCCTCTCTCTTTGGCTCGTATCCAATTGGCCCCATTCGGCCTACTGTTTTAAGACGTTTACCCCATCCAGGTGTCAATATTTTCCTGGTGAGCGGTAGCGAGCCAGCATATATATATTTTTGTTTTGACAGCAAGCTAAATTTGCAAATTTTTCGATAGAAAAATGTCTCCAGCGAAACCGGATTTCTCTGTATACAATGTCGGCTCGCTATCGCTCGCCAGGAAGAAATCGACACCTGGATGGGGATAAACGTCTTAAAACAGTAGGCTGAATGGGGCCGAATGGATACAAGCCAGAGAGAGAGAGAAAAGGAGAGAAACATAAACAAAAACAGGTGACCCCCTATAAAGGGAAAACACAGACCTGCAAACTGTGAGGAGAGCAATTATAGAGGATGAACTAGAAACTGAGAACAAGTAGTGGCAGAGGAAAGAACATGTAGTGGCAGAGGAAAGAACATGTAGTGGCAGAGGAAAGAACATGTAGTGGCAGAGGAAAGAACATGTAGTGGCAGAGGAAAGAACATGTAGTGGCAGAGGAAAGAACATGTAGTGGCAGAGGAAAGAACATGTTGTGGCAGAGGAAAGAACATGTAGTGGCAGAGGAAAGAACATGTAGTGGCAGAGGAAAGAACATGTAGTGGCAGAGGAAAGAACATGTAGTGGCAGAGGAAAGAACATGTAGTGGCAGAGGAAAGAACATGTAGTGGCAGAGGAAAGAACATGTAGTGGCAGAGGAAAGAACATGTAGTGGCAGAGGAAAGAACATGTAGTGGCAGAGGAAAGAACATGTAGTGGCAGAGGAAAGAACATGTAGTGGCAGAGGAAAGAACATGTAGTGGCAGAGGAAAGAACATGTAGTGGCAGAGGAAAGAACATGTAGTGGCAGAGGAAAGAAACATGTAGTGGCAGAGGAAAGAACATGTAGTGGCAGAGGAAAGAACATGTTGTGGCAGAGGAAAGAACATGTAGTGGCAGAGGAAAGAACATGTAGTGGCAGAGGAAAGAACATGTTGGCAGAGGAAAGAACATGTAGTGGCAGAGGAAAGAACATGTAGTGGCAGAGGAAAGAACATGTAGTGGCAGAGGAAAGAACATGTAGTGGCAGAGGAAAGAACATGTAGTGGCAGAGGAAAGAACATGTAGTGGCAGAGGAAAGAACATGTAGTGGCAGAGGAAAGAACATGTAGTGGCAGAGGAAAGAACATGTAGTGGCAGAGGAAAGAACATGTAGTGGCAGAGGAAAGAACATGTAGTGGCAGAGGAAAGAACATGTAGTGGCAGAGGAAAGAACATGTAGTGGCAGAGGAAAGAACATGTTGTGGCAGAGGAAAGAACATGTAGTGGCAGAGGAAAGAACATGTAGTGGCAGAGGAAAGAACATGTTGTGGCAGAGGAAAGAACATGTAGTGGCAGAGGAAAGAACATGTAGTGGCAGAGGAAAGAACATGTAGTGGCAGAGGAAAAGAACATGTAGTGGCAGAGGAAAGAACATGTAGTGGCAGAGGAAAGAACATGTAGTGGCAGAGGAAAGAACATGTTGTGGCAGAGGAAAGAACATGTAGTGGCAGAGGAAAGAACATGTAGTGGCAGAGGAAAGAACATGTTGTGGCAGAGGAAAGAACATGTAGTGGCAGAGGAAAGAACATGTAGTGGCAGAGGAAAGAACATGTAGTGGCAGAGGAAAGAACATGTAGTGGCAGAGGAAAGAACATGTAGTGGCAGAGGAAAGAACATGTAGTGGCAGAGGAAAGAACATGTAGTGGCAGAGGAAAGAACATGTTGTGGCAGAGGAAAGAACATGTAGTGGCAGAGGAAAGAACATGTAGTGGCAGAGGAAAGAACATGTAGTGGCAGAGGAAAGAACATGTAGTGGCAGAGGAAAGAACATGTTGTGGCAGAGGAAAGAACATGTAGTGGCAGAGGAAAGAACATGTTGTGGCAGAGGAAAGAACATGTAGTGGCAGAGGAAAGAACATGTAGTGGCAGAGGAAAGAACATGTAGTGGCAGAGGAAAGAACATGTTGTGGCAGAGGAAAGAACATGTAGTGGCAGAGGAAAGAACATGTAGTGGCAGAGGAAAGAACATGTTGTGGCAGAGGAAAGAACATGTAGTGGCAGAGGAAAGAACATGTAGTGGCAGAGGAAAGAACATGTAGTGGCAGAGGAAAGAACATGTTGTGGCAGAGGAAAGAACATGTAGTGGCAGAGGAAAGAACATGTTGTGGCAGAGGAAAGAACATGTAGTGGCAGAGGAAAGAACATGTAGTGGCAGAGGAAAGAACATGTAGTGGCAGAGGAAAGAACATGTTGTGGCAGAGGAAAGAACATGTAGTGGCAGAGGAAAGAACATGTGTGGCAGAGGAAAGAACATGTAGTGGCAGAGGAAAGAACATGTTGTGGCAGAGGAAAGAACATGTAGTGGCAGAGGAAAGAACATGTTGTGGCAGAGGAAAGAACGAGATCTATGAAGGGAAACATATTAACTAGTGAAAGATAGATACATTATTAACCCTTTCATTACCGTGCCGTCCTTTTAACTTTATTCTGGCAACAATTAGACACTTTTATTTAGTTCAAAAAGGCAATTAACAGGCTTCGAACTACCCCACTTAACCATTTTAACAACCGCAGATCCTTCTTAAACTGCACACAATCGTCTAAATATAGCTAGTAGATACTTAAAAATACATCGTCTGTACAGAAGGGTTTAAGGATGAACTGCAAATTGAGAAAAGACAAATGGCATAGGAAGAATAGAGGGTTCAGTGTGTGTGTGTGTGACGGAGGCGTATCGAGCAGAGAGGTGGTGACTGGAGTGGGCAGGCACTGGCAGAGGCAGTCAGTGCTGGACCAGCTATCGAGGGAGGCAGATTGTATATCGTGTCTCTCCCTGCTCCACTCTCGTCTCGATTGTGGTACCGCTTGCCTCAAACCCTCCTTGCTGTCTTAAAACTTTGATACACGAGTGAATTGAACAACGTGCTTCCAATCCTTCTACATAAATTCGACAATAATTTTGCCTGAAATACTTACTGAACAGACTTTAAAATATATGGTGATTATTGGCTGTTTTCCTACCGAGGATTAATACAGATGTTCATTAATTAATTTAATTCCAAGACAGTTAATGAGGTATTTACTTTCTGGAAATTATGAATTGTAATGTCATGATGTTATAATGACATGATATACTGAACAAGATTTGCTTTGCAATGTATAACCTCTAATTTGTGAGAAACTTATCCAGCAGAGACATAAAAAGTTCCTTTGAGACACCGTATCTACCCTTTAGCTGCCAATACAGGTTAGTTTGTTATAATGATTACCGTATATGTATTGTATAATGCATATTTATTTATGCATATGATTGTATATATTTATCCATAATTTATTTTGCGTTTATAATTGGCAATAGCAATAAATATTACGAATTAATAATAACTTAAAAGACAACCACAGTGGTGCACTTAGCCATTGATAATAGTACACTATGTTCTAGTTATGGAGAATTAATTAATTGTTTTCTCATATATATATATATATGAGACAGGCATCCTTGGCATAACTGTGTTGGTGGTGTTATGGTTTAAATGCTTATTAGTTTATTATAGTGCATTGGGGTTTGTAATAGAGGATTAATGTTAAGAACGGGGTGTAACTTAATCACACCCATGGCCTGGTATAGTCTATTCACTGTAAGTAGGCGAGAAACCATGACCTCTATCCTCAGTAACTCAAGAAGGGCTAGAGAAAATTGGCTGTACATTTCCACATCTATTCCCTGGCTGACTCTTCCCATATGGTATAAATATTTACTCGATTACACTTAGTAGTTTGTGAGTTATGAAGAATAGAAGTTAAGATATCTCGCCTACTTATGATGAATAGACTATAATATATTAACCCATATTACAGAGTACAGTCACAGATAGACGTCGTGTCCTACTCTTACCTCTACGATTTCAACTCTGATTATATCTTTATTTGTAAGTTAAAAATAACCTTAACAGACACGTATACAGCGTAGTATCCAAGATTTGTTCAGTGTGGTTTCAGAGTATTTTTGCATAAATACAATAGAGACTTTGAAGGTAGAACATCGCTTCTGTCTGTTGGTGTACGGTACATAAAATAATCACGTGAGCTACTAAATGTTTTCATACTCCAAGCCGGAATTGAACCCCCAACATCAGGACGAGTGTCCATGCTCAACTCCACTTCAACACGGCGAGGTGTAGTGGTTCGAGTCCGACTGGGACTATAAACACATAAATGAAGATTTGATACCAATACTAAGGCATTAGGTACTATTTTAGTAAAACAATGAACAATCGTCCGCCCTTAACCCGTTTAGTACCGGTGCCGTCTTGTGTGTTTGATTTCAGCTAGACCTACATTTTAGACTACTTTATGAAGTTTAGGAAGGTTAAATAGTAGCTAAAACGATTGATTGAGATAGTCTGTAGCCTTTTGATGGGTGGACGTTCTGCCTAAGCTGAATAAAACCATCTAATATTTGCAAGAATATAATGAAAAAGACGTCGTAGGTACAGAAGGTGTTAAGTTAAAGACCAGGCATTCTACTAACGGTTATATCAGGCCACAAATTGTGTATATGACCTTGGTGACACTGGTCTTTGGGTCTTCTCCTGAATGACCTAGATGTGTTTGAATTTGTATTTTGTTTTTGTGTGTTCGTTGTTTTCTGTTGTCACTATTCTCGCTCTGTCTTGAGTCGTCCACGACCCCCCCCCCGCCCCCCAATAAAAAAGAATAACAAAACAGAATAAAATTAAAACAATGTTGTTTAATAAAAAGTAGGTAAAGTGGGGATTGGGCCTGAGCATATAGATAGATATATAGATAGACCTTACGCAAGTATACGTATGATTCCAAGCATATGTACTGTATATAACTGGTCTAAATATTTTGTATTATAGATTTGCTCGACCATTAGGCCTTTGGGTATATATTAAGCAAACCACCCACCAATTTTCATGACAATTTTGAAATGCATGTTGGAATCTCTATAAACTGTACTTCATTTTAATGTAAGTTTGATAATTTGGAAAAATCGATTAAGGGAGAAAATTAACATTGAAAATTATGTGTAAAAAGTCTCAGTATAACTAAATAAGTTGGTCACCAATTATTTTGAAATATTTGAAAACAAATATGGTCAATATACAGGAGGCGCTACAATATTCGTAAAAACTTAAGCTCAATAGCATGTGATTAAGCGTTTTTTTTCCATTTTTTTTATGTAGGTGTCATTCCCAGGAAACTAACATAATACATATTTTATGGATATTTACATTTTAAGGGTTTGTTTACACTTCTTCTTTTTCGTCGTCTTCTGCGAGACCTCTTTTGCGTGACTGTCAGTCAACAACTGAGACATCTGGTGGCGAATACAATGAACTATACTGGTGGCGTCGTGGCCAAAGTAATCACCCTACCTAATTCATGCCAAGAGTACTCGAGTTCACTGACACGTGATGTCTATCGACCAATCATGTGATGCCATGATTTGGAAAACAGGTGGCCCGGGATATAAGCTATCAGTTTGATTCTGGCCAGCTTGTGTAGAGGGTGTGAGCCGATCAAAGCTTTGTCCACCGTCTTTAAAAACACTGAGGCTGCTTAAGACATTTTCGCCTTCCAATAAGTGTAAACTGTCCAAAGTGCAATAACCAGTGTTCCAAATACAGCCGACAAGGACAGCTGGTTTTGAAATGCACATACAGTTTTTTGACATGGAAAAATTTGAAACAAAAATCCACCAGCTGTTGACCAAGATGAGTGGTGATCGAGCCTCCAGCAGCCAGCCAGGCAGCCACTCAAGCCAGTACCTCCTCTGTTCATTAACCCTTTCACGCATTTATGATGCAGAGGTTGCCAGATTAGCAATAAATAATCGAGTTCTCTCACTCTTATAATTACCTCTCCCAAATTAGTGTTCTGCCCACAGCTAACTCAAAGACAACTGCAGAGGTTGAAGTAACTAAACTAAAGGTTTCTAAATACCCCTGATGGTAACAAAGGCTTTAAAGTATCCCCAATAGGCTCAAAATCGCGTCATATGTCGGAGAGGGTTAAGGTTAGTTGGTTGGTTGGGACAATATAAAGGAGCCGGACCACAGCTAGCTCGGGAATCTTAATGGGTGATCGCAAAGTAACATAAAGTAAAAGATTTTTGTTCGCATAGGTTTAAACTGGCATGCAAGGGCTATTTTTGTATCCTACGTACTGGGTACTTTGAACACTTAGTAGCTGGCATGCAAGGGCTAGTCTTGTATCCAACATACTGGGTCTAGGTTAGGTTAGGTTAGGTTGGGTTGTTAGGTTAGGCTAATGTTAACCCCATTCTTACTAGGTTAGGTTAGGTAAGGTTGTTAGGTTAGGCTAATGTTAACCCCATTCTTACTAGGTTAGGTTAGGTTAGGTAAGGTTGTTAGGTTAGGCTAATGTTAACCCCATTCTTACTAGGTTAGGTTAGGTAAGGTTGTTAGGTTAGGCTAATGTTAACCCCATTCTTACTAGGTTAGGTTAGGTAAGGTTGTTAGGTTAGGCTAATGTTAACCCCATTCTTACTTAGTTAGTTAGGCTAATGTTAACCCTATGAAAACCCAAACAAAGATTTTATTAAGGTTACTGTGTAATTTTAACATGAAAATTAGTAAAATCCGAGCCAAGTTTCGTCAAAACTTGGCTCGTGTTTTCAAAATGTCGGGTTATATGGGTATGGAAATTTACAAAACCCGAGCCAACATTTTAATAAGGTTACTGTGTTATTTTAATTTTTAAAATAGTTAAATCCGAGCCAACTTTCGTCAAAACTTGGCTCGGGTTTTCAAAAAGTTGGGTTTTATGGGTCTGGAAATTGACAAAACCCTAGCCAAATTTTGGTTAAAAATTTGTATTATCGTGTTCCATACGTTTTTTTACCCCTCAATTTCCCTGATCTTCATAGCCCTCCCCACTATCGCGGTGGGGGGGGGGGGGTCTTTAGATTGATGGATAATGGGTAAATGCTTAATTCCCATTCAATTTCATCACTAGATTCCACTAAAACACCAAAAACAATATCAAAATACCAAAAACAAAACAAAAAATGAAAAACACGTTGTTGCGTCTCCTGTATATTAACCACAAATATGGATTTTATATGCTCTAAACATAATATGAACATGTGTTTTAAGCCTCGGCAAAACCTATTAAAAATATATGGTACTAAAATGGAACTTTGTCGTAACATGGTTGTCAATACCTTCCTATAGACGGCACCGATTCGTACACACGCCATTTTCACCTGTCTCCCGAGGTTGTGACGTGTAAGAGGTAAGATTTTTTCGCATAGGTTTAAACTTCCGGAAATTAATGGGTAATAAATACCACGTACTGAGTTGTTGTTGTTCCCCAAGCTGCCTGGCCGAACAGCCCCAAGGCCCCGAGTAAGGCCAAGGCCATAAACGAGCGCCCCCACAGAACCCTCCCTGCCGACCACAATAAAGCCTGGGTGACCGAAGCCACTCCATGGCGGGGAGCGGAGAGGGTGCGTAAACGCCCGGGAAACCAAAGCCCCACCCAGGGCCCTGTGCCCCTCAGCAATTATGAAGAGAAAGTTGAGGGGCAATGGAATAATGTGACGCTTTAGCTTCCAATCTTGGTAGATTGGGAGGTCAATCCACGGAAGAGACGCCGTCACTTGAGATCTAGAAAATATATAAGGAAAAGGAACAGTCAGAGTAAGCTATGGGTATGGCAGAGATCGCTCAGTTCTCACTCTGATAGACCAGCCCATCGCCAGCCACGTACTGAGTACTATGAATCCGCTGTTGCTGGCATGCAAGGGCTAGTTTAGCATCCCACGCACTGGGTACTATGAATCCGCTGTTGCTGGCATGCAAAGGCTAGTTTAGTATCCCACGTACTGGGTCTAGGTTAGGATAGGTTGGGTTGTTTGGTTAGGTTAATATACGAGGTCTCTGAAACAAGATTCGTAGTTGCGGTAGTATTTACAGATACGGCCGAATACCGGTACTAAATGGGCGGCGGCCCAACCGCCATTTTTGTATCCCACGTAGGCCTACTAGGTACTACGGACACATTGTAGGCGTTAGGTGTGGATTAGGCTTGTATCCAATGTACTAGGTCTATGTTACTTGATATTTATGATTTAAATAAGTGCTACGTTTTCGATAAATCTGGTTATATGGCTTTGCAATTAGGGAAATCATGAGCCGATTTCCGACATTTAGTTAGTCTTTTTCGATTCTCAAAATCCGATCCAAGTTTTGCCAAAAATTTGCTCGGGTTTTCCAAAATTATGCTTTTTGGGGTTTGCAATTTAGGGAAACATGAGCCAAAATTCTAAATTAGGTTACTGTAATTTGTTTACTCTTAAAACTCGCAAAATCCGAGCCAAGTTTTGCCAAAACTTGGCAAAAACTCGGGTTTTATGGCTTTGCAAAAACTCGGGTTTTATGGCTTTGCAAAAACACGGGTTTTATGGCTTTGCAATTTCGGGAAACCTGAGCCAAATTTCTAAATGAGGTTACTGTAATTTTGTTGTCTACAAACTCTCAAAATCCGAGCCAGCTTTGGCAAAAACTTGGCTCGGGTTTTCGAAATATTGGGTTTTAGGCCTTTGAAATACCTTAAAACCCGAGCCAAGTTTTGCTAAAATACGTTTTAATCGCCGTTTTACGCATTTAACCCCTCATTTTCCCTGTACTTCATAGCCCTCCCCACTATCGGGCGGCGTGTCTTAAGATCGTTGTATAATGGGGAAAACGGTTTCGCCGAGGGTTGTAATTATTTCCAAACACTATATATTGATGAAAACTAACAGGGAAAAATAAAAAAAATCCATGGGAAAATTGGTGACCATCTTATTTAGTTTGTTCAAAGTCTCCCATAAAAAGCGGCCTGCTATGTTATTGTAATTTGCGGCCTAATTTCGTCTGTTTATTAACTTTCTATTTAATTGGAGCCCCTATGAAGTACAACAGATTATGATGACATACGTGACGGGTGTTTAGAGGGGGCAGAGCTCCCACTTCAACATATTACGTGTCCCACAGTAACTTCTATTATATAAACAACCCAAGAATTTTCACAGATTTTTAAAATTTCCTTTAGGATGTAAGATAACCTATACTCCATTTTAAAATAAGTTTCAACCCTCGAAAATGTATATTAAGGGAGATACAGAACCTAGAACCTGTAACCTGTAACGATATTTGACCAGGGTTAGGTTAGGTTAGGATTTAGTTAAAATCCGAGCCAACTTTTGCCAAAACTTGGCTCGAGTTTGTTCATTTTGGGGGTTTCTCAAGTTGAAAAACAACAAAACCCGAGCCAACTTTCATCATAAAAGCCATTATATCGCCTTTTTATGCCTTTAACCCCACATTTTCCCTGATCTTCATATCGGGCGCCGTGTCTTAAGATCGTTGGATAAAGGGGAAAACAATTTTTGCGGAGGTTGAAACTAATGTCAATCACTATATATTGATGCAAATAAACTAAAACTAAAAAAAAAAAATAATGAAAATAATTGGTGGGTGGTTTCCTTAATATTTTCCGGCCTTTGACATACAGATTGGCAGGTTGAACAAACAAACGTAATACATACAAGACCCTTTGATGCCATTGATATTACTCACTTCATGTACACAAAGACATAATTATATAACTAATAATGTGACATAACCCTTTTGAAGTAATAAATAATTTATATTTTTTGAAATTCTTAAATTAAAATGTAAAACTTGCAAACTAAACAAACCAAAATTGGGACAAGGACAATATAAAGTCAAATTAAATTATCAAAATCGCTATGTGGAAACAACGCTTACTAAAATGAAAATTATTAAATAAAAGAAAACAATCCACCACATAGGGTGTACATTACTACATGAGCAAGTTAATCTGTTTCCCAAGCAAACTAATCGCACATATAACAACGCACTATCGTCACGTTAAAGGAAGTAGTCAAGTTTGGGAAGTCCGGGACGTTCTGGCAAATTTTACTAAACTCTGCATGAATAAAGAAACTACATGTTAAATGTCAAAATATTATTTAAAATCAAATTTGCAACATGACAAGACATTAACAATAGTACAAAATACAAATATTGATAAGATATCTATACTATTACAAAATAATATATACAATACAGTACAGCACTCACTAACGATAGTGCTATCAGGTACCTGTAAGCATAGCATGCCTCAAGTGACCCCTATCAATAACTACCCTACAAATAACCTACATTTATACCACAAATAAACTAAGGAAATCGCAAAAGTAAGCAATTGATACTATCGACAATGAATACATATAATATAAAGACAAATAATTGCAAAATATGAAGTAACAACAGATTTAAACAAAGAGTACTCTTTTAACAAGAACAATAAATTTAAAAAATCATCAATATTAATATTAATAATAGAAAAAGAAAAAGATAAACAATAAATACAGACAAAAAGTGAGCAGAGGTTATACAAGAAACTTCAAGTTAAAAATGCTTGATTAAAATTATTGATGTCAAATTTTCGAATACAGTCACAATAATTGACCGTAAAAAGATTACATTTATGGAACAATTTACTTGCCTCAAAACCTCTGTCCACTAAGAGTCTGTATAGTAACCTAGCTCTAGCCCAAAAGTCATCTACTTTAGTGCAGATTTTACAAAATCTTATTAATTGGGAATAAAAACAATTATAAGTTATTTTACTATCGATATTACTACTAGGGAAAGGAAAGTTTATTACGTTAAAATAAAAATCATCAACTTTGTGATATACTTTAAGTATGCACTGTTCATTAACAATCTCTATATTTATATCAAGAACATTTTCAACTTTATAATTTACGTTACATTGTGTGAGGGGAATAGAATTAGGGTAAATAAGTTTAGCAACTTTATTAAAATTTAACAAATTGCAAACGAGAATATCATCAATATATCTACTATTATTACTTAACAATTTAGCAAGTGCTAATTTTTCGGATTTTATTTTTCTTGCTACTGTCAACTAAGTATTTTATATATTTAAATTCTAAAACAAGCAAGAATAAGTCTGCAATTAAAGGGCTAGCATTTCCACCCATAGGAATTCCTAATATTTGTTTGAAAATGTACGGCCCGAATCTAACATAAGCATTGAAAAGGAGGAATTTAAGGGCATCTTTAAGTTTAGTTCTATCAAAATATACAGAACTAGTGGGAGTAGAGCTAAGTGATACATTATTAAAATATGTATAAACATTTATGAAATAATTACCATTCCTAACGAACCTGTCAAAGTGCAAATCTATAATAAAGCAAAGCTCTGAATATACTAAATCTAAAGGCAAATTGGTATACAAAGTCGAAAAGTCGAAGCTATGTACCGAGGTAACTTTCGGCATGGTATATATTTTATCAATAACTTCTAACGAATTGTCAACACTCCAATAATAGTTAATGCCAGTTCTTCTCATGATGGTATTACAATATCTTTTATGAGTACTTTTAATGTATTTTATGCAATTTACGACTTGTTCTGATAGAGTTTTAGTGGTAGCAAATTTTGCTCCGGCAATAAAGCGATATTTATAAGGTCTTTTATGAAATTTAGGTAACATGTATAATTTTGCAATGCACTTGTTCTTATCCGAAAGTTTAATATCAAATGTTATATATTTCTTGGTATGTTCATCGATTAAGTTATCAATATTCAGATTATTTTGAATTTCATAAACAGAATTACCGCAAATATTTTTACGTAATATGTTACCCTTAATACCTAATTCTTTTTTCATGTTTTCAAGATCAAATTTCTTACATGTGAAGCTATAATTATTGCTGGCTTTATCTACTGTAGTGATTACAAAATGTTTATGTAAATTTATTAAATCAGCTTTAAGCTTATTATAATTATAGTCTATAAAATCTGAAAGATTCAATTCATTTTTAAGCGATTAAATTTTATTTCTAATTAACTTAATTAATAATTTAGACCATGCTTCTAGTTCTCTCGCATCGCAGCACACAATTTTTAACAATTTATCTTTTAATTTATTGACTGAAAAAACAATATCTTTTAAAATTATGTCCCATGTTACTTTATTACTCCCTATTCTAAATTTAAACCCTTTACGACATAGCTCCGCTAATTTGTCGTTTGCAAAATGTTTAACTAGTTCTACACCACCTGTTAATATGTGACATATCGGACTATAAATGAACTTTGCTAGTGCATCACGTCTGCTAGCTGGCATATCCATGACTCTTTCACACACGCATTTATTATTATTGAAAATATCATTATCTGAAAGATTTCCTAAAACTTTATTATAATTACAAATAATAGACCCATTAGGTCGTTCATATGAATACACTATTAATGGTTTGAAATCTTTACAACCATCAGGTAACATGGACTTAACTTTCTTTGAATTAATAAGGCTGTTAACATTAATTTTGTCTAAAATTTTAGAGGAATAATTTAAAGTGGACATGACTTTATCTTTAATACGGTTATCTTTGGATTTCTTAGAATTAGCTCTAATATATCCCATAAAAGCAAAGACTATATTCTTAAATTTATTTGTGAAATTATGTTTATTGTTTAGAATATTTTCTATTAAAGGAGCAAAACTTTTCTTTTGTAGGCCTTTCAATTAATCTTTTAATTTTTTAATTCCGAAATTTCGATATAATGAATATAAATTATTAACAATAATTTTAATATCAGACATGTTTTTCTTTTTATTAAATGTATTTAGTCTTCTATTACCGTGTCTACCAGGTCTTCTGTTTAAAACAGGGAAGTTAAAATATGGGTTATTAAAATCGTTTTTTAATAAATCTTTATACAAAATGTTGCCTACATTTTTTATTTGATTGTTAAGTCCAAATGGATAGATGGTCATTAATTTTCCAATCCAATAATTTTCTCTATCTAAAACATTTTGATTACTTTGAACAATTTCTATAATTTTGTATTTACAATCAAATTTAGTACAATCTGTGTTAAAATGCTTATATAGAAGAATCTTGGAGTCGATGCCGTTCTTAATTCCTGATCTATGCCCGTAGGCTCTTTCTCTTATACATTGCTCCATTATATTATATTACATTATATTTTGGTATTGGTATACTGATTATGGAAATGCCATTCAATTTTTGCTCCCAGTATGGTATTCTATTACCTTCTGAAACATCAATTTCACTATACATACACACACATAGTTGTTTACTCATAATATATTATAATTTTACATGTTACACAATTTTTTATTGGATTCTAAGACTTCCTTAATCTAATTATGATTATTTGGCGCTGGGCAGAATAATATATTTATGCCATGATTATAAAGAAGAATATATAACGGGGTACTGACATATCATCGACTATTAAGTACCGGTATATATTACATTATAATTATGCAATTCATATTTAAGAATGTTCCATCATAAAACGAAACGCTAGCAAAACGTCATTCACTGGAAAATAGTTTTATGTAGCTGTCGAATAGCGAATGAATAATGTCTCCTTTGTTAGCGCGTCTCCCCGTTATCGTGTAGTTGGTTATTAGAGCGGGGTCAAAACTAGTGCAAGTCAATTAACGAGGGCAAGGGAAGGGATCGTTTTTCTGTTCCCCCTTCTTCCTCATGTCTAGCCCACATTAGTTTTCAGATTTTAAGACTTTCGCCCCATTAGTTTGTCGATTTAAAAACCTTACGTCCCAATTCTATATCAATATCAAGACCTTTCGTGCCATTTAGATGTCGATTTTTTCAGGCAAGCGATAGCGAGCCTGTAATTATAAGAGAAACCGGCTTTCGGCCGGAACATTTTTCTATCGAAAATGTACAAATTAATCTTGAAGGGGGTCTAGGGAGTGTTTTGTTGAGCTTGATTAAATTCTAGCGAGGAGGAAACTAATAAATAAATGAATGTATCAATAAATAGACCCAAAAATACGTGTAAGTCAATTAACGGGTAAGGGGATTTTGACCTTTACCCGGGCGTCATCTCACCTGTAAGTCCCAAAGGCAATCACCAGTTGGGTTTAATTAAGGGGACACTATTACTTATGGGTTTATTTGTTTATGTATTTATTATTATTATTATTATTATTGATATTATCTATTATTATTATTATTATTATTATTATTATTATTGTTATTATTATTATTATTATTATTATTATTATCATTATTTTAAGTTTCCTCCCTAGACCTCCAGCAAGCTTAAATAAATGCCCCCAAGACCTCCCTTCACAAAAAATACCCCGGCCAAAGGCAAGTTTCTCCTAAATTGTAGGTTCGCTATCGCTCGCCAGGAAAATATCGACACTTAAATGACACGAAAGGTCTTATAATTCCCAAACTAATGGGGCGACTGTCTTAAAATCCCAAAACAGATGGGGCTAAACATGAAAGAGAAGGGGGACCAGGAACTCTCCTCAATTGCCAATGCCTGAATGAAGAATCTAATTCAAACATGTCCCCAGTTTTGCCTTTAGATATAGCCTACAAATCAGAGGAAGTTGGATGCGTAGTTTATCCATGCATGTATTTTTATATTGCATGTATTTCGTATTGTATTGCAATGGGGGTCGCTTATTTTGGTATTCTCTTAGACAATGTTTCTATACTATCAAAACACTCCGGATAGCTATTGTTAGGCAAGACCTTGTATTGGTGCTAGGAAGGAAGGTTAGTTCATCAGTATAAAACACTGCCGTAGTATTGTCGTGTTGCATAATCTCTCTCTCTCTCTCTCTGTTTTAACTTGGTTTGCTTCATTTATCAATTTTTGGAAAAACAAGAAATGCTATGTCTCTATTATATTAATGCCAAGTATCCAAAATTAACAACATACAGTATATGGTTATAAACCTTTGTAAAGGCAGGATAATTAAGTAAAAATCTCGCCACCTTAAAAATGAAAAACAACAACTGTAATTTCACTTGGTAAATGTAAGCTTTGATTACGTGGTACAGTTCCCTCAAGAAGTTACTGCACTCCTCGTCTTCATGTGCACATCCAATTACCAACAATCCATCCCATTATTTTAGTTTTGATTGGAATACAAACTCATGCTATTAACCCTCTCAGTGTCCTAGGATGCTTTACTTTTTACATTTTCTGGCTAATATTAGACGATTTTATTCAGATTAGGAAGGGTACGGTATATGGGAGTCAGAGGTTTGCTTGGGCCAGTCTTTACCCATTAAACTCCCACAGATTATACCTAACTTGTTTAAAATCGCCTAATGGTAGCCAGAATAAACTATTAAAACGAGTCATAATCGTGAAGGGGTTAATAGCAAACACACCTGAATAACTGCTTCAAAATAGTGGGGGCGGAAGGGAAGGCAGAACCGGCAGTTGTGCAAGCGTTTTGATTTCAATAGCCTTTTTTATAATGTCCTTCACTGTGAGCAATGTGGGAGGGAACTATGACCCGTGACTGTACAAAGGAGTACAAAGGAGTACAAAGGAAATCAAGCAACAACAGATCTAGTCACCCTTCTAGGCTGCTTGTCCTCCAAAACACTGAGGATCAAGTGTCCAAACAGTGGTTTAGAGAGGGTAAGGGAACATTGGAAAGGAAACTACTGCCCTGCCACTAACGTGGCAGGACTAAGAAGTTAGTAGGGGACATATGGGTTAGTAACTGAGGGGAGGATAAAATAAAGTTATTCATTTACAAACGCGGTCAGTCGCGGGTTTGATGCGAGATATTTGTCTAGGCGGAATTTAAATGAATCAACGGTGCTGCAGTCTATAACGTCTCGGGGAAGCCCATTCCACAAGTTGACAACTCGATTGAAGAAGAAATTCTTAGATTCGTGTGAGTTAAAAGATTTACCAATAATTTTGCAACCGTTTCCCCTCGAGTAATTAGATTGGGCGATAGTGAAGTACTTACTACAGTTCATATTGTCGATGCCTTTGATGATTTTGAACACTTGAATTAAGTCACCTCTTAATCTGCGCTGGGTTAAAGGAAATAGATTTAATTCTCTAAGACGCTCTTCGTATGGTTTGTTCTTTAGGCTAGGTATCATTTTGGTAACTCTACGTTGAACTCGTTCTAGCTTGTTTATGTCTTTTTGGTAATAAGGGCACCAGCATTGAACGCAGTATTCCAGAAGAGGGCGGACTAAGGAATTGTAAAGGGTTAGGATTACGTCTTTGGATTTATGCTCAAATGATCTGCCTATAAAGCCAATTATTTTGTTTGCCTTCTTAACAACTTCTGAACATTGTTGACTCGGTTTTAGGTTACTCGATATTGTTACTCCCAGATCGGTTTCTCTGTTTACATTCTTAAGCTGAGTGCCATTCATCGAATAGTTTGCTTTCTCATTTAGGTATCCGATATGTAGTACTTTACATTTATCCGCATTGAAACTCATTTGCCAAATTTGGGCCCAATGTGACAATTTATCTAGATTGTGTTGCATATCGTCAACTTTATCTTTTGAGAGTACGCTATTTGCAATTTTTGTATCGTCAGCAAATTTTGAGATTGTACAGGTGAGACCCTCATCTATGTCGTTGATGTAAATTAGAAAGAAATTGGTCCTAGTACCGATCCCTGGGGTACCCCGCTACTTACATTGGTCCATTTAGATGCCTTACCGTTTATGACTACTCTTTGCTTTCTGTCGCTGAGCCAATTTTCTATCCATTTCAACACACCGTCTTGTATTCCATGCGCTTTTAGTTTTAGCAGTAAACGTTTGTGGGGAACTTTGTCAAAGGCCTTTTGAAAATCAAGGTATATAATATCTACAGCTTTACTCTCATCGTAGAGGTTGAGGATATCGTGGAAGAAGTCTAAGAGGTTTGATAAACAGGAACGTTTTTTACGAAAGCCGTGTTGAGTATCTTTAAGTATGTTATTTTCCTCTAAGTGATTTACGAGTCTGTCTCTTATGACTGTTTCTAGCATTTTACATACAACTGAGGTTAAGCTAATTGGACGATAGTTACTGGGTAGGGATTTGCTGCCTTTTTTTAATATCGGTGTTACGTTGGCTATCTTCCACTGATCAGGCATAGTTCCAGACTGCAAGGATTTATTGAATAGTAATGTCAGTGGTTTGGAGAGCTCATCCTTAGCTTCCTTTAGAACTCTAGGCGAGATTGTATCAGGTCCAGGCGTTGTATTTACCTTGAGTTTATCTAAACAATTCACTACTTCTCTCTCTGTAACGGTGATATTGCTTAGAACATCTGAATTATCAATCTGAATTGGCGATGGTGTAGGGATATCACTGAGGTCTTCTGTTGTAAAAACTGATGCAAAGAAGGTATTGAGGGCATTACTCATTTGTACTTCGTCTTTGGTGTATTCTCCATGTTCATCGACTAACGGTCCAACAGTTGAAGTAACTACTTTTTTCTTTCTGATATAACTATAGAATTCTTTCGAGTTTGTTTTACTTTGATTCGCAATATGTAACTCTAGGGTCTTTTTACTTTGCTTAATTAACTTTTTGGCTTTGCGTCGTAGCTCTACAAATTTCACCCGTTCTTCGTCATTTTGTGAGGATTTTAATCTATCATTAGCAAATTTTTTAGCAAGCAGGCAGTGTGAAATATCTTTATTCCACCATTTGGGCTTATTATTATGGCTTGGACGCCGTATTTTCGATGGTATGCAGTCTTGCACTGCTTTTAGGTAAGTGGTTTCGAATAACTTCCAAGATGTATTTATGTCGTTATTGTTAATTAAAAAGCTCCAGTCAGTTTCTTTAAACATAGCTCTAAGTTTATGAAAGTTTGCTTTCTTGAAATTAGGCGACTTTTTCGATGCTACTATTTGGTTCGTTACTAGTAAAGTTTAAAGTGAAAGTTATCGTACGATGGTCGCTGTTACTGAATTCATCACCAACATTCAAATTCTCTATTAATTCTTCTTTTGTTGCAAGTACAATGTCAAGAACGTTATTACCACGGGTCGGTGTACAGTACCTAGGATACGGTCACACACCGAAAGCCAAGTCCATTATTTTCAGTCTTCATTATTGTGTATACAGGTAGGCTATACAGACAAAATTATGGTTTATAGTTCGAATTTGGTCTTTGAAAGTTATAAAATGGCCCAAACAATGCTCGTTCATATTAATTTTCTTGTGTTTCCTTCTCATACGTATTCAAGTCTTCATACATAATTACTCCGGTTTAAGGGGAGATGGGCCGGTTTTCTGGACCACTTTCTCCCTCATGTTTAGCCCCATTAGTTTTCATATGCTAAGATGTTTGTCCCATTAGTTAGTCGATTTTAAAACCTTTCGCTTCATGTCTTCGTCAATATTTAGACCTTTCGTGCTATTTAGGTGTCGATTTTTTTCCTGGCGAACCATAGTGAGCCTGTAATGTTCAAGGACCGGCCTTCGGCCGGGAAATTTTTCTACCGAAAAATGTACAAATTAATCTAGAAGGGGGATCTAATGGATGTTTTTTTTTAATTTGATGGAGGTCTAGGGAGGAAACTAGAAAAATAATGAATACATGCAAAAATCGCCCAAAAAGTCAACCATCCCCCCTTAACACTCTGGTCACTACAACTGTGTGAAGAGGATTATGCCTGATGGAAGCGTTATTAACCCTCTTACCCCGGAAGGCCACAAAACTATCATGCCTATTTTGATTGAAAACGAAAAACGATTGTGACATAATCACAATAACCCGAGATACAGGACTAAACGTTTTTTTCACCAAGTTTCGTACAATATAATTAAGTTTAAAGCATATGCAGGTTTTTTTAAACTCAAAGTATGATGGTTAAGAAGGTTTGTGAAGTACAGTCTACGACAGAACTGCTGTCATGGCCTGAGGCAATGTATTAGTTCACTTATATTTTAATAGATGGCCCTTTAATCGCTTCTAATAAAAGGGGGCGGGGTTAATATAGAGGTTGGAAGGAGGAGTCAAACGTGTGTGTGTGTTCTAGAACAGCACTCAGAATAAGTATATTTTAACTTAACACACAGGTTATAGTATTAGATTAGCTCATGCTGGATCACACATAAGTAACACACATCAGGTGTTGCGTTATTTATGGAATTTAATATACAGACAATCAAGTTTATATCCTTCGCACTTCCCATTCCCCTCCTCCCCCTCTCCCTTTCACCCCAACTCTCCTTTTTCACCCGCTTTCTCTCCCCTCCCTCTCACCTCTCTCTCTCTCTCTCAAGGACGTAAATTATACCCTAAAAAATACGCAGATTAATACTATCCGATTGTTTTGAATTTACATATACATAATAAATGTTAGGGATGACTAAAATAACAAACATATATTGATTAGGAATAGGATAACTAGCAAGGCAGCGAACAACACCTATTGCTCGCTTACTCGCTAGTTATCGTATTCCTACTTAAGCTACGGTTCCCGAAGAACACTTCTATATTTGTGTGTACTGTATATATATTAAACGTAACAATAACACTTAGGATTAAAGTTATTTGTGTTGGCTTAAGGAATAAGTTGAATAATGCATATACTTATGACTTCCACAATTTGTAATGTTTGGGGAGACGGTGCTTCAACCTCTCTCCTCTGTCCATCACATGCGAGCACCAACCCACCCACACCAACACTAACACAGGATACAAAACACACACACACACTCACACCCGATAACATAAAACGCACATCACACATGATCACATACAACGAAATGGGCACAAATCACTCACACATGATAACAAAAAACGCGCGCACGCACACACACACACACACACACACACACACACACACACACACACACACACACACACACACACACACACACTGGTCCAGGCAAACTAGAAAAGGTATTAGCATTATTGAGGAAATGCTGCTGCCTTCAGTGCATGCCATGGCCATCCTGAGCCTTACGACGTATACAGACTAATA
The DNA here is from genome assembly GCA_032716605.1 of Paralithodes platypus. Taxonomy (NCBI): domain Eukaryota; kingdom Metazoa; phylum Arthropoda; class Malacostraca; order Decapoda; family Lithodidae; genus Paralithodes; species Paralithodes platypus. Next base: position 11,404,514 of record CM064502.1, read on the forward strand.
ACACACATAACAAAGCAACTACAACAACTTCGTCTCTCTCCAACACCCCTTCTCCCCTCTCTACACTCTTCAGAAAATAGGAAAAGTAGAAAGTAGCTAATAGGTGCCATTGTAAAGGCTTATCCTTCAATAACTTCACTTGACCTGACTCCATCCGGGGTTCAGCTGGTCCACAAGGGTGTGTGACATGAACCCAATAGAGAATTTGTGGGCCATCATGTCATGGAGTGGAATGTGGTCCAGGTTAGGATTGGAAAGGGCGGGAGGAGTGGGATCGGGGGGGAGGGGGGGGGGGGGGGAGGGATCCGTCGCCGCCCTAATCTAAGTTGGAAAATGTTTAAATCAGCTCCAACGAGAATACAGGAGGTAGTTGATGCAGCTTGTGGGTGGAGATCATATTGATTGAATAAATATAAATTGTAAATGTTTACATTTAAGATCCCTTTATATGTATTATATAATGTGTATGTGTTTCCAATGTTCACCGTAACATAATGATGGTGAAATAATACATATTAAATTAAATTCAAGGTAACATACACAGAGCTATAGTATACTTTTAATTATGTTTGGACGATAATTTAAACAATTCGAAGTAAAAATATAAAAACCTAAACGATTTATATCAACTTTAAAACAACATAACCAGATTGCTTGGATTATCGTTAATTGTTCAATTCGATGACTTACTTTATAGTAAATCATTACAATGGGTAGCGCCGAACTGTTTACTGATAATGGGAAGCCACAGTAATTAAGCTAGTAATTAAGAATCCACTGAGAAAAGTATAATGCAATAATCATAGCATGTCATATCACCTGTTAAGGTAGATTATGAATTGGTCAACCGCAGTGCTGTGAATAGTGGTATGGAAGAAAAACATATTTACTCAAACACGTTTCGGCCCATCTAAAGTGTTTTCTCTAACTGAGCCAATATTATCGTGTTTATGATTTTTTTTTTTTTTTTTTTTTTTCTATGTGATTGAGGGAGGCAAAAGGCAGAATTGCCTATAGCGAGTGCCTCTCCCATAGTTGAAAGAGTGACAGGGCCACAATCAAGGGACGATCGAGCCAAAATGCCTGGACACACGGAGTTTGAAGCAATTTAAGTCATAGGAAGAGGGAAACACTGATTCTGGGAGAGGGTTCCAGAGCTCAGCTGTTGAGTAGAAGAAAGTTTGAGAGTAAAGTTTCATTCTTGGGTTAGAGAGTTGCACAGAGTAGGGGTGGGATTGAGTTGCAAGACGGGTACGCCCTACGTAAAGGAGGTGGTATGCACTGGGAAAGATCTAAGGAACACTGATTATTATAGTAGCGATAGAATAGCGAGAGAGATGCAACATTGCGGCGGAGAGAGAGAGATTGCAGAGAGTTGGTGAGTGGACGGGAGTTAATGATACGAAAGGCCTTCCTTTCAACTTTGTCTAGGAGAGCGGTGTGAGAGGAACCTCCCCACACATGTGAACAATACTCAATACAAGGATGCACTATGCCCCTGTACAGAGCAAGAAGCAGTGCTGAGGAAAAGAATCCCCTAAGGCGGTTGAGCACACCCAGCTTCTGGGAGGCTGCCTTAGCAAGACTGGTAATATGGTCCTTCCAAATGAGAGCAGAAGAAAAAGAGACACCAAGAATATTGAGAGAAGATGAAGGGTTGATTTTTGTAATGTTGAAGAATAAGGGATAGTCCGCTGGGAGATCCTGACGGGTAGATAGATGGATAAATTGGATTTTGGAAGTATTAAAGATAACAAGGTTTTCTCTGCCCCAATTGGAGATAGTATTTAGATCAGAATTTAAGAGTTCTATGGCTTCATTACGTTTGTCGTTAAGGGATTGCTGGCTGGGGCATTCTGAAAAACTAATGGAGTAGTGTAAGGTTGAGTCGTCTGCATATGAATGGATGGGAATTAAGGTACAGTTGAAGAGATCATTTATAAAAATTAGAAAGAGAATAGGAGATAGGACAGAGCCCTGAGGAACACCAGAGTTTATAGGGTGAGGAAGTGAACAATGGCCGTCCACAACCGCGGCTATGGAACGGCCAGAAAGGAAATTAGAGACAAAGGCACAGATGGAGGGATTGAAACCGAAGGAGGGTAGTTTAGAAATTAAAGATTTGTGCCAGACTCTATCGAAAGCTTTCGATATGTCTACTGCAATAGAAAAAGTCTCACCGAAGTCCCAAAAGGAGGATGACCAAGAGTTAGTAAGATATGAAAGAAGATCACCAGTAGAGCGACCATACTGGCGATCTGAGAGCAGATTATGAGAAGAGAAATGCTTAAAAAATTTGGAAGCAAGAAGTTTCAAAAACTTTAGAAAGACAAGAGATGAGAGCAATTGGACGATAGTTGGAGGGTTGAGAGCGGTCACCCTTCCTTGGGACAGGTTGAATGTGAGCAAACTTCCAGCATGAAGGAAAGACGTTAGAGGATAGACAGAGACGAAAGAGTTTGCCTAGGCAGGGAGTCAGCACGGAAGCACAGTTTTTGAGAACAACAGGAGGAATACTGTCCGGACCGTACGCCTTATTAGTGTTAAGCCCAGAGGGGGTAGAAAGTACATGTTTGGTTATAATTTGGTCCAGCTAGATTACAATGTGATCCAACTTGTCTTGATGCATGGATTGTAACATCCCGTGTCAATTACTTATATATTTATACGATTGTTCACACTAACCAGGACGCCAAGGTTGGCAACTTTGAGTGTTTTGCAACGGAGCATATCTATTTATTTTCTATAACACATTGTATAAGGTAAAGCATAGAATAGAATTAATAATTGAGAATAAGTAAAGGTAAAAAGGACAGTATTATTAAAACACCAAAGTAATTTTTATGGACAGCTTTGAACACGATGATGAGGAAAATTATATATTTGGTTAGGAGAGAGAAGGGGGAGAGAAACAGAGAGAAGGGGGGAGATTGGGGAAGGCAGCAGAGAGAAGGGGAGGAGGGGGGAATGGGAAGTTCGAAGGATAGAAACTTGATAATCTGTAAATTAAATTCCTTAAATAATGCAACACCTGATGTGTGTTACTTATTTGTGATCCGGCATGGGCTAATCTAATAATATAGCCTGTGTGTTATGGTAAAATAAACTTATTCTGTGTGCTGCTCTAGAACACACACACACACACACACACACGTTTGACTCCTCCCCCTTCCAACCTTTATATTAAACCCGCCCCCTTTTATTAGAAGCGATTAATGGGCCATCTATTAAAAGATAAGTGAACTAACACATTGCCTCAGGCCATGACAACAAGTTCTGTCGTAGACTGTACTGTACAGTTGAGGAACACTCGACCAAAAAACTATCTCTACACTAACTCTCTAGTCTCTACATATTCTGGAAGGCGCTCGAAATCTTGTGATAATACCTCACAGACGTATGTTTCACCCGATTCATTCAGTTCACACAAGATTATATAAGTTCGCAATTGTAAAGATTTGTTTTCTTTTTTTTTCTTCTTGAGTGAACATCATTTTCCAATAGATTATTAGAAGCCATGTTGAAATCAGGCAATTCCATAATATTATACGGTAATGTAAACATGTTGTTTGGTAGTTAAATCTGTGAATGAAAGACACATGTATGTATCAGAGACAGTGATTGGCCTTTGTTTCATAGAGGCATATAATATTATTTCCATGTAGCTATTTTAGGCAGACCTCTTTTAGAATAGGCAAACACTAAGATCTGCCTACGCTATTTGTATAGCTAACAAACATTTCCACTTGCATATAGTATGGTCAAATTGTGGTTTAAGGAGGAGCTAGTCACTTTTGCTGCCCCCCCCCCCCCCCCTTCTCCCTCATGTTTAGCATATTAGTTTTGAGATCTTAAGACGTTCGTTCCGTTAGTTTAGCGATTTTGAGACCTTTCGACCCATTTCTTTGTTAATATTAAGACTTTTCGTGCCATTTAGGTTTCAAATTGTTTTCCTGGCGAGCGATAGCGAGCCTGTAAAATTAGAAGGAATCGGCCTTCGGCCGGGAAATTTTTCTATCGAAAAATGTAAAAATTTATCTTGAGAGGGGGTCTAGGGGGATTTTTGTTATGTTTGATGAAGTTGTAGCGAGGAAACTCAAAAGTATAATCTATTTGTATTAATTTCACCACACCACCATACACCTCCAATGAAATTAATAATAAATACATATATAGACCAAAAAGGAAGCACTACCCCCTTAAATGTTAAAGAACCTAACGGCAACCTTTTGGGGTTTGGTTCGAGAGAATGAAGCTTCAAGTTTCACAATATATACTGAACACTAAATTACTGTTGGTGTTTTGCTAGCGAATATAGTAGTGACTAATAAGAATGGTTTGCATAAATTATAATATTATTTGTTTGCATTTGTGTATACTGTCTCCTATAGGGACCAACAGGGCTAGTTAGTTAAAATAGGATTTCAGAGGCTATCAATCCTATTGGATTATCAAGCTAGCACACTGTAAGTCAAGAATGTTTTTTCAGGACTGGAGCCCCTTTTCGAGAACTCCAGTCCCTTATCCCAACAGGGTATCACCCAACACTATCCATCAGGAAAGGTGGAAATACATTAAGTAACACCCCGTTCTTAACATTAAGGGGAGATGGTTCACTCTTTGGGCCATTTTTGCATGTATTCATTATTTTTCCGGTTTTCTCCCTAGACCTCCATCAAATTAAAAAAAAACATCCATTAGATCCCCTTTCTAGATTAATTTGTACATTTTTTGGAAGAAAAATTTACCGGCCGAAGGCCGGTTCTTCCAACATTACAGGCTCACTATCGTTCGCCAGGGAAAAACATCAACACCTAAATAACACGAAAGGTCTAAATATTGACAAATAAGTGTGTCAAAAAGTCTTAAAATCGACTAAATAATGGGGAAAACATCTGAACACTAATGGGGCTAAACATGAGGGAGAAAGTGGTCCCGAAAACCGGCCCATCCCCCCTTAATCATCAATTACAAACTCCAATGCACTTGAATAAACTAGCTAAAGCATATGGACCTCCCGGGATTCGAACTCGGGACACCACACCCAGAACATAAACCATTACACCACAGACATGTATTGGATAACAGTCTTCAGTCTCCCCTGTTATTATATAATTATGAATTCATTGCATACAACACCCATTATTACAGATCAAGTAGTCATACAAATTTCTGCTTCAATTAGCTGTTTTCGCATATTAAGGGGGTAGTGGCCGTTTGTTTGGTCTATTAATTCATGTATTCATATATTTTGTTAGTGTCCTCGCTAGACCTCCATCAAGCTTAGAGAAACACCCCCTAGACCCCCCCTTCAAGGTAAATTGGTAAATTTTTTCGGTAGAAAAATTTCCCGGCCGAAGGCCGGTTCCTCTTAAAATTGCAGGCTCGCTATCGCTCACCAGGAAATAATCGACACCTAAATGGCACGAAAGGTCTTAAAATTGACAACGAAATGGGGCGAAAGGTGTTAAAATCGCCAAACAATTGGGCCGAACCTCTTATGATCTCAAAACTAGTGGGGTTAAACATTAGGGAGAAAGAGGTTCAGAAAAACGGGCTGCCTCCCCTTAAGCTTTCCACTCCCCCACTCCCCCAACGAGCAGTAGTCGCACACCACCTAGCCCCTACTTTCATACTTTCCTCCCCAACCCTTCAATCACTCTTCCTCAATAAACTTCCCTCCCTTTGGATTCCCTATGTAATCCTCACCTTACTTCATATAATGTATTGATTATCATTCATTCATTTTTACTTAAGGGGGGTCACCGTTTTTGTTTATCTTTCTTTCCTTTTCTCTTTCCCTGGCTTGTATCCATTCGGCCCCATTCAGCCAACTGTTTTAAGAAGTTTATCCCCATCTAGGTGTCGATTTCTTCCTGGCGAGCGATAGCGAGCCAGCATTGTATGGAAAATTCTGGCTTCGCCGGAGACATTTGCCTATCGACAAATTTACAAATTTAGCTTGCTCTAAAAACAAAAAATATATATGCTGGCTCGCTACCGCCCGCCAGGAAAATATTGACACCTCGATTGGGGTAAACGTCTTAAAATAGTAGGCTGAATGGGGCAGAATGGATAAAAGCCAAAGAGAGAAGGAGAGAAAGATAAAAAAAAGCGAGGTGGGCTCCCTTAACCTGACATATTATTAGGTTAAGCATTTATATTACCGACGCTAGATAATTACCGACAGCCTATTAAGGTTAACTCGCTGAGTAAAATTATGTGCAGGGCATTACTGTAAATCTTTCAAGACAACTAATTGAAACAGTATACTAAGGTGAGCCATTTATAACAGTCTCTCAATCCCACCCCTACTCTGTGCAACTCTCCAACCCAAGAGTGAAACGTTACTCTCAAACTTTCTTCTACTCAACAGCTGAGCTCTGGAACTCTCTCCCAGAATCAGTCTTTCCCTCTTCCTATGACTTAAATTGCTTCAAACTCCGTGTGTCCAGGCATTTTGGCTCGAACGTCCCTTGATTTTGGCCCTGTCACTCTTTCAACTATGGGGGAGGCACTCGCTATAGGCAGTTATGCCTTTTGCCTCCCTCAATCACATAGAAAATAAAAATCTGTTCTTAAGCATATTAAAAAAAAAAATATATATATATATACCGTATATATATATATATATATATATATATATATATATATATATATATACTATATATATATATATACTGTATATATATATATATATATGAACAGTATATATATATATATATATATTGACTTAATTCATTGTCGTATATTTATAAATCAAGACTAATCTATCGAAAACAAATCAGAGAGAGAGAGAGAGAGAGAGAGAGAGAAAAGTGTGAGTGTGTGTGTGTGTGTGTGTGTGTGTGTAGAAAGTAGGCTGACAAGCGAGAACACCTTTCATTATTTTGTGTTTTCATTTCAGCTTTGACATTAACTGAAGGGTAGTTATATTAATGATTTTCTTGACCTACACGCTGCTGTTTTTGTTTTTTTACTTGTTGGCTGAAGAAATAGTATCCGTATAAAAATCTATATATATATACCGTTTACATTATCACGTTCCTGGTTATAATGAAGGTCTCTGATTTAAACTTTTCTATCCCATTACATTAAGGGGGTGGTCGTAATTTGTTGGTCTAATTATTCATATATTTATTTACTTTATAGTAAACTCGGTAGACCTCCATCAAGCCTAAGAAACTCCCCCTAGATCCCACTTTAAAACTAATTTGTACATTTTTCGGTAGGAAATTGTTCCAGACGAAGGCCAATTCCTCTTTGAATTACAGGCTCGTTATCGCTCGCCAGTCAAGACATTGATACCTAAATGGCACGAAAGTTCTTTATATTGACAAAGAAATGGGGCGAAAGGTCTTAACATTGCCAAACCAATGGAACGAATGTCTTAAAATCTCAAAGCTATTGAGACTAAACATAAGGGAAAAAAAGCAGCTACTTCCCCCTTAAAGCCAATGAGTCAAAAGTTTGGAGGGAAGCCAAGGGGATAAAAACAAACTATCTTTTTACATGTACCACTGTTCTAATGATTGCACACATGGCGGAGGTATTTTGTTCACTAGGTGATATTCTTAAAATTAATATGCTCACTGTAGCGTAAATATTCATCCGTAATATTATAATTTCCATAAATATTTACGTTTACTAGTATATATATTTACCTAATGTTTTGCCGGCTGTGTGAATCCCATGTCAGCCATATATCTGAAAACCTTTTATCTTTATTTGATCTGAATATATGTTTGTTAAGGGGTGTTACATTCGTACAATAACTATACATAATAATTGAATCTAGCAACTGTTGCAAGATGTTAACCCGGCAACGGCGAGGGGGGGTATTGAACTAGCTGCCCATGGGCGAGCATATAGGCTCCATTCAGGCCTATAATCGTCATTTTACGATAAATATCGTTATTACTTATTCATATGAGCCTATTTTACCTTCACTATGAAGATAGTAACCTGTAACCACAATAAAATTAGTGAAAATAAAAAAAATTCTGGTCAAAATCGCTAATATAGATGGACCAGCCCATTCATGAATTGTGGAGAAAATTGAGGCAACCCCTCCCTCCACGAGGCCTCAAGCCACACTGAGCCTACTCATGCACACACTCTGTCATGTAATACACCTGCTAGGCACGTAAGCACATCCTCCACACAGTTTGCTAATGTTAGCACAAAAATATACCAACGAATTAGGGAATAACAGGGAAAATAGGTGATAATTGAAGGGGGAGGGGAAAGGGAGGAAGGAGGGGATGTGGAAGAGTGATATGAGGTATAGGGAAAAAAAAATAAAAAAAAATTGTTTAGTGATACTGGGGCTGTTTAAATGTTTTTTATAGGCCTCCCTCTTAAGAACTTTGCCACCGTCGCCCAGTAAAACCTCTTAAGAGCTTTGCCACCGTTTACGGGTTAAGGGGCCCCACCTCGTCTTTTTCTCTTTCTCTTTCAGGGTTGTATCTATTCGGCCCCATTCAGCCTACTGTTTTAAGACGGTTATCTCCATATAGGTGTCGATATTTTGTAAATTGATTTTGACAGCAGGCTAAATGTGTAAATTTTTCGAAAAAAACTAAATTCTCCGGCGAAGCCGGATTTCTCCATAAAATGATGGCTCGCTATCGCTCGCCAGGAAGAAATCAACACCTGGATGGGGATAAACGTCTTAAAACGGTAGGCTAAACGGGGCCAAATAGATAAAACCCTGAGAGAGAAGGAGAAAGAGAGAACAAAACGAGGTGGGCCCCTTATAACAGCTTGGGTCCTTACGAGAGTTGCCAGATTCAATTATTTTATATAGTTAATGTACCGAATTAATATTTGCCAGAGAAAGAGAAAACAAGAGAGAAAACAAGCAGGTGACCCCCTTAACTGGTAACAAGTTGAATAGTCTCTCAGTGGTCACTCGTTACTGGTTTACATCAGTAGTGTGTTATAACTATCGTATCTTAACTGGTAACAAGTTGAATAGTCTCCCGGTGGTCACTCGTTACTGGTTTACATCAGTAGTGTGTTATAACTATCGTATCTTAACTGGTAACAAGTTGAATAGTCTCCCGGTGGTCACTCGTTACTGGTTTACATCAGTAGCGTGTTATAACTATCGTATCTTAACTGGTAACAAGTTGAATAGTCTCCCGGTGGTCACTCTTTACTGGTTTACATCAGTAGCGTGTTATAACTATCGTATCTTAACTGGTAACAAGTTGAATAGTCTCCCGGTGGTCACTCTTTACTGGTTTACATCAGTAGCGTGTTATAACTATCGTATCTTAACTGGTAACAAGTTGAATAGTCTCCCGGTGGTCACTCGTTACTGGTTTACATCAGTAGTGTGTTAAAACTATCGTATCTTAACTGGTAACAAGTTGAATAGTCTCCCGGTGGTCACTCGTTACTGGTTTACATCAGTAGCGTGTTATAACTATCGTATCTTAACTGGTAACAAGTTGAATAGTCTCCCGGTGGTCACTCGTTACTGGTTTACATCAGTAGCGTGTTCTAACTATCGTATCTTAACAGGTAACAAGTTGAATAGTCTCCCGGTGGTCACTCGTTACTGGTTTACATCAGTAGTGTGTTATAACTATCGTATCTTAACAGGTAACAAGTTGAATAGTCTCCCGGTGGTCACTCGTTACTGGTTTACATCAGTAGTGTGTTATAACTATCGTATCTTAACTGGTAACAAGTTGAATAGTCTCCCAGTGGTCACTCGTTACTGGTTTACATCAGTAGCGTGTTCTAACTATATATCGTATCTTAACAGGTAACAAGTTGAATAGTCTCCCGGTGGTCACTCGTTACTGGTTTACATCAGTAGTGTGTTATAACTATCGTATCTTAACTGGTAACAAGTTGAATAGTCTCCCAGTGGTCACTCGTTACTGGTTTACATCAGTAGCGTGTTCTAACTATATATCGTATCTTAACAGGTAACAAGTTGAATAGTCTCCCGGTGGTCACTCGTTACTGGTTTACATCAGTAGTGTGTTATAACTATAATATCCTAACTGGTAACAAGTTGAATAGTCTCCCGGTGGTCACTCGTTACTGGTTTACATCAGTAGCGTGTTCTAACTATATATCGTATCTTAACAGGTAACAAGTTGAATAGTCTCCCGGTGGTCACTCGTTACTGGTTTACATCAGTAGCGTGTTATAACTTTCATATCTTAACTGGTAACAAGTTGAATAGTCTCCCGGTGGTCACTCGTTACTGGTTTACATCAGTAGTGTGTTATAACTATCGTATCTTAACTGGTAACAAGTTGAATAGTCTCCCAGTGGTCACTCGTTACTGGTTTACATCAGTAGCGTGTTAAAACTATCGTATCTTAACTGGTAACAAGTTGAATAGTCTCCCGATGGTCACTCGTTACAGGTTTACATCAGTAGCGTGTTATAACTATCGTACCTCAACTGGTAACAAGTTGAATAGTCTCCCGGTGGTCACTCGTTACTGGTTTACATCAGTAGCGTGTTATAACTATCGTATCTTAACTGATAACAAGTTGAATAGTCTCCCGGTGGTCACTCGTTATTGGTTTACATCAGTAGCGTGTTATAACTATCGTACGTATCGTTCCCACGAAAAGTGATCAGTGTTGCGATATTCGTGAACAGTATTCTTTTCTATTCTATTCTATTTACTCAAGCCCAATCCCCTTTTCTTTTTTTCTTTTTCATTTCTTGGGGTGTGGCCGACTCAAGACAGAGCAAGAACAGGAAAAACACAAAACACAACATAAAACAACGAACAAACACAGACAAAACACAAATTCACACACATCTAGATCACGGTATTCTGGGACAGTTAAATAAATATAACTGTCTTCGTAGCGCAATGGATTAATGCACTGAATTTCGGTGTGAGCATGCTAGGTTCGAATCCCCGGACTGCCACATGTATTTGTTGATTTCATTAATTGAGTTTAGAAGTAAAGTCGGTTGGTGGAGGGAACATAATAATTTAACATTAACATTAACGGTTTATAAAGTCGCTCAAACTAAATACAGGTAATATATTTGAGTAGTTTCACCATAGCCAAGACACCGTTAATATTGGCCATATGGAAAGATATTTTCATCGTTTCTGTAGTCACTAATATAGGCTCGTCTCTATCTATCTATCTATCTATATGCTCAGGCCCAATCCCCATTTTGGGGGTAGCCGACTCAAGACAGAGCAAGAACAGGGAAAACACAAAAACAACACAAAATAAAAAATAAACACAGATAAAAAACACAAACTCTCACACAACCAGGTCACCCAGGAGAAGACTCAGAGACAAGGGTTACCATGGTCGCTCCAGCACTCCCCCGGCCCCTGACTACCCGGAGAGGTTCCGATCTCGGCAGGCAGACATGCAGCGGAGCCAAAGCCACAAGCCCTCCCACCACACTTCCAGGCACACCCTTCATATTAATCATCTCCCCGGGCCAGGCGCCTGATGGACTATTATCTAGTCCAACTTGCACCGGACCCCTTACTCCAAATGACCACGTGTTCACTCAACTATTCACAAGCATTCTTCATTCACTCCTGTCCACCACCACTTCCCCTGCCTGATCTATAGTCATTCCTCTATCATCCAAAGCCTTTCTTACACAGTCTCTCCATCTCAATGGGGGTCTTCCTGCCTTCTATCTCCCCTTGTACCTGACTCACATATTCTCTTTGTAAGCCTTTCATCTCCCATTCGTTCAACATGACCATACCAGCTCAGCACCCTTCTGTCCACTCTGGCTGACAAATGTTCCTGCTGCCCCACTCTCCTACGTATCTCTTCATTCCTCAATCTGTCTCTACGAGTAACTCCACACATACTCCTCAAGCAGCTCATCTCCATCACATCCAGCCCTCTTTTCTCCTTTTTCTTCAGAGCCCATGTCTCAGCCCCATACATCACTGTTGGCACAACAATTCCTTGATACAGTGCACTTTTTACTTTCACTCCGAGATATCTCGTCTTCCACATACTTCCAATTGCTCCGAAAACCTTCCTTCCTTCACACACTCTCTGTTTTACCTCCACTTCCATACCTCCACTCCTGCTTATTGTTCCTCCTAGATATTTAAAACACTCTACTTGTTCCAATATTTCCCCATCCAGCCTCACATCTAGATTCACCCTATGCTCTCCCCTATTACACACCATTACTTTACTTTTATTGACGTTCACCTTCAGTTTCCTCCTTCCACAAACCACACCAAACTCTTTGACTACCCGCTGCAGTTTCTCATCAGAATCCGCCACCAATGCTGTGTCATCAGCGAACAGCAACTGATTCAACTCCCAATCTCTACCATTCTTTCCTACTAAACCCAATCCTCTTCCCATAGTTCTCCTTTTCACCTCCCTCACCACACCATCCATAAACATATTAAACAGCCATGGTGACATTACACAACCCTGTCGCAAACCTACCTTTACCTCAAACCATTCACTCAACTCACCATTTCCTACTCTCACACATGCTCTGCTCCCTTCATAAAAACTCTTAACTGCTTCTAACAAATTTCCTCCTATTTCATAAATCCTTAATACCTTCCACATTGCTTCACGGTCCACACGATCATACGCTTTTTCCAAGTCCATAAAAGCCCAAAATATCTCCTTATGCTTCTCTAAATACTTCTCGCATAACTGTCTTACTGCAAACATCTGATACACGCACCCTCTTCCCCTCCTAAAACCGCATTGTTCTTCTCCTATTGCAACTTCCGTACACTTTATTATCCTCTCTATCAACACCCTGCCATACAACTTTCCAACCACTGACAATAAACTAATACCTCTATAACTTGAACACTCCTGCCGATCTCCCTTCCCCTTGTACAACGGCACAATACATGCACTCTTCCAGTCTATTGGTACCATTGACACAGCAAAGCACACATTGAAAAGTCTCACCAACCAATCTATTATCACATCTCCACCCTTCTTTATACACTCCACAGCAATACCATCCAAACCTTCTGCTTTTCCGGCTCGTGAACCACTCGATCTTTTTTATGTACACTCACGTGTACTAAAAGCTGCTCAGGAGTAGGGCCTTCCTTCCCCTCGTCCACCCTGGGCAGGTGGAAGGGGTGAATCTTGTCCAAGCCTACCCCACCTTCCACCCCCAAACTATTCCCAACTCCCCCACCTTCCTCCTCTGGCTGCTAGTTAGTGATTAGCAATGTATATTTATATGTCTTGTAAATTATAGCTAAACCATCATTGCACACTCTTACAAAACCCAACATTTAAAATGTATTGGAAATGTAATACATATGTTATTGTATTCTCAAAAAGAGTATCTATACATACAACGCGATTTACACCAATTTCGGCTGTAGAGGTCTCTCCCCCCCCCTCTCTCTCTCTCTCTCTCTCTCTCTCTCTCTCTCTCTCTCTCTCTCTCTCTCTCTCTCTCTCTCTCTCTCTCTCAACACGTAGACTACGAGTTCAGGTCATTGAAGTTTTCAAAATATTTAATGGGTTTGACAATGTGGATTATAGCAATATGTTTAGCCACAATATGAATACATCACGCAACCATGGCTGGAAGTTAAAATTGAAATGGTTCAGCACTAGTATTTGTGAAAACTTTTTCATATATAAGAACTGTTCTTCTAGGAACAAACTTCCCTCAGGAGCTGTAAACATTTCCTCAGTAGAACAGTTCAAGAAGATAGTAGATAGTATTTACCACACTCTGTAATGAGTGTAGTGCACTGAACAATGTTTTTCTTTCCAATCAAAATATTCGGGTTACTTTTCTTAGGTACTGCCAACCCTACCGAGCTGTACAGACCAGATGATCAGCGTAGGGGTGCAGATACAATTATTCTGTCATTTAAATTTAAGTGTATACTCATTTGGAAGACTACTGATGAAATTAGATTGTTGTATCAGATACGCTTTTGAGTAGGTATTGTATTTGCGTTAACAAATTGCGAAAAACACAATCTAAATATTATTCAGCAATAATAGTTTTTTTTCTCGACACTATCTTGTACAAACAAAGACGTGTTTGATGATGCAAGTTGAAAGTGAGAGAGGATGTACGGTATAGAAATAATTAACAGATCGATAATTACGCACCACGCAATCAATACAACTATTTTATCCCTTTTCAATATCCAACATGTATATATTTCATTTCTGTGTTCTGGTTATTATTAGACGATTTTATTCGGATTGGGAAGGGTATATGAAAGTCAGAGGATTATTTGAGATAGTCTTTACCTTTATAATCCCACAGATCCTTCTTAAACTTTATACAATCGACTAATGATAGCCAGAATATACTGTCAAATGCGTCATGATCCTAAAAGGGTCAACAGATACAAACATAACCATTATATTCAAGCTTTATTCAGTGTAGTTCAAGAGTACTTTTGTATTAATCCAATAGAGGATAATTAATTTGAAGTTACTGTATAAAGGTGGTCAAATTGGATGTATATATTTGGAGTAAATCTACGCTGTAAACATTGGGTATTGAAATGTAACCAAGTGAACCACGTATGTTGTGTTCCAATCGTTTACGTGTTATAATGTAAATCAATATTAGGATTTAACCGACTAACACTTTTTGTATCATAATGGGCTACAAGAAAGGGTTCATTTTAACAGGGTATTCCACATCCTAAGCCATTCCACTGTTCCATGTTTCTGACAGCTCCTTTACTTCACCATTCTTTATCTCCACTACTCAATCTCCTCACCATATCCCCTACAACTTATCTCCATCTTCACCTCTCAAACATCTCCATTAGTCACTTGCCTTCCATATTATACAGCATTAATCCAACTTTTGTCTATAACTCCACCTACAATCAAAATTACAGTCGGTACCCATACTAATATACCTTAATATGTTGCAGGTAGGCTATATTGGTAGTAAACAAACAAATCCATCTAACATATGGGTAGAAAGGTTAGTTACTATTAATATACACAATGATCTCGTATGTTTTTGTATACCCCTTGCATACCTTTTATTTGTTACCATGTAGGCTACCCCACCCTCTCAACTGATTTTCCTTTCCCTCTAAATAATTTTTTTTATTCACACGAATCTAAGAATTTCTTCTTCAATCGAGTTGTCAACTTGTAGAATGGGCTTCCACGAGACGTTATAGGCTGCAGCACCGTTGATTCTTTTAAACTTCGCCTAGACAAATATCTTGCATCAAACCCACGACTGACTGCGTTTGTAAATGAATAATTGTATTTTATTCCTCCCTCAGATTCATCAAGTAATATTGGGAATATACAGTATATTACTAAGATGTTACTCTCTTTTTCCCAGATATACGAAATATCACTTATAACTGTGTTATGTTACTAACCCATCTGTCCCTTACTAACTTCATAATCATGCCACGGACATTAGTTCCAGGGCAGTAGTTCCCTTTCCAATTTTTCCTTACCCACTCTAAACCACTGTTTGGACACCTGATCCTCAGTGTTTTGGAGGACAAGCAGCCTAGAGGGGTCACTAGACATGTCACTAGACATGTTGTTGTTTGATTTCCTTTGTACTCTATTATACCGGTACTCCTCTACTCCCCTCATTCATCCCCTCTTCTCTCTATGTCCTCTTCTACACCTCCCCTCCATTATTATGGCTGCACCACACCTCCAGCGCCACTACTCAAATTTACTTCCATGATCACGATTCCAATTTTATCTCCACTACATCTACTCTCCATTTCATCTACTCCCACTCGGCTCCTGGGCAGTTCAACTAGTAGACCTTTTGAGCTAGTAGATTTGAAACAGTGCCAATGCAATCAAGACTAATTAAACCTGCACCAGCTTATAGATAGTAATATCATAATAACATAACAATAATAACATTTATTGTCTTGTAACCCCGAGTTGGTTATTAGAGTACAATATAGTAGTACAACATATATTTTACATGACAACCACATTAATAATCACAAAACGTCAGTTTTACTCAAAATATGGCACACTATCTTTTATTAACCTTGCTGATTCAGCCAATGCTGTTTGTTATCAATATACATTTAATCACCTAATTTTATAACATTCCTTTGAGAGTAATAGTATTTGTTAAGCACTAACCTAACCTAACCTAACATTCGAGCCCCTGGCATTCGAAACTTCAGGAGTCTTCGGCCCTACCACCCTTAAGATGGTGAATGAAATAGGCCGTAAAATCAGAGAAGTTTCAGGAGAACCCCGGGAAACCCTCTGGCTCAAGCAAAGACTAGGGATGGTTATCCTCCGGGGCAATGCCACCAGCGTCATGAGCTCAGTTCGACAGGACTGGGTCATGCCACTGCGTGAGGCCCTGGCAGGAGTGGTATATCCGTAGTCTTTCCACAGTAGGGTAAAACAAAACATAAACTTTATTTGTATGTAACATGTGTGATGCACATTAATAAAAGGGGATGTGTCGGATGGTTGAAAGCCACAGTTGCTCGCGCGTTTGGGGCTAGCAACACGTATTATGAAAAACATGCATCCTCCTTCATTCACTGTCTCCCAATTCACACACTCAACCCCACAATTTGCCGGAGGATAACAGGTTTTTCACAATACGTAGACGGAGGTCTTTTAAAAAAAAAAAAAAATAACATAGTATTGACTAAGTTGGCATTGGTAAAGTGTTAATGGTTGAAAATAAATAGACTTTTGGTTGAGTTGTCCGGCCCCCCACACATTTCCTTAAGGGGAGATGGGTCGTTTTTCTGGCCCCCCTTCTTCCTCATGTTTAGCCCCATTAGTTTTCAGATTTATGACGTTTGACCCATTCGTTTGGAGATTTTAAGACCATTCACCCAATTTATTTGTTAATATTAAGATTTAGGTGCTGATGTATTCCTGGCGAGCGATAGCGATCCTGTAATTATAAGAGGAACCTGCCTATTGGCCAGGACATTTTTCTACCGAAAAATGTACAAATGTTCCTGTGTTGAGGGAGGGTCTAGGTGGAGAAAACTAAAACAAAATATATATATACTGTATATAATTATATATATATTGTTACGACTGGGGATCAAATATATCAGGGCTCTTATTCATTGGACTAGTAATGGCATAAATGCTACAACGGAAAGCGCTAGATCCAACCTCTGATGTATATTCCCAGTGAACAAAGAACACAAATACTCTACAGAGTTCTATATGCAATAATAGGCTATCAAACTCTCAATAAATGTGCGTCTACTCTAGGCTTAATGTTATGTGAAAACAGCCTATTACTACCTATAACCGAAGGTGCTTGGTTATGGAATGCAAAGTAAGGTGGTAAGAGAAGTTACAGCTTACGTTACTTTAATCAATAAATGTCAGGCACTCCTGCATGAAAGAAAGTGCACTAAAGTCCTTCAACACTATCAAGGAATCTTCTTTAAATGTTAGATGCTATAAAGATGCTCGTATCGGAAATGGAACCCAAAAAGGCAGGCAGCGGAACAATGCTCGTGCAGGCTATGCACACAAAAAGGCAGAATATATAATGCCGTCGGAGCCAAGAATATCCTAAACACTACAACAATAATAATCGCCACGACACTGCAGTATTCCTATCAACAAAAAGAGCCTAAGTCGTTTGTGTCTCAATACATCAAACTAGGCTGCGAAATGCTTGTGTTATCATAAACGGGTATACATAAAAAGAGTAATTAGGTTAATATACTTAATGTCTACTTTGACTGATAAAGTCTAGCTAGAGTCAATGATACGAGATACTGGTGCGCATGGCATGCCGCATAGCCTAGTGCAAATCTCAAGTCTGTGTGTCAAATATTACATTATAGGGAAGGGTAGCTCTCTTGAGAAACCTTAATACCGAAGTATTAAGCGTTCTCCTGGCGTACCTCAAAGACAAACAATCGAGACTAGAACAGTGCAAAATGGTATAGGCAAAAAGCCCTCATTCGTGCATGCTCTACTCTCAATGGCACACAGACTAGAATTTACTCAATCAACTCCAGTTCTCAGGTATGTCGTGCAGCTTTTTCCTAAAGCCAGCACTCAGGAAACAATACCTTATAATATCAAACTCCTAGTCTAGCATTATCTAATCCAGCAGAACACTAATACTTATAGGAAGCGGCAATATGAAAGCCAACCAATGCTTCGTGATCCACTTATCTTAACAACTAGCATACATGGGTTATATCAGACCTTAACGCACAATACAACTGGCCAGCATGAAGCTGATTTTGCAGAGTTAACCAGAGGGGGTATAATATTAATAAAAAGGTGGTGAAAGATATGAAAAAGAGAGAGGTAGGCAGAGGAAAAGATTCTCAGGTGCGGAGCGGGAGACAGGTAGCAAGGAAAAAAGATGGATGCGTTCTAGAAACCAGATCTGAGGGAGAGAGTGGCGAGGAACTGTATATATACTCGCACTAGCTCGAGGCGCGTGGGAAAAAAGCGGTTACAAGTCCTCTAGCCACTAGCAAGGGAGCTAGCAGCATGCTAAGGACCTCTCTCCACCAATCCCCACGAGGCAGCCAGCCGTGACGTCATCGAGCGGGACAAAAACACTGCGCGCTCCCTCTCACTCTGTTCTACTCTCTCTCTCTCTCCCAGATCCCATCATTACTAGTTAATGATAAAACACATACTTTACAATTAAATATATAAAGCCTTGACATGGGTGAAAACAAAGAGCCTTTCTGGAATGCCCATGACACGAGCTTTCATATGAAATAAAGCACACTCTAATACATAAACTGTAGCCCCATCCACTGCCCTGGCAATCCTAGGGAGTCACTCTAGGACAAGCCATGCGGTTCTAACGGAGTGGTTAACGTCAAAATATATATATACTGAATATATATATATATATATATATATATATATATATATATATATATATATATATATATTAGCAAATAAATACGCCCATCCCCACTTAATATCCAACACTCCACCTCTGCTACCCCCCCCCTATATATATCTCTACCTTTTATGTTTCTTTGTTTACTACTAGCCTACACCTCTCTTATGTTTCTACTAGTTCACGTCTTTGTTTACTACTAGCCTACACCTCTCCTATGTTTCTACTAGTTCACGTCTTTGTTTACTACTAACCTACACCTCTCCTATGTTTCTACTAGTTCACGTCTTTGTTTACTACTAGCCTACACCTCTCCTAAGTTTCTACTAGTTCACGTCTTTGTTTACTACTAGCCTACACCTCTCCTATGTTTCTACTAGTTCACGTCTTTGTTTACTACTAGCCTACACCTCTCCTATGTTTCTACTAGTTCACGTCTTTGTTTACTACTAGCCTACACCTCTCCTAAGTTTCTACTAGTTCACGTCTTTGTTTACTACTAGCCTACACCTCTCCTATGTTTCTACTAGTTCACGTCTTTGTTTACTACTAGCCTACACCTCCTATGTTTCTACTAGTTCACGTCTTAGTTTACTACTAGCCTACACCTCTCCTATGTTTCTACTAGTTCACGTCTTTGTTTACTACTAGCCTACACCTCTCCTATGTTTCTACTAGTTCACATCTTTGTTTACTACTAGCCTACACCTCTCCTATGTTTCTACTAGTTCACGTCTTTGTTTACTACTAGCCTACACCTCTCCTATGTTTCTACTAGTTCACGTCTTTGTTTACTACTAGCCTACACCTCTCCTATGTTTCTACTAGTTCACGTCTTTGTTTACTACTAGCCTACACCTCTCCTATGTTTCTACTAGTTCACGTCTTTGTTTACTACTAGCCTACACCTCTCCTATGTTTCTACTAGTTCACGTCTTTGTTTACTACTAGCCTACACCTCTCCTATGTTTCTACTAGTTCACGTCTTTGTTTACTACTAGCCTACACCTCTCCTATGTTTCTACTAGTTCACGTCTTTGTTTACTACTAGCCTACACCTCTCCTATGTTTCTACTAGTTCACGTCTTTGTTTACTACTAGCCTACACCTCTCCTATGTTTCTACTAGTTCACGTCTTTGTTTACTACTAG
This sequence comes from Paralithodes platypus, assembly GCA_032716605.1. Classification (NCBI taxonomy): domain Eukaryota; kingdom Metazoa; phylum Arthropoda; class Malacostraca; order Decapoda; family Lithodidae; genus Paralithodes; species Paralithodes platypus. The sequence goes on from CM064502.1 coordinate 11,424,496, forward strand.
CCTACACCTCTCCTATGTTTCTACTAGTTCACGTCTTTGTTTACTACTAGCCTACACCTCTCCTATGTTTCTACTAGTTCAAGTCTTTGTTTACTACTAGCCTACACCTCTCTATGTTTCTACTAGTTCACGTCTTTGTTTACTACTAGCCTACACCTCTCCTATGTTTCTTCTAGTTCACGTCTTTGTTTACTACTAGCCTACACCTCTCCTATGTTTCTACTAGTTCACGTCTTTGTTTACTACTAGCCTACACCTCTCCTATGTTTCTACTAGTTAACATCTTTGTTTACTAGCCTACACCTCTCCTATGTTTCTACTAGTTCACGTCTTTGTTTACTACTAGCCTACACCTCTCCTATGTTTCTACTAGTTCATGTCTTTGTTTACTACTAGCCTACACCTCTCCTATTTTTTTACTAGTTCACGTCTTTGTTTACTACTAGCCTACACCTCTCCTATGTTTCTACTAGTTCACATCTTTGTTTACTACTAGCCTACACCTCTCCTATGTTTCTACTAGTTCACGTCTTTGTTTACTACTAGCCTACACCTCTCCTATGTTTCTACTAGTTCACGTCTTTGTTTACTACTAGCCTACACCTCTCGTATGTTTCTACTAGATCACATCTTTGTTTACTACTAGCCTACACCTCTCCTATGTTTCTACTAGGTCACGTCTTTGTTTACTACTAGCCTACACCTCTCCTATGTTTCTACTAGTTCACGTCTTTGTTTACTACTAGCCTACACCTCTCCTATGTTTCTACTAGTTCACGTCTTTGTTTACTACTAGCCTACACCTCTCCTATGTTTCTATAGTTCACATCTTTGTTTACTACTAGCCTACACCTCTCCTATGTTTCTACTAGTTCACGTTTTCATTCCGCTTCTCACCCTCTCTTCCATCTTCATTACTCTTGCAAACTGGACATATATGTTGGAGAATAGCTTCCCCCCCCCCCACCCTCCCTCCCTCCCTCCGTCCGCCTCCAAATAAAGTTTATTCGGTAATTGACGTGAGAATGGAACAGCAAAAGATTGAGTTTAGCAGAGCTATACGTCGAGCTGCTTCGAGACGGTGATAAACATTTATTGAAATATTTGCTATAGAGAATATCCTGGCAAATTACAAATGTAACTGCTTATAATGGGAATAAGATGTAAGTTTATAAATATATACAAAATATATATTTTTGAATATTTATATTTAATAGTGACATAACTTATGTAAATGCGATAATAGGGTTGGGTTGTGGCTGATAACTAGTGTTTGATGGAGGAGCAATAATAGTTTGGTGATTTAACAGATAGCCTTGTTCGTTTCCTCGTCATTCAGGTATGATTTTAACCTCATGACACAGGGACAAGTGACTTAATTATACACTTTTGGTAATGCAAAATATTAACAAAAATTAGGGGACGGTGTGAAACAAGTTGTGGCAAAATATCATACTAATCCAACTGTGTGTTCATAAGTTATTCACGAAAAACGATGTAACACGGCCTCTGAAACCAATAGAACATGGCTAGGTTTTCCCCAACCTTCTCACTATGGCCTCTGAAACCAATAGTACATGGCTAGGTTTTCCCCAACCTTCTCACTATGGCCTCTGAAACCAATAGAACATGGCTAGGTTTTCCCCAACCTTCTCACTATGGCCTCTGAAACCAATAGTATATGGCTAGGTTTTCCCCAACCTTCTCACTATGGCCTCTGAAACCAATAGTACATGGCTAGGTTTTCCCCAACCTTCTCACTATGGCTTCTGAAACCAATAGTACATGGCTAGGTTTTCCCCAACCTTCTCACTATGGCCTCTGAAACCAATAGTACATGGCTAGGTTTTCCCCAACCTTCTCACTATGGCCTCTGAAACCAATAGAACATGGCTAGGTTTTCCCCAACCTTCTCACTATGGCCTCTGAACCCAATAGTACATGGCTAGGTTTTCCCCAACCTTCTCACTATGGCTTCTTAAACCAATAGTACATTGGTACACTGGGGATTTACACCAGTGAGGAACGGTGCACGGCTAACGCAGAAAAGGTCTCCTCTACCAGTCACAATGTCAAACAGATTTGAGATATTGGTAGAGATGGAAGACGAACCAGAGGAGACCAGGTTCGTTGGGGATTCCATCCTACGAGGACAGGTCGAAGAGTTCTGCGACAGAGTCCCAAATCAACGAAAAAGATTTTGCATCCCAGGAGCTGGACTGGACGACATTGTGGAAGCCTTCGAAGATACCACAAAGGATGCAAATGAAAATACCCTTTTTGTCATCCATGCTGGTTCAAATGACGTCATGCGCACCAGATCCGAAGAGTTGATGGAGAAATATCGCAAGATGATCCAGCACTACAAAAACAAGTCAAGGAATATCATCATCTCAGGCATTCTCCCCAAGATAGGCGCACCTGACAAATTCTAAGACAAGGCCTTCAGCACAAATAGCCGACTAAAATATTTGTGTCTGAGGGAAGAAGTTGAATTCATCAACCTCTGGGACAACTTCTACAACCAGCCTACTCTGTTCCGCAAGGATGGCACTCGTCTAAACCCTGTGGGTTCAGCACGCATGGGTCGTCTCCTACACGAAGCAGTCCGCAGCCATGGGTCAAAACACGCCATCCGAGAAGAAGCAGCAGTGACGTAAATCATCCAACGCCAAAAAAAAAACAGAGGCAACCGAGGACCACCAGCGATAAGGACCGAAGACAGCGAGGATCGAGTACAGCCATGAACATAAATGTAGATCCGACAAGAACCAAAAATATTATTAACCTCTGAAGTGCGCATGGGGGTAATTGGAAACGTCCCCCTGTGCTGACGTATTTGAGGTGTTTCCGTCACTAAAATATTTATTGTGCCATTAATAGCATTAATACTTATCCATATGCGCCTATTATGGGTTGATTATAAAGGTATTAACCTGAAACAACAATAAAACGAGTGAAAACAGCGTTTGGATGGTCAAAATCGGAGATATAACCCGCGAGTTGTATAATGTATGGGTGAGGCAATCTGCTTTCCCGCCAATTTCCCCCAAGGCCACTGAGACACAGTCGATCGATACTCTCTCTCTCTCTTGCACTCGCTTGCTATCAGTGATGACCACACCCTCCAATCGGATTTCTAATGTTAGCAGGAAAATATACCTCAGAATAAGGGAATAACAGGGAAAATAGGTGATAACTGAAGGAGAGGAGGAAAGTGGGAAGGAAGAGGACTGAGATTTTGCATGGCCCAGGGGCCAAAAAAAAAAAAAAAAAAAAAAAAAAATGTTTTTTTTCGATGTCAAAAGTTGATTTTTTTTTCTCTGACTCATAAGAGTCTCCCCGCAGCTCCCGGGTTAAAGAGCGTTCCGTGAGTTCTAAAATAACAAATTTAAAGGTTTTCTATGCAAACGCTCGTAGCATACGCAATAAATTTTCAGATTTAGAGGAGCTAGTGTTTACAGAAAATTATGATGTGATTGGCATAACAGAATCTTGGCTCAATACAGAAGATAGAGACTTTTTAGCAGAGTATTCACTTCCCGGTTATGTAATGTTTGAGAAAAGCCGAATAAATCTAAATGGAGGTGGCGTTTTACTTTATATCAAAGAAAGTCTTAACCCTACCCTCTTGTCAAAACCTCAAATTGTGAACGTCGACGCATCTTTTGTGCTAATAAAGAATAATAAAGGTACAAAAATAATACTTACATTAATATACAGACCTCCAGCTCAATCAGTGCAAACTGACCGAGAAATTTACGAACAAATTGCAGATGTAAGTAACTCACAAGCTACTGTAATTTTTGGCGACTTTAATTTACCTGTGACCAAGTGGGGCGATACTCGTACTTCACACTCCAGACATGGCTTGTATACGAACTTGCAAGAGAGTTCGCTTTATCAATTTGTTCGAACGCCAACCCGTGGTAATAACGTTCTTGACATTGTACTTGCAACAAAAGAAGAATTAATAGAGAATTTGAATGTTGGTGATGAATTCAGTAACAGCGACCATCGTACGATAACTTTCACTTTAAAGTTTACTAGTAACGAACCAAATAGTAGCATCGAAAAAGTCCCTAATTTCAAGAAAGCAAACTTCCATAAACTTAGAGCTATGTTTAAAGAAACTGACTGGAGCTTTTTAATTCACAATAACGACATAAATACATCTTGGAAGTTATTCGAAGCCACTTACCTAAAAGCAGTGCAAGACTGCATACCATCGAAAATACGGCGTCCAGGCCATAATAATAAGCCCAAATGGTGGAATAAAGATATTTCAAACTGCCTGCTTGCTAAAAAATGTGCTAATGATAGATTAAAATCCTCACAAATGACGAAGAACGGCTGAAATTTGTAGAGCTACGACGCAAGGCCAAAAAGTTAATTAAGCAAAGTAAAAAGACCTTAGAGTTACATATTGCGAATCAAAGTAAAACAAACCCGAAAGAATTCTATAGTTATATCAGAAAGAAAAAAGTAGTTACTTCAACTGTTGGACCGTTAGTCGATGAAAATGGAGAATACACCAAAGACGAAGTACAAATGAGTAATGCCCTCAATACCTTCTTTGCATCAATTTTTACAACAGAAGACCTCAGTGATATCCCTACACCATCGCCGATTCAGATTGATAATTCAGATGTTCTAAGCAATATCACCGTTACAGAGAGAGAAGTATTGAATTGTTTAGATAAACTCAAGGTAAATAAAACGCCAGGACCTGATACAATCTCGCCTAGAGTTCTAAAGGAAGCTAAGGATGAGCTCTCCAAACCACTGACATTACTTTTCAATAAATCCCTGCAGTCTGGAACTATGCCCGATCAGTGGAAGCTAGCCAACGTAACACCGATATTAAAAAAAGGCAGCAAATCCCTACCCAGTAACTATCGTCCAATTAGCTTAACCTCAGTTGTATGTAAAATGCTAGAAACGGTCATACGAGACAGACTCGTAAATCACTTAGAGGAAAATAACATACTTAACACCTTACGAGCGGCCTATGCGGTTTATTTATATGTACCGCCCAGCGGGGTGTTTTTAGCCAAAATAGGGCTGTTTACGTGATCATTTTCATGCCTAAATAAGACTCAGAACGTAAAACAAGTACCTATCCCTGAAAGGGCATAAACAGAGCTTTCGAATGACACCATAACGATCCTTTTATGATGGCTAGTTTTCTTGCAATAACCGTGCAACGCGAGTGCAAAAAGCATGTAATTCGGTACTTTCCCCATATAATTCAGTATGTAGCGAGTGAGAGAGGGAGGAGGGAGCTGAGATTCGTGTCAGTAGGTTCGCCACGGTGGTCTGGAGCAGTCATACGCTCGCTAGTCTCCTGCCACCACTTGTCTCTCTCTCTCAGCAACATTACGTGCTGAAATTGCCACTCGACCTATGTCGAGCGCCGCCACATAGTCCAGCTTTATTTAACTCGACTTATGTGGTGAGCCGCTAATTAAGGGTTAAAGATACTCCACATGGCTTTCGTAAAAAACGTTCCTGTTTAACAAACCTCTTAGACTTCTTCCACGATATCCTCAACCTCTACGATGAGAGTAAAGCTGTAGATATTATATACCTTGATTTTCAAAAGGCCTTTGACAAAGTTCCCCACAAAAGTTTACTGCTAAAAGTAAGCGCATGGAATACAAGACGGTGTGTTGAAAGGATAGAAAATTGGCTCAGCGACAGAAAGCAAAGAGTAGTCATAAACGGTAAGGCATCTAAATGGACCAATGTAAGTAGCGGGGTACCCCAGGGATCGGTACTAGGACCAATTCTCTTTCTAATTTACATCAACGACATAGATGAGGGTCTCACCTGTACAATCTCAAAATTTGCTGACGATACAAAAATTGCAAATAGCGTACTCTCAAAAGAACAAGTTGACGATATGCAACACAATCTAAATAAATTGTCATGTTGGGCCCAAATTTGGCAAATGAGTTTCAATGCGGATAAATGTAAAGTACTACATATCGGATACCTAAATGAGAAAGCAAACTATTCGATGAATGGCACTCAGCTTAAGAATGTAAACAGAGAAACCGATCTGGGAGTAACAATATCGAGTAACCTAAAACCGAGTCACCAATGTTCAGAAGTTGTTAAGAAGGCAAACAAAATAATTGGCTTTATAGGCAGGTCATTTGAGCATAAATCCAAAGAAGTTATCCTAACCCTTTACAATTCCTTAGTCCGCCCTCTTCTGGAATACTGCGTTCAATCCTGGTGCCCTTATTACCAAAAAGATATAAACAAGCTAGAACGAGTTCAACGTAGAGTTACCAAAATGATACCTAGCCTAAAGAACAAACCATACGAAGAGCGTCTTAGAGAATTAAATCTATTTCCTTTAACCCAGCGCAGATTAAGAGGTGACTTAATTCAAGTGTTCAAAATCATCAAAGGCATCGACAATATGAACTGTAGTAAGTACTTCACTATCGACCAATCTAATTACACGCGGGGAAACGGTTGCAAAATTATTGGTAAATCTTTTAACTCACACGAATCTAAGAATTTCTTCTTCAATCGAGTTGTCAACTTGTGGAATGGGCTTCCCCGAAACGTTATAGACTGCATCACCGTTGATTCATTTAAACTCCGCCTAGACAAATATCTCGCATCAAACCCGCGACTGACTGCGTTTGTAAATGAATAACTTTATTTTATCCCCCCCTCAGTTACTAACCCCTCTGTCCCCTACTAACTTCCTAATCCTGCCACGGACATTAGTTCCAGGGCAGTAATTCCCTTTCCAATGTTCCCTTACCGATTCTAAACCACTGTTTGGACAACTTGATCCTCAGTGTTTTGGAGGACAAGCAACCTAGAAGGGTCACTAGATCTGTTGTTGCTTGATTTCCTTTGTACTCCTTTGTACTACATGGCTAGGTTTTGCCCAACCTTCTCACTATGGCCTCTGAAACCAATAGTACATGGCTAGGTTTTCCCCAACCTTCTCACTATGGCCTCTGAAACCAATAGAACATGGCTAGGTTTTCCCCAACCTTCTCACTATGGCCTCTGAAACCAATAGTACATGGCTAGGTTTTCCCCAACCTTCTCACTATGGCCTCTGAAACCAATAGAACATGGCTAGGTTTTCTCCAACCTTCTCACTATGGCCTCTGAAACCAATAGTACATGGCTAGGTTTTCCCCAACCTTCTCACTATGGCCTCTGAAACCAATAGAACATGGCTAGGTTTTCCCCAACCTTCTCTCTATGGTCTCTGAGACCAATAGAACATGGCTAGGTTTTCCCCAACCTTCTCACTATGGCCTCTGAAACCAATAGTACATGGCTAGGTTTTCCCCAACCTTCTCACTATGGCTTCTGAAACCAATAGTACATGGCTAGGTTTTCCCCAACCTTCTCACTATGGCCTCTGAAACCAATAGAACATGGCTAGGTTTTCCCCAACCTTCTCACTATGGCTTCTGAAACCAATAGTACATGGCTAGGTTTTCCCCAACCTTCTCACTATGGCCTCTGAAACCAATAGTACATGGCTAGGTTTTCCCCAACCTTCTCACTATGGCCTCTGAAACCAATAGAACATGGCTAGGTTTTCCCCAATCTTCTCACTATGGCCTCTGAAACCAATAGTACAAGGCTAGGTTTTCCCCAACCTTCTCACTATGGACTCTGAAACCAATAGTACATGGCTAGGTTTTCCCCAACCTTCTCACTATGGCCTCTTATATACCGTATGCGTCTCCTTTTCCATTCATTCCCATATTAAAAAATATGTTAATGGGGGCAGTGTCTAGTGAGTTAAGAGCGTTAAGAGCTCAATAGGTGGCGTTTGGGAAAGAGAGGGTACGAGACTGTGAGTGAGACGGCAACATAGTGGCGAAGAACATAGTGGCGAAGCAGCTCTGAGTAGAGGTGTTGACACAGGGCCACGAGGAACCGGCCAGGCATAGTGGTCTACGATGGTAAGGCCACGAACGAACCGTTGAAGCACTCAAACTATCTCAATGTCTCATTCACTGTCTGGAATAAGACCTCCTGGCTTCACTGTGTAAGCGGTTGAATATACAGCCTATAAGCCTATGTCCGGAGTTAGTAGCTGGATATACAACAAAACAACATAAAAATTAAAGACAGTAGCCATCATACATTAGCCAACCTTCTTACACCATATACAGGGTGTCCCAGGAGGAAAGGGCATAACTTTGGGTAATGATAGAACAAAATATTCTAAGCCTAAAATGTTTTATAACAAAAAGTCCAAATCTCGACCGGTATAGAGATATTGCATTTTGAAAATGGTATTTTCTTCAGTATTTCCCCATAAGGCTGGCCTAGCTGTACTACTGCTTACCATACCTCTTTCTTTCTACAATTATTTTGCCATGTTATTTTAAAGTTACTATATTTCTGTAAGTTGCAAAATGACTATAAACATATTAGCTCACTTTGGAGTACTTGGAAACTATTTGACATGGAAGAGTCCATTACAGTGATGTGGGGGAGGACACAACTCCATTACTTTTTCAGAACGCCCCAGCCAGCAATCCCTCAACGACAAACGTAATAAAGCCATAGAACTCTTAAATTCTGATCTAAATACTATTTCCAATTGGGGCAGAGAAAACCTTGTTAACTTTAATGCTTCCAAAACCCAATTTCTCCATCTATCTACCCGTCAGGATCTCCCAGCGGACTATCCCTTATTCTTCAACAATACAAAAATCAACCCATCATCTTCTCTCAATATTCTTGGTGTCTCTTTTTCTTCTGCTCTCATTTGGAAGGACCATATTACCAGTCTTGCTAAGGCAGCCTCCCAGAAGCTGGGTGTGCTCAACCGCCTTAGGGGGTTCTTTTCCCCTGCACAGCTTCTTGCTCTGTACAGGGGCATAGTGCGCCCTTGTATTGAGTATTGTTCACATGTGTGGGGAGGTTCCTCTCACACCACTCTCCTAGACAAGGTTGAAAGGAAGGCCTTTCGTATCATTAACTCCCGTCCACTCACCAACTCTCTGCAACCTCTCTCTCTCCGCCGCAATGTTGCATCTCTCTCGCTATTCTATCGCTACTATAATAATCAGTGTTCCTCAGAGCTATCCCAGTGCATACCACCTCCTTTACGTAGGGCACGTGGTACCCGTCTTGCAACTCAATCTCACCCCTACTCTGTGCAACTCTCCAACCCAAGAGTGAAACTTTACTCTCAAACTTTCTTCTCAACAGCTGAGCTCTGGAACTCTCTCCCAGAACCAGTCTTTCCCGCTTCCTATGACTGAAATTGCTTCAAACTCAGTGTGTCCAGGCATTTTGGCTCGAACGTCCCTTGATTTTGGCCCTGTCACTCTTTCAACTATGGGGGAGGCACTCGCTATAGGCAGTTATGCCTTTTGCCTCCCTCAATCACATAGAAAAAAAACAAAAACAAAAAAAACATAAAACCTTCAATATCTTTTTAACGGTTGAAATTTGGACTTTTTGTTATAAAATATTTTATGCTTAGAATACCTTGTTCTATCATATACCAAAGTTATGCCCTTTCCTTCTGGGACACCCTGTATATCTTTGTGCAAGAGATTAGAAATGTCCATAATTCATCATTAAATGTGGAATCATGCACGACACGCATATTTTGCTAAACGGAATGTTAGCATAATGCAAAATAATTGGCCAACATTTAAATTGCAGTCCATTTTCATTAATTATTACAGATCAGAGACGGATTATGCGAAGTGATCGACAAGTGAGACCCATGGTAGAACAAGGAAATAATCTGTTAGTAATATATATATATATATACAGTATATATATATATATATATATATATATATATACAGTATATATATATATATATAAATATATTGTGATACAATTTGTACAAGTCTAGTCGACATGGCATGTGCAACAAAGGAGTACAAAGAAAAACGAGTAACAAGAGAACTACTGATCCTTGCGAGGCTGCTTGTAAACATTATTGCATAAGGGCAGATACACTTATCATGATAGGGAGTAATATCAGTCCACATGTAACGTAATGTTCACCATATTAGGGATCGTTTTCTCTTAGAGTCACTAAAACATTACGCTTTCCACAATGCATGTTGTGTTTGAGTACATGATTAGCTTGATGTCCAAAATTCGAAAATGGATATTAATCGTGAATTTGTACTCAACCTTTAACTGTGTTGGTGGTATAATGGTTAAGATGTTTATGTTCTTGGTGTGGTGTCCCGAGTTCGAATCCCGGGAGGATCATATGCTTTCATTAGTTTTGTCAAGTGCATTGGGGTTTGTAATTGATGGTTAATGTTAAGAACGGGGTGTTACTTATTTAGACAGATATACTTGAGTGACACACCATTGAACGTTGTCATAATTATATGGTAACTTGTATCTACTATTGGCCTATAATTATAACCAGTTTTAAAATCCTTCTTATCAAGATTGTAGACACCAATCGAGTAGTGCAGTACCCAGGGGAGGCCTTATAGGCATGTAATAAGGAGTTGTTGGAACTCTTGTTTCATTGTTCTGGCTTCCCTCACTTTTTTATTTGTGTCTGACCTACACAGAGTAGTCCAGCTATCTCTCACAAACCCCTCCTCCTCCCAGGGGCGTAGGTAGAGATTTGGAGGCCCAGGGGGCTTGGTGCCTGGAGGGGCCCCCTCCATGGTTTGCTTATTATAGAAGGGGGTGGGGGTGGCGAGCGAAGCGAGCCTAATCAGCTGGGGGGTTCGGGGGGGCGCTGTAAGCCCCCCCCCCCGAGAACATTTTAGAATAATAATGTTACCTAGGTGCATTTTGACGATATCCATGACTCAATAGTGGGGTACTGGTAATAATTTAATATACAATTAATTATATCACCGTTATCTAATGGATTAGGAATACATGTACAATGGATGGTACAATACTGTAAAACATATACCACTTTGATGAACTCTTTCTCTTTGTCGTTCATTAGGCATGTCTGAAATAAGAATATAAAATATAAAACTAATACAATAATAAAAAATAATAATGTACATGAAACGTGATAACATTAAAATATTATTTCAACCCCACCACTGGCGTTAGGGAGTTAAAATAGGCGTCATTGGTAGGCCTAATCAAGCTATGCATTACCTCAAATCTCAATACTGGGGGCCTCTTCTTGAGAACCCCAGTAACTTGTTAGAAAGCTTACCAACGTTTGCACCTGACCCTGAACCAGCCAAAGGGCTAGATTAACCTACAAACGAGTATTCAATGCTCACAACTGTGTTCCTTCTTATTTCACAGTTCCTGGGCTTGATATGTACAGCCACCATAGCCTATAGCCTATATGGAAGGCGTATGGTAGCATAAATAAAAGTTATCCAGAGTCTAAATTTGAAAGAATGAGTCATAGTGCTCATAGCCTAACCAAGGTAGCCTACACTCTACACCATTAATGTTGCCTCTCTATGCTCTATTTTAGCTGATGTATTGCACCCATACTTAATTAACTAATATTAAACGACTATGCATCTTTTTCACGATAAAGCTAAGGTTTAGTAAGACCATAAACATTGTATAGGCTATGTTAGGCCCCCTACAGTTCGATAACAAAATATGAGACCAAAACATAGTCCTACAAATTTCAAGGCCTAAATATTTAGCACTTTAGAAGTTTAGCCTACTCTACAAATATATTCGATACCACTCAACTTTCTCACAAGGTTAAGTACATAGGTTATCTATGAAATATAGCTATCGATTTGACCATTACAGTTCACGAAAAAGAAAATATTACCGAAATATTTGGTTCCTATATTTATATATAATTGTATGTAGGCCTAATCTTCGATTATACACTCAACTTACTAACAATCACCATGTTTCTTGTTGTCAAATTAGGCTATATCTTATTATTCCTTTACACATGCTTACGAAAAACACAGTATATTAACCAACTGTCAAACTCAATAGTAATGTATATAAAGTATAATCATCAGGCCTACCTATAGGCAGTGCGTCCTAAGCAAGTGGCGGGTAGGAGGCTAGGAGCGAGAGCGACGATGTTTCCCCTTGCACCGCCAAATAAATACTGATGGAGTGATCGTTATTTTTCGAATTTTAAATACCCATGACGTCGCAGGATAGAAGAAAAGAAAGAGGTTAAATCAGAAAACACACATGGTGTTTATTTTACTCATTATTAATATTACTTATATATACAGTATATACTATTAGTATAATTAATATTATTTTCAGATCCATTTGGGGGCCCCCTTCTCTTGGGGGCCCGGGGGGCGATTTCAAACGGCCCCCCCCCACCCCCCCCCCCCCCCCCCCCCCCCCCATAGCTACGCCACTGCCTCCTCCTATTCACTTCACTACACTAAACAAGCACACCACACTTCTTTCCAGTACACACAGACAAAGAAAACCAAACAAATATATAAATCCAAACAAACGATTAATATAGCGACTATCAATCTTTCATTTGTTTGGGAGACACTTGTTGCTTTGCCTTTTGTCTCTTTCATGCACATAATTAAAATGCGTAGTGTGACACCACTATTGCGGAGTCTGCTATCATATTATAAATAATGTTGTTAATTTCTACATGTCTATATAAATGTAAGGGTATGCCTCTAATGTAAGGGTATGCCTCTAATGTAAGGGTATGCCTCTAATGTAAGGGTATGCCTCTAATGTAAGGGTATGCCTCTAATGTAAGGGTATGCCTCTAATCAATTAAAGGGTGAAATATGCTAAAATTTATAATTTGTATACGGTATTTAACCTACTCTGATGACTTGAGAAAGTTACCCAACATTCATAGGGTATAATAGTCCTACATAGTCTCTTGGATACATTAAGCATTATCGGAGTGTATACTGTTTCTGAGGGTGTGTTTTCGGTTGCTAAGTAATTATTTAGTAACATACTAAATACTGCACATGCTACGCATTTGAGATACATGTCATAATCTTGTATTTCGTAACACGTCATGTAATGGTGGGTGGAGATAATATTAGCCAGTCTGTGCATTGGCGTATGCGTATGTGTGTGTGTGCGTTTGCATATGCTTTGACGTGTGATAGTGTGATAATCTTAAATCTAGAAATAATAACAATTAAGTAGAAGTTGTAAGAACAGAAATATAGAGTCTTCAAGGTATATTTGTTTAGATTTATTGTCATTTACGTTTTATAATTAACAATTATTCATTTCACTGTATTTACAGAATTAAGAGAGCCCACCTCGCTTTTTTTCTCTTTCTCTCCCTCTCTCTTTGGCTTGTATCAATTCGGCCCCATTTAGCCTACTGTTTTAAGACGTTTACCCCCATCCAGGTGTCAATATTTTTATGGCGAGCGGTAGCGAGCCAGCATATATATATTTCAGTTTTGACAGCAAGATAAATTTGTACATTTATTGATAGAAAAATGTCTCCGGTGAAGCCGGATTTCTCCATACAATGCTGGCTCTCTATCGCTTGCCAGGAAGAAATAGACACCTAGATGGGGATAAACGTCTTAAAACAGTTGACTGAATGGGGTCGAATTGATACAAGCCAGGAAAAGAGAGAAAGGGAGAGAAATATAAATACAAGCCTGTGACCCCCCTTAAGCAACAATTCATATCACATAATAATTGTATATGCTGTATAATGTATATGCGTTATATGACTGCTATGATCCAAATATATATCTCCTGTATTTTCCCATGCATTGGACAGGCCTAAAAGCAATATATTCATAGTCCTAAAGTTTAATGAAACCTAAACATTGCTTATGCAAACCAGAACTCCTATATTTTCATTGCTATTGGTACGTTATCTGCTTAAGGGGAGGCAGACCGTTTTTCTGGACCCCCTTCTCCCTCATGTTTAGCCCCACTAGTTTTGAGATTATAAGACGTTCGGCGCATTAGTTTGGCGATTTTAACACCTTTCGCCCCATTTCGTTGTCAATGTTAAGCCCTTTCGTGCCATTTAGTTGTCGATTATTTCCTGGCGAGCGATAGCGAGCCTGCAATTTTGAGAGGAACCGGCCTTCAGCCGGGATATTTTTCTACCAATAAATGTAAACATTTATCTTGAAGGGGGGGGGGGGGTTCTAAGCTTGATGGAGGTCTAGGGAGGAAACTAAACAAATATATGAATAAATGAATGAACAGACCAAACAAACGGTCAGTGTCCCCTTATACTGTTGTTTAACCCATACAGAACCGGTGACGTCCTATCATTTAAATTGTGGCAACTATTACACGATTTTATTCAGGTTAGGAAAGACCTTTAGCGATAATAATTAAGGCTTCAAACTATCTCAACCAAGCCTTTAAACTACCGCAGATCCTTCCTAAGCTGCATAATATCGTCTAAATACAGCTAAAATAAAATGATAACACACGTCGCTGGTACTGAAAGGGTTAAGAGAAAGCCTAATATTAATAACGTTAAGGGGGGTCACCTGTTTGTTTTTATCTTTCTCTCCTTTTCTCTCTTTCTCTGGCTTATATCCATTCGGCCCCATTCAGCCATCTGTTTTAAGACGTTTATCCCCATCCAGGTGTCGATTTCTTCCTGGCAAACGATAGCTAGCCAGAATTGTATGGAGAAATCCGGCTGCGCCGGAGACATTTTCCTATCGAAAAATTTACAAATTTAACTTGCTGTAAAAATAATATATATATATGCAGGCTCGCTACCGCTCGCCAGAAAAATATTGACACCTGGATGGGGGTAAACGTCTTAAAATAGTAGGCTGAATGGGGCCGAATGGATACAAGCCAGATAAAGAGAGAAAAGGAAAGAAATAAAGCAGGTCACCCCCAGGAGTTGCAGGGTCTGGTATATGTGTTTGGAACGGAGTGCGAAAAACGGAATCTGAAGGTAAATGCGGGGAAGAGCAAGGTTATGGTCTTCGAAAGGGGTGAAGCCACAGAGTGTGAGGTGAAGTTGAACAGTCAGGCTATGGAGATTGTCACCTCATGTAAGTATCTGGGCAGTGTGTTGAATAAAGATGGGACTATGGATGAAGAAGTGCGGGAGAGGGTGCAACAGGGGAAGAGGGTTGTAGGAATGCTGAAAGCAGTTACAAGAAATAGTGGTCAGTATGGAAGTGAAGAAGCCCTTCCATGACAGTGTGGTAATCCTGACACTGACTTACGGAAGCGAAGCATGGACGTTTGAGAAGAGACTCAGACCAAGAGTGAGAGGGGTGGAAATTAGTTACTTGAGAAGTGCGTGCCGAGTTACATGGAGGGATAGACAGACGAATGAGGAAGTAAGAATGTGTGGTGTGGAGGTAGATGTGCTGGAAAGTGGGAAAAGGAACACCTTGAGATGGTTCGGCCATATGGAACGTATGGGAAGCTAGAGAATTACTAAGAAGGTGTACGAGAGCGAGGTGGAAGGACAGAGAGGGAGAGGTAGACCGAAAGAGAGGTGGAAGGATAGAGTGAGGAAGTATATGAATGAAGGCGGTGCTGGTTGGGAGGAGGGGTGTCGACTGACTGAAGACAGAGGTGCATGGGGGCGGTTCGTTCGTGGCCACCCCTGCGGTGATCACGGCGTCCGGCAATAGATAGATAGATAGACCCCCATTAAAGGCAGGTAAAAGGGACCATTCCAGTGATGCGCCTCTGAGCCCCGCCGTCATTACCAACACGGGTAGCTGACACCAATAATTAAAACCAACCACAGGCCATTCTACTTACGACTCTCATGGGCCCCGTCGGAGGTCTCGTAGCCACACTCGTAAATCGGGACGGAAGTGGCGGGGTTACGGTGGCTGCCATTCCCAGCCTCGCGCGGAATTTGCAGCCACCTGGATTTGTTTTTTATTTTTGTTATTTTTTTGGCTCCGTTTTCTATCCCTGGGAACTTTGGATTTTTGCCACTTGGGAGGGAAAGGATGGGTGACAGTATGGGTGAGTGAGAGTGAATATGGGGAGAGCATGAGTGTGAATGAATGTGGAAGAGTCAGCGTGATTGTGGAAGAGTGAATATGGGGGATCATGGGTGTGAGGGAATGTGGAAGTGTGAATATGGGTTAACATGAGTGTGAGTGAATGTGGAAGAGTCAGAGTGAATATGGAAGAGTGAATATTGGGTAACCTGAGTGTGGGTGAATGTGAGTCAGCGTGAATGTGGAAGAGTGAATATGGGGGAGCATGAGTGTGAATGAATGTGGAAGAGGTGAATATGGAAGAGTGAATATTGGGTAACCTGAGTGTGGGTGAATGTGAGTCAGCGTGAATGTGGAAGAGTGAATATGGGGGAGCATGAGTGTGAGTGAATGTGGAGGAGTGAATTTGGATCAGCATGAATGTGGAAGAGTGAACATGAGGGAGCAACATTTTGAGTGACTGTGTAAAAGCGAGTGTGAATGTGAAAAGAGGAGCATGTATGTGGAAGTGTGAATATAGGAGCCTGAGTAATACCCTTGTCACACATTTCCGAATTTTGTAGGCAACAGCATCCGACAGAAAAATTGGGCCGAGTCGCGCAACTGTGGCCATCCCTGCACAACCGTCGGAAACATATTTCCTGACAATTTTCCGACAGTTGCAAACATTTCTCCAAACGTTCAGCGAAATCATACGGCAAAATTGTCCATGTTGTACAACCAAAACTACTATATCTGACTCATTGAGCATGTCAGAGACAAGTTGCCGACAATCCGTTCGACTATCAGAAATATATTTCCGACAATCGTCAAATGGTCAAGAATGTAATCTTGACCACCCTGCTAATTGTAGGTAAATCCCAACTGGGCTATATAAGGGCCACATTTCGAGTGCCCTCATTATTACCACAACATCGTCACAACTAATTAGCAAATAACAAATAAGTAATGTTAATTTATGATAATGTATGTAAATCCTCAATTAGTCCTATGGTTTACACAACCTTGAGTGTTCTGAATTCTGATGTATAGTACTTAAAATAAGTATTGTTTGTAACACTTAAAAGTCAAAGATACAGTTGCATGTTTACCACACTTCCATAAGCCCTCTCATTAGCGCTAATAACAGATTGTAAGGTCACCTGTTTGAACAAAAAAATAATTTCAATTTTTGGGGGGTACTTTAGGCATGTTAATTGAAAGTTTCAAAGATTTTGAAAAATTGAAAGAACACATCAAAAGACAAGCGGTACACTGTTTAATATGTTGCACAAAACAATGTATGAAACAAAAGGTCATGATATTTTGCTAGTTCTCTCAAGTCTATCTATCTATCTATCTATCTGTATGTTCAGGCCCAATCCCCACTTTTCTTATTTATATTTTTTATTTGTATTTTATTTGAATTTTTTGGTTATTTATTTATTTTTATTTTAATTATATATATTTTTTTTTGGGGGATACCCTTCTCAAATGCCAACATTGATGAGGTTATTTGTGATATTTTTATATATTTTTTTTATTTCAAATCTGTTATACTGTATCGAACCTCTGACCAAATATAGTACTAGTAACATTGTCATTGTTATTTCTTTGTTAATTGTTCACGATTTATGCAAACAATTGGCAAATATTTTGAAAGGAAATTAATATTTTATATCTTGGCAAATTATAAATTATCAATAATATTTGAAGTGTTTGCACTTTCGTTGCTAAAATATTTGTATAAAGCCATATACGTCTTCTATTTAAGTTTTATATAGTTTATATATTCCTTTTTTTTATTGTTTATTTTCTTATATACTCTATAGATTATGTAGATGTTTGGTCATTAATTTGATTCTTTTATATGTGTTTCCAAAATACTTATTCAGTTTTTGCTGTTTAAGTTTTGTATATTTTATATATTCATGTATTTAGTTAGTTATTTTCACATAGGCTATATACTGTATTTCTTACAAATTTGTTTGGTTATTTATTTGAATAGTTTTCATGTGTTGCCAAACAAATTTTATTGAGCCATATACCTTTACTATATGTTATGTATTTTGAATACATTCATTATATATTTATAGATCTTATTTTATAGATTTTTGGCCATTATTTTAATCATTTTTGTATGCGTTATTAAAAGTTAACATTATATCTATTTTGGTGTTAATTTTTGTTTCTGGAGAAATGGAACGTTAACAAACATAACTGCACATTAAACTCTTTCACTTTATACAAACATACAGTATATACTGTAAACTGTATACTGTATATATATATATATATATATATACATGGCTGTCTTCTCCGACTAATCGTGACATTGATATAGTTTTCGACAGTCTTTTGATTTCGTCGACAATTAGCCTATGATACTTTCGAAGACAATTTTTTTCAAGGTTTTGGGGTTTCTGCGACTGTGGGAAACCCTTCGTCCCATTGGGCTGTCAGCTGGCTGTCTTTTAGGGCAAACAATCCAAAAATTTGTCTGGTTTCGCCGACTGTCGGAAGCCGTTTTCCAAACGGTTTCTGACATTTGCACGTTTTCGGAGACAGTTTGTGCTGCAATACCCGCGCCTCCACCCTATCGACAACATCTAACGGTCTCCGACAATCTCCAAAAATATCAGATTGTCGTAAACTTTTCTCCGAACTGTCTCCGAAAACACGCGACATTCGACTCTGTTTTCCATAGTCATGCTAATTTTTGGAATTTCCAAAAATCATGCAACTATCTCACTTAACCCCTTCTGTACCGGCGATATCCTTATAATTCTATTCTGGCTATTATTAGACGATTTTATTCAGTCTAAAAAGGGCCTCCAGCAATCAAAAGGCTTCACACTATCTCGCTTAACCTCTTTTACTACCACAGATCCTTCTTTAGCTGCACAAAATCGTTTAATTATAGCTAAAATAAAATTAAAAAGACATCACCGGCACAGTAGGGGTTAACCATTATCACTACCACAGATCCTTCTTAAACTGCACATAATCTTCTACCTATAGCTAGAGTGAAACTAAGAAGACGTCGCCGGTACAGAAGGGGTTAACCATTATCACTACCACAGATCCTTCTTAAACTGCACATAATCTTCTACCTATAGCTAGAGTGAAGCTAAGAAGACGTCGCCGGTACAGAAGGGGTTAACAAACGAGCTAAAGCAAAATGGTCTATAAATTCCACGATTATTCCCTAGCTGACTCTTCCTAAACGTTACCAATTTTAGCTTGATTACTCTAGGCCTGGTTGAGCTATTTAGGTTCAGGTGCTACTGCTTGGATTTTGGTCTTGCTTTAGTTTCCTCGCCAGACCTCCATCAAGCATAAACAAACACCCCCTAGACCCCCTTTCAAGATATATTTGTAAATTTTTCGGTAGAAAAATTTCCCGGCCGAAGGCCGGTTCCTTAAAAAATTGCAGGCTTGCTATCGCTCGCCAGGAAAAAAATTGACACCTAAACGGCACGAAAGGTATTATTATTGACAAAGTAATGGGGTGGAAAGTCTCAAAATCGTCAAACTAGTGAACGAACGTCTTAAAATCATAAAACTAATGGGTCTAAACATGAGGGAGAAGTGGGTCCAGAAAAAGCGAGTACCTCCCCCTTAACAAACGAGCTAGAGAAAATGGTCTATAAATTTCCACGATTATTCCCTAGCTGGCTCTTCCCAAACGCACCAATTTTAGCTTGATTACTCTAGGCCTGGTTGAGCTATTTACGTTAAGGGGGTAGTAGGTACTCGCTTTTTCTGGACCCCCTTCTCCCACATGTTTAGCATATTAGTTTTGAGGTTTAAAGACGTTCGTTCCGTAAGTTTGGCGATTTTGAGACCTTTCGCATCCTTTTGTTGTCAATATTAAGACCTGTCGTACCCTTTAGGTGTCGATTTTTTCCTGGCGAGCGATACCGAGCCTCTAATTTTAGAAGGAACCGGCCTCCGGCCGGGAATTTTTTCTACCGAAAAATGTACAATTGTATCATGAAAGGGGGTGTAGGGGGTGTTTTTTTTAAAAGTTTGATGGAGGTCTAGCGAGGAAACTCAAACATAAATTAATAAATAAATATATAGACCCAAAACCAAGCACTACCCCCTTAACCCCTTCTGTACCGGTGATGTACTTTTCATTTTATTTTGGCAACTTTTAGTCGATTTTGTTCAGCTTAGTAAGGACGTCTACCCATGAAAAGGCTGCAGACTATCTCAATTAATCCTTTTAGCTACCATATATCCTTCCTATGTTTCATAAAATCGTCTAAATGTAGCTGAAATAGCCTACAAAGGACCTCGCCGGTACAGATGGGGTTAATGGTCAAGATTTCTGAACGAATAATAGTGATTAAACTGTAATATTTTCTAAGCTGCATATAATCGTCTAACCTTAACCAAAATGGAGAGAGTTAACTGTGTTTAACCCGAGGGTAGTCTATTTATTTTAGCTCCATTAATTTGGTAATTTCAAAACGTTTCGCCCCATTCAAGAGCCGACTATATCCAGATGAGCGAGGAAGCCGGGTTTTTTCCAGCTTGAAGAAGATACAGGTGTTGCAGCTAACTAAATCCAAATATATGCTAACAAATATAAACAAAACAAAAATAAAATAAACTCAAAATCAAAGCCCTTGATAATAATTATAAATGCACCATAACGTCAGGTGGTCTAGTGTTAAGCATGAGTGAGAGTGATGTGGAGAGCGTGAGAGAGGCAGAGGAGGAGGAGGAGAGTGAGAGTCATTCTGCCCGTTGTACAGTGACTGTTTTTATTTTATTATTTTATTTTTGTCATTCTTTTTTTATTTCCTCATGACCCATGATATTATTTTAGCCCATGATCTCTGGTGTGTGTGTGTGTGTGTGTGTGTGTACGTTTTTTGTCCTCGTTTTTTTGAGGGCGTTAGACGGGATGAGAGCCAGGATACAAGGCCCATTCCACACAAAGCTTTCCTCGCGAATATCCCTCATTTTTATACTCCTTGGCATTTTAAGGGGGCCCAGCTCTTCCTTCTCTCTCTCTCTCTCTCTCTCTCTCTCTCTCTCTCTCTCTCTCTCTCTCTCTCTCTCTCTCTCTCTCTCTCTCTCTCTCTCTCTCTCTCTCTCTCTCTCTCTCTGAGTTGTATCCATTCGCTCCCTTTCAGCCTACTGCTTTAAGAGGTTTATCCCCATCCAAGTGTCAATTTTGTTTCCTGGCGAGCAGTAGCGAGCCAGCATAATTTGAAAACACGTTTTTGACAGCAGGCTAATTTTGTAAATTTTTCGATAGAAAAATGTGTCCGGGGAAGCCGGATTTTTCCATACAATGCTGGCTCGCTATCGCTCGCCAGGAAGAAATCGATACCTGGATGGGCATAAACGTCTTAAAACATTAGGCTGAATGGGGCCGAATGGATACAAACCAGAGAAAAAGAGAAAAGGAGAAAAAAAGCAGGTCACCCTCCTTAGCCCTTTCAGAAACACGGCGCCCTGTTTTCAAGTCCTTTGGTAAACACTAGATGATTGTGTACAGCTTAGGAAGGACCTATAGCATTCTAACGGTGAAATATATTTAACTTATACTTTTGGCTGCCTCGAATCTCTTCTAAACTTTAAATATATTTAACTTATACTTTTGGCTGCCTCGAATCTCTTCTAAACTTTAAAAAATCGTCTAATAATAACCATAATAGAATGAAAGAATGTGTCCTCGCATACTGAAGCGGTGATTTATTATATTATGGCTCACATTAAACGATTCTATGCAGCCCTTAATTAACTTCTAGGAACCAAATAGGAAAACAAACCACACTTTTGTCTATGTGTATGAAGGAGACAAAAGGCAAAACTGCCTGTAACAAGTGTCCTTCCTAAGGTTAAAAGAGTGATAGAGAGCCAAAGTCAAGGTACGTTAGAGATTTACTTTAGATGTATTGGAAAGAAGTGTGGTGCACTTGTTAAGTGTAATAAAATTATAGGAGGAGGTGTTTGTGAGAGTTAGCTGGATTACTATTTGTGTAGGTGAGGCACAAATAGAAACAGTAGGGGAAGCCAGGCAAATTAAACAGAAGTTCCAGCAACTCCTTATCATACGCCTGTGTGGCCTCCCCTGGGTTATAATGCTCGATTGGTGTTTACAATCTTCCCACGATTTGTGTTTATAAACTAAATAAAATCGTCTAATAATTTCCAGGATAGAAATAGACAATCGTTATCGTACTTAACGGGTTACGGTAGAGTCATACGAATAATTTCCGGTAATGGTCGATGAGCACATATATTTTCTGGCAACATTCGGGGCTAATTTACATCGATATAAGTGATCAGACTGAAGGCTTATTAGTTTAACTCCTTCACCATTACGCAATTTGCATCGTACTAAAGTTACCATTAGACGATGTTCTTTAGTTTAATCTACCTCTACGACTCAAATGGGTAAAGACGATTTCATTAAACCCTCTTACTAACACAGTATTAATTAAACTGCTTAAAATCATCTAATTCTAGCCAGAATCAAAGGTAAAATAGCATCTTGGTGCTGAAGGGGTTAGTTTAAGTAGCAGAGTTTAGAAGTTGTCAGACCCGAAAATGACGGATAAGGCGCTTTAATCAAATCTGCGTGTGAAAAATCAGGCTGTAATTATCGCAACTTAAGCGAAGCACCTTGTATTAGGCCTACCTCCCCTCCACTTGGATTATTAACGGGGGGGGGGGGGGGGGGGGGCCGGTTATTCTATTTTTTTTTTGCTATATTTAATTTTGATGTCTTTGTTATTATTTTTGTTATTATTATTATTGTTATTATTATATTTGTTATTATTATTATTTTTTTTTTTTTTTTTTTTTTTTTTTTTTGCTTTGTTTGTTCTTCTTTTTGTTTTTTTCTTTAAGGGGTTGCGGTGGATGGAAGGGTTTATTTTCTGATCAATTTATTAATTTATAAAATGTTTAGTTTAGTTTCCTCCCTAAACATCCACCAACCTTTATAAAACATGTCCACGTACGTAACATGATATTTATAATGAACTAAATGGGTATTACGTAAGTATATTTAGTTTGAAAAAAAAGGCTCATGATTAAAATAAGAGTCCATTATTTTAAAAGGTGCTTGCAGAAAATAATGAGTAAAAACGGAACAGAACGTACAGATAAAAGAGTGTCATAGTGAGAGATGACTGTAAGAGTTGTTGCATTGCTCCCACGGAATGTGAACCATTTCTGCTTTCCTTGTGTCCATGCCTAGTTTTTTTATTTTATTTTATTTTATTTATTTATTTATTTTTGAAAGAGAGAGGGGTGGGGTGGGTGAAGAACTTTAAATGTATTTGATTGGTGTGTTTTTTTTCTCTCTCTCTCTTAAGGAATGTTAAAGTTAAATTTGAACAAGTATCGGGATCTTATCATTACATTGGCAAGACGAACATACATGTAGATTTTCAAGAAACATACACAAATTAAGGAAAGGTAGACCGTTTTTCTGGACCCCCTTCTCCCTAATGTTTAGCCTCACTAGTTTTGAGATTATAAGACGTTCGGCCCATTAGTTTGGCGATTTTAACACATTTCGTCCCATTTTGTTGTCAATTTTAAGACCTTTTGTGCTATTTAGGTGTCGATTATTTCCTGGCGAACGATAGCGAGCCTGCAATTTTAAGAGGAACCGGCCTTCGGCCGGGAAATGTTTCTACCGAAAAATGTACAAATTTATCTTGGAGGGGGGTCTAGGTTTTTTTTTTCTAAGTTTGATGGAGGTCTATGGAGGAAACTAAAAAAAATATATGAATAATTGAATTAATAGACCAAACAAACGGCCAGTCTCCCATTAAGAGGTCCTTCTCACACAGACAGACGACACGCAGTCGTGTCGTCCTCCCCACCAGGGGAGGTGTGGTGGAGTGGTCTTGCCACTGGCCTGGTAATCCAAAGGTCCCGGGTTCAAATCCCGATATATCAATGGGAAGATATTATTGGGATGGAATTTGTGCTGTACCTAGTATCAGTGCATTACCACAAGCCCACCGAAACTTCAATAAAATACCCTCATTGTTCCCTGATTAAATAGCACTGTATGAATATTCCCATATTCAAAATATGCTATATGGGTGCAATGCCTGGGGAGTTATCTGCTCAACAGGTGGCGTTGTGTGTGTGTAAGTGTGAGAGTCCGAGTGTAGGGGGTGAGACAGTGAAGCACGGGAACGAGGTGGCTTCAGAGATGGGGTCGTTTCGGGCCATGAGTGAGCACCGTGCCTCATGTGAAGGCAAGATGGCAGGTGCTCGTTGTACTCTACGTGCTTCACATGTCTCACTCCCTAGACTGGAACAAGACCTCACGGGCTTCACTGTTCATTGTAAAGCGGTGAATGTTAAGGCTCTCAGCCTATGCCCGAGAGGAAGTAAGTTGGAATATAGGAACAAAAAAAAAATAAAAAATAAAAAAAAGTCTGACACAAATATGCTTGGACTTGTGATTTCCTTCTCGAATGAAACAACTGCACTCTCAGTTTTATGACTATTTTGAAGAAGTACTAAACCCTTTGAGTACCAGCGACGTGTGTTATATTTTATTCTAGTTATATTTATACGATATAATGCAGCTTAGGAAGGATCTGTGGTAGTTGAAAGGGTTGGTTGAGATAGTTCGAAGCCTTATTATTGCTAGAGGTCCTTCCTAAGCTGCATACAATCGTCTAATAGTTGCCAGAATACCATGAAAAGGACGCCCCTGTTACTGTATGGGTTAAACAGAAAATAATAAAGAACTCGGATTTTTACCTTCCTTTTGTTGTAGATATATTGTCTTTCAAAAAAATATAAAGGCTCTTTTTCTTTGCAGAAATCTGAAAACTGGCCGAGGTACATTTTAAGGTAAGTTAGAAATAATGTTGCAGTTTAACAATATATATATTTCATCCACACACACACACACACACACACACACACACACATAGTTATTTTCAATTGTGTTCTTGCAGATTTTTCATAATATCATATTATATAGCAAATAGACGTTTATCATATTGTAACCTGCCGAGTGCAATATTTAGCCAGTATAGTGTAAAATATTGTCATATACGTCGAGAAAAAGACAAATCTAGCGCGACTGATTCTTGAGACAGTGTTGGTGGGAATGTCGAGTCAAATCATATCTCAATTACCTCGCTACCTAAAAACAGTCACTCTGGGGGTAAACACGAGTCACTCGTTCTTCTCTCTGGCCTTTTGGTAAGAAGAAAGAGTTACGCAGAGTTACACAGATACTCAGACCACACAGATCTTGCGGTCCCGACTAGGTGGTCTGGCCTTGATATTACTAGACAGGGACAGTTTATATTAGAAGAATGGGACGGACCACACATATATTGCGATCCCTACTAGGTGGTCCGGCCCTAATACAACTAGACAGGGACAGATTGTATTAGAAGAATGGGACAACAAAGTAGATGGCTCTCTCCCCACCCTCCGTACCCTCCGGCTAAAATGCTGTACTGGAAAAAGGATGAAGTGTAACCTTATGGGTCAGGAAATGCCCACAAGGAAAGTGTTTATAGAGCATAGAAAACAAATAGTTTGAAAGAGAATTTACACTTGCATACTGATTCTCTCATATTAATCGAGAGAGAGAGAGAGAGATGGCTGAATCTGTATAATCGAGAGAGAGAGAGAGAGATGGCTGAATCTGTATAATCGAGAGAGAGAGAGATGGCTGAATCTGTATCTGTGTCCCCCAGGGATCGGTATTAGGTCCCCTGTTGTTTCTTATATATTTGCTTAGTTTTTGCTTAGTTTTTTCTCAGAGGTATATGAAGCAGTAGATAATGACAAGGCATACGATATTATATATTTAGATTTCAGTAAAGCTTTCGACAGAGTCCCTCATGAGAGATTGATGAGAAAGGTTGAGGCACATGGAATAGGAGGGTCGTTGTTGGGATGGATTAGGTCATGGCTAATTGGTAGGAAACAGAGAGTCAGCATAAATGGTACCAAGTCAGAGTGGGGAGCAGTCAAAAGTGGTGTCCCCCAGGGATCGGTATTAGGTCCCCTGTTGTTTCTTATATACATAAATGACCTAGATTTAGGTATAACTAGTAGGATAAGTAAATTCGCAGACGATACTAAAATGGGGAGATCAATTGATTCAGATAGCGATATAGAGTGCCTCCAAAGGGATCTAGATACCTTACATGAATGGTCAGTAAATTGGCAGATGAAGTTTAACATTGACAAATGCAAGGTATTAAAGATAGGGAAGATGCAAACAAATGTTAAATATAAACTAGCTAATTTAGAATTAGAAAATTCAGACTGCGAGAAAGATCTAGGTGTGTTTGTTAGCAATGATTTGAAGCCTAGAAAACAGTGTATAGGCGTTCGTAATAAGGCAAACAGGATTCTCGGGTTCATCTCTAGGAGTGTGAGTAACAGAACTGCTGATGTTATCTTAAAACTTTACTTGTCATTAGTGAGACCCCATATGGATTATGCTGTCCAATTTTGGTGTCCTTATTACAGAATGGACATAGATTCATTGGAGAGAGTACAGCGTAGAATGACAAAAATGATCCATAATATTAGAAATCTTCCGTATGAAGAAAGGTTGAAGAAATTAGGTTTACATTCGTTAGAGAGACGCAGAGTTAGAGGGGATATGATAGAGGTGTTCAAGTGGGTTAGTGGGATTAACAAAGGGGACATGACAAATGTACTAAAGCTCAGTGATAGCGAAAGAACTCGTACCAATGGTTTCAAATTAGATAAATTTCGTTTCAGAAAAGATATAGGCAAATATTGGTTTGGTAACAGAGTTGTAGATGGGTGGAATGGACTACCAAGTGCTATAGTGGGATCTAAAACTGTAGGGAGCTTTAAGATAAAATTGGATAAGCATATGGACGAGAAGGGTTGGGTGTGAAGGGGGATCAGCCGGGTTGGGCCAATCAGCGCTCTGCAGACCCCCATAATCCTGCGTTAATCTCTAACCGTTTTGGTAAGATGATCCTCAGGGTATTAGAGTGTTGAGCCTATAATTGGGCTTTGTAATTGATTTGGGGTTGTGTGGGACAGGGATCTGCCTTGCTTAGGCCAATCGGCTTTCTGCAGACTCCCATTTTCTTATGTTCTTATGTATAATCGAGAGAGAGAGAGAGAGAGATGGCTGAATCTGTATAATCGAGAGAGAGAGAGAGAGAGAGAGAGAGATGGCTGAATCTGTATAATCGAGAGAGCGAGAGAGATGGCTGAATCTGTATAATCGAGAGAGAGAGAGAGAGAGAGAGAGATGGCTGAATCTGTATATATTAGACTGGTGAGAAAGCATATTTGACAGTGTGTGTGAGTTTGTGTACTTATTGTTTAGGTGTGAATGTGTTTGTTGTGACGGATGATGTGAGTGAGAGCTAAGGTAAATGTAAGACATAAGTGTATTTGTGAAATGTATTATATATATACTGTATACTGTATATATATATATATATATATATATAAATAATGTGGAAGTGAGTGGAGTATGATTCAGAGTTGGTGTATGTGGATGTTCTCTGTAAGGGCAAGAATGTTTATGTAGGAAAATATATAACAGTATCTATGAATGATTTATGTAGACGGTACTAAAGTGAAAAAGTGAATGGCTGTGGAAATCTTTTGGAAGGTTAAAGTTGGATGTGTGTGCACTTGCAATATGGTAGTTGTGAGTTGGTGTGTGTAGAGGAACGTATATAGTTGGTGTGTGTAGAGGAACGTATATAGTTGGTGTGTGTAGAGGAACGTATATGTATCAATCTATTTGCTCAGGCCCATTCCCCATTTTTGTTTAATTTTTTTGTATTTGTATATATATTTTTACTGGGAACGTGAATGTATTTTTTTTATTTTTTTTTATTATGAATGTTATTATTTTGTATTATGACAATATTATATACAGTATGTATTTGGTTGGAGCGGTTAGTCGTGTGTTGAAGCCCCTCCCATTATGCTACCTGATAACTGCCTCTATGGGGTGATGGTTGGTGTCTCTGGCCCCCTTCTCCCTCATGATTATCCCCATTACTTTTCAGATTTTAAGAAGTTCGGTCCATTGTTATGGCGATTTTAAGACCTTTCACCGCAATTATTTATCAATATTAAAACCTTTCGTGCCATTTATGTGTAATATTTTTTCATGGCGAGCGATAGCTAGCCTGTAATTTTGGAGAAACCGGCCTTAGGCCGAGAAATGTTTCTGTCGAAAAATGTACACATTTAAATAGGAAGGGGATCTTGGGGATGTATTATCATGCTTGATGGAGGTCTAGGGAAAAAAGAAAAACAAATATATATATAGTGTATATACAGTATATGGTATATATATATTTATATATTATTATTTTAGTTTTCTCCCTAGACCTCCATCAATCTTAAAAAAACATGTCCAAGATCCCCCTTCTAAAAAAACCAGATGTAACTTTGGAATATATCTGTCTGAATGGGATTACGGCCGCAGTCACGTTTTGAACAGGGTATAAACTTATGGATATGTCTCGTATGACCCGGGAAAATTGTGTACATGTGTGTAAAGCGTTTATGGGGCCCTGTCAGAGTGGCTGTGTGTGTGTGTTTGTGTGTAGGTGTGTGTAGGCATATGGATGATGGTGTAGGCTATTAAGTCGGTTCCTATGTTTACTGTATGTATGATTTTGTACGTCTACGTGTGTGTGTGTGTGTGTGTGTGTGTGTGTGTGTGTGTGTAAGAAAGAAGGAGAGAGAGAGAGAGAAAGTTGAATTGCATGTGGTCATCATAATATTCATTATTTGGCCAGCATTAAAGCATGCTATGAGTATTCTAGTAAAATATTTGGACTTCGTTATAGTTGTACCTTAACCAACTTGGTTATGATTTATGTTCATGAGGCAACTTTTAAATGTATTATACCTAAATGTGTAAGTTGAAATAGTTATATTTTATCTTTATCGGGACAGTTATATGATACAGCTTAGGAAGGATCTGTGGGAGTTAAAAGGGTAAAGACTGTCTCAATCAATCCTCTGACTGCCATATACCCTTCCTAATCAGATTAAAATCGTCCAATAATAGGCAGCAATATAGAAATATCTTGTGTCTTAGATCCTCAAGAGGTTAAGCATAAGAGTTCTCGTAATTCATAATAAGTATGAGTCCAATTGAATCTATATCGAGCGTTTACGAGATAATGCAGAGCTATGCAATATTTCAAACTCTATTGACTTTAGCTCAACACTCGTATTATAAAATGTCCAAGTGAGTGTATGCTTATCGTGACCCGTGAGTGTACATTTGTATGATCAAAGAATACCATTCGTCCGCCTTAGCTATTCAATTAGATGCACTCATCCTGGCTCTCCGCTCTCCTCTGTTATATTGAGCACAGGACCGGTGAATCGTCGTGCCCAAAGGAACAGCTCTGTGTATTGCTGCTGCACTTATACATCAATAAATGGATCACAGCTCAATATTATCTCTGGTATACATCTGCTACTCAGCGAGAACAGTAGCAACTATAGTCCGTTCATTCTAGGTTGGGCAGAAATCGTAACCTTTAACCTCTCATAACTCAAAAAGAACTAGAGTAATCGAACAAATATTTCTACCAAATAGGAAGACTTGGCTAGGGGATATGTGAATAAATTGACAGCTCATTTGCTCTACCCCTTTTTTAAGTTACAGAGGTTAGATGTTACGATTTCTGCCCAACCTAGAATGAACGGACTAGAAGGGAGGGGCACTCTGTAGACCTCATACCTCCGCCTACACTGGCTTTGGATATGATCCGAATTGGCTCCTAAATTCAATCACTTCTTCCTTGGTATACTGTATATCTTATCTGCCCAGCAAATTTCGTTAACATCGGTATATAACTTTAGGAGATACCTTGTTTACAGACAAACACACAGACAGACTGACAACCCAATGGAGTGACAACTTAACCTTCGTCAAACTTCGTTGACGAAGGTAATCAGACAACGAAATTAGAGTGGTGAAACAGTACCGGTAATCAATAGATTAATAGTTGTATTGGCTATACAATTCCAAATCTATATACAATTTTAAGATATTTTCTTTTAACAATGTATGTTATGCATATAATAACTAAATTACGTGGTGTGAACAAATTAGTTAACTTCTTGAATTGTAGGTTAAAACAAGTTGCATTCCCATCAGTATTTTCGTTTTTACCAAGCCTATTCGCTTTTTTAAATACATTTATTCATAACGATTCTCCGTTTTTTTGTTTTGTAAGATAATATAGTTAACTCCTAACTTTCGGCGGTAAATTATATTAACTAAACATTAGTGATCAAACTGGTACAAGAACCTTAATGTTATGCATGGGTTTAACAGTCCTTAGTTACCCAGTCACTCATTACATTACGTCTTCTGCCAAGTTTGCAGATGGTAATGATTGGTTTAGACTCCTTGTGAGCACGGGTAATGAGGGGGTTTGGGGGGGGGGGGGAGACTTTACAATATGATATTATAACACGGTAAGAAAGCACCTCATATGTCATCTTTATCATATAACTTTAAGTCATAAATTTGTATTGTCAGAAGTAATAATAAGATATGGGTCCATCTGCCTCTACTTCGATAGGCTTCAGGTACCTATGGACCAAACTGTACTCCAGGAAATGCCTCATTCTTGTATTCCTGTAGTTTGCTTCGTAATAGCTCTTTTAAAGGGGGTTCACCGGCTTTTTTTTAATCTTTCTCTCCTTTTCTCTCTTTCCCTGGCTCGTATCCATTCGGCCCCATTCAGACAACTGTTTTAAGATGTTTATCCCCATCCAGGTGTCGATTTCTTCCTGGCGAGCGATAGCGAGCCAGCATTGTATGGAGAAATCTGGCTTCGCCGGAGATATTTGTCTATCGAAAAATGTACAATTTAGCCTGCTGTCAAAAAAATGTAATACAAATATGCTGGCACGCTACTGCTCGCCAGGACAAAAATGACACCTGCATGGGGATAAACGTCTTAATTAAAACAGTAGGCTGAATGGGGCCGAATGGATGCAAGCCAGAGAAAGAGAAAATTAGAGAAAAAAGGCAGTTCACCGCCCTTAATAAAAGATGTATACACGAAGCCTACATGTGCGGATTACGGCTATGAATTATGTATTTCACGTATTGGAAAGACCTACAAGGATTTACGAGGAATAGCTCGTGTCTCAGAAACCTTGCAGTCCATTCCGGGTAGATTCTCGAAGTGGAAGGAGAGCGATTGTGTGGTGCGCTACACTCATTGCACAGAGTGCAAAATACTATCTACTCTTCTTGAACTGCTCTACTGAAGAACTGTTTACAATTTCTGAGGGAAGTTTGTTCCAGGTAGAACAGGTCTTATATGTTAAAATGTTAAAATAAATACTAGTGCTGAACCTTTTCAAATCTAACTTTCAGCCATGGTTGAGTGTTGTATTCACATTGAGGCTAAAAATTCTGCTACCCATTAAATATTTTAAGGACTTCAATGAACTGACCTCGTTGTCTGCGTGTTTCCAACGGAAAGATATCAAGAGCTCTCAACCGGTCCTCATAGCTCAGTCTTATAATCGATGGTTATAAGCTTTCTAGCGCTAGTTTGTACTCTTTCAAGTCGCTCTATATCTTTCCTGAATGCTGGAGACGAGAATCGAACAGCACACTCCAGGAGAGGCCGTATCAGAGTGTTGAAAAGTGTAAGGACTATTTCCTTATTTCTATATATAAATTGTCTCTTAATATAGCCCAATAATGTTTGAGCTGTCTTCTCTACTTCAATGCACTGCTTGGAGAACTTTAAGTCAGTGCTGATCGGAACACCCAAATCCTTTTCCAAGTCAGTCAACTTCCAGATGCATTCCCAATAGCGAATACCCTGACGTGGAGTTTGCTTGGCCGATATGCATCATATTACATATTTCGAAGTTTAGAGGCATCTACCATGTGTCCTACCATTCACCCAGTCTGTTAAGGTTCATCCTGAATTGGTCATCCCCTTTGGGGTCTTTCACATTCATTCCAAGCTTTGTCATCTGCAAACTTGGAGATCACACTCAATAGACCAATATCGATGTCATTGGCGTACATGATAAGCAGAAGTGGGCCAAGGACAGATCCCTGTGGAACTCCAGAGGTGACCTGAGTCCACTCAAAAGAAACACCATTGATTACCCCTCGTTGCTGTCACTCTGTTAGCTAACTTTCTTTCCAATTTGTGACCTCTGTATTGATACCAGGTGTACTCACTCTTGACATTAGCATTAAGTGAGGCACTTTGTCAAGTGTTTTGAAAATCTAAGTAAAGGATGCCTATGGCTCTACTTTTGTCATATTAACTCAGCATTTCATGGAAAAATTCCAGAAAATTGGTAAGACATGATCGGTGTCGCCTGAGAGAGAGAGATAGATAGATGCTTGTGTCGCTATGCGACAGCGAGTGTGTGTGTGTGTGTGTTTAGTCACACACATACTGTACACATCCCGGTGTTACAGCGTATCGTCTTTTGGTAATACGCAAATCCAAGACTCACAGTCCTCAAGTAACTGAAGTTACTTTAGGAGGTACTGTACAACCGACCGAATATATGAGTGAACAGAACAAGTAAATGAATGAACTAGTGAATCGTTATGCGTATGAAATGAATGTACTATACGACCACTATCAGGGTTGAACGGGTTCTCTTCAACTTTACCTCCTCCCTCCCTCCAACATTCACTCCACATTTGTTTGTTTTTATTCTACTGAGCTCACACAACTGGACAGCCAAAATCAATATCTCACCGACACCCTTGCTGATACACTGTCATTTTCAGTTAGCAGAACTATCGACATTCCTTGGGAGTCTCCGTGTGTTTCTCGTGTGCCGAAATTAAGGGGGCCCACCGTGTTTTTTTTCTCTCTCCCTCTCTCTCTCTGAGTTGCATCCATTCGGCTCCATTCAGCCTACTGTTTTAAGACGTTTACCCCCATCCAGGTGTCGATTTTTTCCTGGCGAGCGGTAGCGAGCCAGCACATTTTGTTTTACATTTTTGACAGCAGGCTATATTTGTAAATTTTTCGATAGAAAAATTTCTCCGGCGAAGCCGGATTTCTCCATACAAGGCTGGCTCGCTATCGCTCGCCAGGAAGAAATCAACACCAGGATGGGGATAAACGTCTTGAAACAGTAGGCTGAATGAGGCCGAATGTAAACACGCAAGAGAAAGAGAGAAAAGTAGAGACAAAAAGCAGGTGACCCCTCTTAATAATATGTGTTTCACGTCCTTGAACATTTCTAGTTCACATCCCTTTCTTTAGATTTCACACACATGTTCGTGAAGTTGTCAACTTGTGGAATGGGCTTCCCCGAGACGTTATAGACTGCAGCACCGTTGATTCATTTAAACTTCGCCTAGACAAATATCTCGCATCAAACCCGAGACTGACTACGTTTGTAAATGAATAACTTTATTTTATCCCCCCTCAGTTACTAACCCCTCTGTCCCCTACTAACTTCCTAATCCTGCCAAGGACATTAGTTGCAGGGCAGTAGTTCCCTTTCCAATGTTCCCTTACCCACTCTAAACCGCTGTTTGGACACTTGATCCTCAGTGTTTTGGAGGACAAGCAGCCTAGAAGGGTCACTAGATATGTTGTTGCTTGATTTCCTTTGTACTCCTTTGAAGGTTTCGCTGAACAATTATTTTTACCTATTATAATGTAAAACTTTATAGACTTTATGTAAAACTTTCAAAATAAACAAACCAACACTGGGACGATACAGGATAAATGCCAAAGAACTAATCAAAATTGCTATGTGGAAATAACGCTTTATAATCAATCAAAGAAATGAACACTCGCTCCAAGAAGCATCTGCACCCCTACGCTGAGCATCTGGTGTGTACAGCTTGATAGGGTTGGCACCTCTGCCTGCAAATATATCCATGTGTCAGAGACGATCGTCTGTGACACATGGATATAGTTGCAGGCAGAGGTGCCAACCCTACGGAGTTGTACACACCAGATGATCAGCATAGGGGTGCAGATACTTCTTGGAGCGAGTGTACCTCAATCATCGGGATTTATTTATGCACGAAATTGTCTTTGGATTATAGGTATGTTATATAATATGGTTATATTATTCATATATAAAAGTATATAGGTAAATTAGCCTTAATGTACTTATACAATTTATAAGACGTGTGCGAATTAATATGTGTATATTAAAATACTCAATATAACATAAAAGATGGTCTTCAATTAATATATGAAGCTACACCAAAGTCAATCGAATAATGTTCTACGGTATATTTCTTACCTGATTTTTAAAGTTTGTGGTTTGATTATGTAGTTTGAGAAATAAAAGAACGCTAGAATTCGTTTTCAAGAGTATTTCAAAAACTCTAGCATTTCTGAAACTAATTAAATGAACTTTTGAAATGCATATACTATAGTCCGTTCATTCTATGTTGGGCAGATATCGTAATCTTTAACCTCTGTAACTCAAAAAGGGCTAGAAAAAATGAACTGTCAATTTATACACATATTTCCTGGCCAAGTCTTCCTATTTGGTAGAAATATTAGTTCGATTACTCGTCCTTTTTGAGTAATGAGAGGTTAGGGGTTACGATTTCTGCCCAACCTAGAATGAACGGACTATTGGCAAAAGAGTTACACAATTCAGTTTAAGAGTATTTATATATCAGAATGTACACTCAAGAACACAAATTTTGGCCTAAGTTTTTAAAGCTGTACCGAACGGAATTGGAAATTTTCAACATAATAAAAAGTGGCTGCGTATGATACAATCCTGTTGGTTCCCTTACCCTTTCCAAATAGTGATGACCAAATCCCTTCTCCAGTCAAGGGGAATGGTACCAGTTTCCCAGACAGTAGCTAGTAGGGGGAGTGCTGGAGCGACCTTGGTGACCCTGGTCTCTGGGTCTTCTCCTGGATGACCTAGATGTGTGTGAATTTGTGTTTTTATCTGTGTGTGTTCGTTGTTTTATGTTATGTTTGTGTTTTCCCTGTTCTTGCTCTGTCTTGAGTCGGCCACCCCCAAGAAAAAAGGAAAAAAAATAATACAATAAAATACAATAGAAAATACAAAAAATAGGAAAAATGGGGATTGGGCCTGAGCATATAGATAGATAGATAGATAGATAGAAACTCAAGCAACCCATGGATCATAGAGGGTTCCCCAGCTTTTAACACCTTATTGGCGGGCTAGGCGGTAAATAATATGTAGCCACCAGCGGGGGGTTTTTAGCCAAAATAGGGCTGTTTACGTGATAATTGTCATGCCTAAATAAGACCCAGAGCGTGAAACAAGTATCTATCCCTGAAAGGGCATAAACAGAGCTTTCTAATGACACCACAACGATCCTTTTATGACCGCTAGTTTTCTTGCAACAACGCGCAACACGAGTGCAAAAAGCATGTAATTCGGTACTTTCCCCATACAATTCAGTATGTAGCGAGTGAGAGAGGGAGGGAGGAGGTGGGATTCGTGTCAGTAGGTTCGCCGCGGTGGTCTGGAGCAGTCATACACTCGCTACTCTCCTGCCACCACTTGTCTCTCTCTCTCAGCAACATTACGTGCCGAAATTGCCACACGACCTATGTCGGGCGCCGCCAGAAAGTCCAGATTTATTATACTCGACTTATGTTGTGGGCCGCTAAATGGGAGGAGAATGGCTCACTTTTTGGGCGATTTTTGCATGTATTCGTCATTTTTTCTAGTTCCCTCCCTAGACCTCCATCAAATTTATTTATAGTGCTTGGCCTTTGTGCCTAAATCTTATCAATTCAATTTCATCAAATTTATAAAAACATCCATTACAGTAGATCCCCTTTC
The DNA here is from genome assembly GCA_032716605.1 of Paralithodes platypus. Taxonomy (NCBI): domain Eukaryota; kingdom Metazoa; phylum Arthropoda; class Malacostraca; order Decapoda; family Lithodidae; genus Paralithodes; species Paralithodes platypus. The sequence continues at coordinate 11,460,165 of CM064502.1, forward strand.
TACATTAATTTGTACAATTTTCGGTAGAAAAATTTACCGGCCCAAGGCCGGTTCTTGCAACATTACAGACTCACTATCGTTCGCAAGGGAAAAACTGGACACCTAAATAGCACGAAAGGTCTAAATATTGACTACGAAATGGGGCGAAAGGTGTTAAAATCGTCAAAATAATGGGCCAAATGTCTTAAAATCTCAAAACTAATGGGGCTAAACACGAGGGAGAAAGTTGTCCAGAAAGCCGGCCCATATCCCCTTAAAAGGTCTTCTGAAATACCACAGATACCAAGACCTTTCGCACCCTGCAACTTAGAAACAGCATCCTTTACCTCACTCAGTCTTCGCTGTTTAGTGGGTCAGGAACCGAAGGATGTTCACTTAAGGGGGAGGAAGACCGTTTTTCTGGAATCCCTTCTCCCTCATGTTTAGCCCCACTAGTTTTGAGATTATAAGTCGTTCGGCCCATTAGTTTGGCGATTTTAACACCTTCCGCCCCATTTTGTTGTCAATTTTAAGACTTTTCGTGCCATTTAGGTGTCTATTATGTCCTGGCGAGCGTTAGCGAGCCTGCAATTTTAAGAAGAACCGGCCTTCGGCCGGGACATTTTTCTTCCGAAAAATTTACAAATTTATCTTGAAGGAGGGTCTAGGGGTGATTTTCTAAGCTTGATGGAGGTCTAGGGAGGAAACTAAAAAAATATATGAATAAATAAATTAATATACCAAACAAACGGTCAGTCTCCCCTCAAGGGGGTAGTGCTTAGTTTGTTGTCTATATATTTATTTAGTAATGTGTTTTTTAGTTTCCTCGCTAGACCTCCATGAAGCTTAAGAAAATACCCACTAAACCCCTTTTCAAGATAAATTTGTACATTTTTCGGTAAATCCGGTTCCTTCTAAAATTACAGGCTCCCTTCTCGCTCGCCAGGAACAAATCGACACCTAAATGACACGAAAGGTCTAAATATTGACAAAGAAATGGGGTGAAAGGTTTCAAAATCGCCAATCTAACGGAAGACAAGTCTTAAAATCTCAAAACTAATATGCTAAACATGAGGGAGAAGGGGGTCCAGAAAAACCGAGTACTACCCCCTTAACCCTTTGAGTACCAGCGACGTGTGTTTTATTTTATTCTAGCTACATTTAGACGATATTATGCAGCTTAGGAAGGATCTGTGGTAGTTAAAAGGGTAGGTTGAGATAGTTTGAAGCCTTATTATTGCTAGAGGTCCTTCCTAAGCTGACTAAAATCGTCTAATAGTTGCCAGAATATGATGAATTGGACGTCCCTGGTACTGAACAGGTTAATGGTTGGAAGTGTGGACTGGGGCGAGTCCCCTTGTATAACTGCTCAACCCCTTCTCTACCGGCGACTTCTTTTATATTTTGTTTCAGCTACATTTAGACGATTTTATGAAGCTTAGGAAGGTTATGTGGCAGCTAAACGGATTAATTGATATAGTCTGTAGCCTTTTAATGAGTTTATGAAGCTTTGGGAAGATATATGGCAACTAAAATAAATAATTGATATAGTCTAGCCTTTTAATGATTGTATGAAGCTTAGGGAGGATATATGGCAGCTAAAAGGATTAATTGATATAGTCTGTGGCCTTCTAATGAGTAGACGTTCTTTCTAAGCTGTACAAAATCGTCTAACAATTGCCACAATACAATGAAAAGTACATCACCGGTACATAAGGGGTTAAGTACTCAGCTCAGTGGGACCTACAGTCATTATCACCCAAAGCCATTATGCCATCTGCCTGTCTAACTGATTTAATCTGGGGTGTATATTTAAGGGAAGACCGTTTTTCTTTTTTTCTTTTCTTTTTTTTGGGGGGGGGTCTAATAATTCCTTTATTCATTTATTTCTTAGTTGCCTCGCTAGACCTAAATCAAGCTTAGAAAAGCACTCCATTTTTCGGTAGAAAATTTTCCCGGCCTTCGGCCGGTTCATCTTAAAATTTCAGGCTCGCTATCGCTCGCCAAGAAATAATCGACACCTAAATGCCACGAAAGGTCTTAACATTGACAACGGAATGTGGCGAAAGGTTTTAAAATCGACAAACTAATGGTCCAAACGTCTTATAATCTCAACACAAATGGTGCTTAATACGAGGGAGAAAGGGGACCAGAAAAACGACCCATCTCCCCTTAACCTCAACAGTCCATCAGCCTTCCCTTAAAGCGGAGCTCCTTCATGGCTCAGCAGGCAGGAAGGAAGTCATTTGCAGAGAAATGGTCATCAACCTCCTCTACAATTCCCTTAACATATCTTTCTTTATCTCTCTGCAAGACAATTTTTAATCCCTTATTAATTGCCTGTATTTGTTATTTGCATGCCTGTGGCTTGTTGAAAGGAACCAGCATTTGTGTCCTGAAGTGTACACTCTTAAGCAGAAGTTGCGCCCTAATTTTGTTAAGTTATCGTATAGTGAATTGAATTATGCCTTTGTTATACTAATATTATTATAATATTTTGTTTTCCGTCTCGTAGGCTTAGACCTTTAGAGGGTGCTGTTAAAAAGTTCATAATGGGTCATAAATTGTGTTCTGATTGTGTTTATGCGGAATGATTATATATACTGTATAAAGTATATATATACAGTATATATATATATATATATATATATATATATATATATATATATATATATATATATATATATATATCGGTATTGTCATATATACATTTTCTCACACATTGTCTATTACAGAGTTACATATAATTATTTAATAATGTCTATATCAGGACAAACACCGACAGCTCAAAACATTTTTTTTTAGCAATGCAAAGTATATTTCACAACCGTATAATTTGTTTGCTGTTATATAAAACAAGGAAGGTCAAATATCCGGTACCACAAATACAAGTAATCACTGTAATGCTATTTGTGGGTGTAAATATACACTCTGGGATATTATGTACGGTCGCTCTAATAAGTCATGTCCATGCTGTCATTACGTTTGGCTTGCTCTATGCTGTATTAATATCTGTCAGATGTTGAATAGGGTGGGTAAGTGTAGGAACATGTTTGCATATTTCACTCGATCTGAAGAAATGAAGCTTAGATATTGCTGATACCAATTATTGATCAAAACACACTTGGTGCTCAGACATCACTTCTTAGCGCGACTGTACCTTCGAGCAGCATATTTAAACCTACTGTACGTTATGTAAATAATATTAACCCCTTCAGTACACCAAGACACATCTTTTGATTTTATGTATGGTCAACAGATGACTATTATATTTAGCTTAATAATGGTTGTTTTTAATTCAATGCCGCTTAGATTACCTCTGATTCAAAAAATACCATCCAAGGCTGAATAACTTAAGGGGCCCCACCTCGCTTTTTTTTTCCTCATTCTCTCCCTCTCTCTTTGGCTTGTATCCATTCGGCCCCACTCAGCCTACTGTTTTGAGACGCTTACCTCCATCCAGGTGTCAATATTTTCCTGGCGAGCGGTAGCGAGCCAGTATATATATTTTTTTGTTTTGACAGCAAGCTAAATTTGTACATTTATCGATAGAAAAATTTCTCCGGCGAGGCCGGATTTTTCCATTCTATACTGGCTCGCTATCGCTTGCCAGGAAGAAATCGACACCTGGATGGGGATAAACGTCTTAAAATAGTTGGCTGAATGGGGCCCAATAGATACAAGCCAGAGAAAGAGAGAAAAGGAGAGAAAGATAAACAAAAAACGGTGACTCCCCTTAAGAATGGTGTCCAGGATTCAATGCCTCATAGTCTACCTTTGACTCCCAAAATACCCTCCAAGACTGAATAATGAATTAGACTGAGTGGTCCGCACAGGGCGCAGTAAAGGTTCATGTGTTAATGGCGACGTTCAAGGTAGATATGTCCAGGGTTGCCTCACTTGTCAGTTGTCTGGATTTAAGGGGGTAGTCTTTATTATATATTTAAGGAGGTAGTCTTTATTATATATTTAAGGGGGTAGTCTTTATTATATATTTAAGGGGGTAGTCTTTATTATATATTTAAGGGGGTAGTCTTTATTATATATTTAAGGGGGTAGTCTTTATTATATATTTATTTATGTTTATTTTTGGGTCTGTGTATATATTGATTAATGTATTTTTGAAATTCCTCGCTAGACCTCCATCAAGCTTAAAGATACACCCCCTAGACCCCTTTCAAGATAAATGTGTACATTTGTCGGTAGATAAATTTTCCGGCCAAAGGCCGGTTCCTTCTAAAATTACAGACTCGCTATCGCTCGCCAGTAAAATATCGACACCTGAAGGGCACGAAAGGTCTTAATATTGACACAGAAATGGGGCGAAAGGTCTCAACATTGCCAAGCTAATGAAACGAACGTCTTAAAATTTCAAAACTAATATGCTAAACATGAGGGAGTAGGTCCAGAAAAAGTGACTACCTTCCCCTTAAGAACAGATCGCACACTATCCCAAAAGGGACTGGAGTTCTCGAAAAGGGGCTCCAGTTCTGACGCTATTGTTGAATTTCAGTGCGCTGGCTTAATAATTAACCCATTCTGTACCAGCGACGTATTTTTGTATTTTCTTCTATGTAAAGTATATTTAGACGATGTTATGCAGTTTAAGGAAGGTATGTGGTAGTAAAAAGGGTCGAGTGAGATAGTTCGAACCCTGTTAATTGCTGGAGACCCTTTTTAAACTGAATGCAATCGTCTAATAGTAGTCAGAATATAGTTCAAAGATGTTGCCGGTATATAAGGGGTTAAGGAACACCCCGTTCTGAACATTAATCCTCCATTACAAACCCCAGAAGGGTTGATAGCCTTTAAAGTCCAATATTAACTAACTAATGATCCCACGGCTTTCTAAGTTTTTCCCTTGGTGCAGTTCACAGCGTTTACAGAACTGCATATCTTCACTCAATTAAGATCAGTTATCTCCAGATGTCTAAACTATCCAAGTCTGATTGTTAGCATGACTTCGCTGATACTCTTAAGCCCCTAGATATACTACTCGCTTTTTCTGGACTCCCTTCTCCCTAATGTTTAGCATATTAGTCTTGAGGTTTTAAGACGTTCGTTGACTAGTTTGGCGATTTGGGGACCTTTCGTCCCATCACTTTGTCAACATTAAGACCTTTCGTGCCGTTTAGGTGTTGATTTTTTCGTAGGGAGCGATAGCGAGCCTGTAATTTATGAGTAACCGGCCAAACTACCGAAAAATGTACACATTTATCTTGAAGGGGGTTCTAGGGGATGTTTTTCTAAGCTTGATGGAGGGATATCGAGGAAACTAAAACATAAATGAATACATGAATTAAGAGACCAAACAACCGTCCATAGGGTCTATTTGCTGTAAGTAGGCGAGAAATCATGACCTCTAACCTCTGTAACGCAAAAACGACTAGAGTAATCGAGCTAATATGTCTACCATTTGGGAAGAGTCAGTCAAGGAATAGATTTGGAAATTTACAGCAAATTTGCTCTAGTCCTTTTTGAGTTACAGAGGTTGTTATAAGTGGTTACAATTTCTACCCAACTTAGAATGAACAGACTATAGCCCCATAAGGTAAACGGCTTGACATATCCCAACCACTATCCAACATGTCTCACCACCCTAACATAAATAATGGAGGAGGGGGGGGGGGGGAGGGGGGTAGGTGGGAAGGAAGGGAGAGCCGCCCCCCTTTAAGTTACGACAGGCCTTTATTGCTTACCCGAATTTAAGTTTTGATCCAGAATGCAGGTACGAGGGTTATTCATCATAGTCGTTTTCATAAGGACTGGAAACTATTAATTCGTGTTTATATACTGTATATATATATATCTCACAAATACACGTAAGCTACTAAATTGTTTTATACTCTCAGCGGGGCTCAAACCACCGACTATCGTCCTGACTGTCGGTGGTTCAAGCCCAGCTGAGAGTATATACACATCTATCTATCTATATTATACATAGTATATAATGTCTTTTTACGCTGCTTGATTGTGTGCATTGCAGCAGCACCTATAAGAACAATCAGAAAGTTATTTTTGTGTTTGGCTTATATAATAACTACTATCTATCTATCTTTTGCCAGACGTATTATTCCCAGAGGGATTGAACATGAATGAATTGTCTATGCTCCTCTGTCATCCGTCAGCCAGCGCCTTTCCTCCCACCACATACTACTTTCACTCATAGGCTACACCTCTCTACCTCTCAACTCCATTCTTCGATTTCATTCTTCGTGTTTCTCTCCCTCTTTTCCCTTCCGCCTCACTCTCATGATTGAACCACCACAAAGTGTTTCTTATCTCCACAACATCTACATCCACGCCACATTGCTCTCATACTTCCCCATGTGTCTTCCTGTCTCTCCATGTAACCCCACACACACTTCTCAAGTAACACATTTCGACCACTCTCACTCTTGATTTATGCCTCTCTAACAACGTCCATGCTTCACTGCCATACGTCAATGATGGGATCACCACACTATCATGCATTGACTTCTTTACTTTCATGCTTACGACTTACCTTCCTATTCCTAGTCACTGCTTTCAGCATCCATACAACCCTGCTCCCCTGTTTCACCCTCTATTGCACTTTCAGCATCCATACAACCCTCCTCCCCTGTTTCACCCTCTATTGCACTTTCAGCATCCATACAACCCTCCTCCCCTGTGTCACCCTCTATTGCACTTCATCGTCCAAACTCCCAAGTACTTATATGAGCTGACATTGCTAGAGTTTGTGTGTTAGAGATATGTGTGTATGGTATCTAGCTACGTGATCACGAGTCGGAGCGGGTGGTGGTGGATGGGATATAATTCCAAATGAAGCCACTACTTATAAGCTCCTCGGTGGTCTATCGGTTTAGGTGCTGGAGTGCTGCACTACTGGCCTGGGTTCGAACACTAGCTGGGGCATGACACAAAAATATAAATTTTCCATTAGCCTATTTGACCATTCAACCTTATTTCACACTCTATGTCCGCATTCTTCTCTAAGACCATAACGATTTCCTATAAGACCTTTAGCTTCCATTTCTCTCACAAATTACCAAAGATAATCACTATGCACTGCATTTCCCACTTGTCACTCAATAGAACTGTGCTGTACCTTCAGCAAACAGCAGCACAGACAATTTGCATTCACTCCCTTCACTTACCAGGGGTACTCCAACATCCATTGTTTTTCCTTGTATTTCTTTCACGACTCCATCCATGTATATACTGAACAACCATGGAGACAGCACACACCCCTGCTTTAATCCAACATTCAGATAATATAATTCTCTCTGTTCATCCTCTAAACGCATTGCTACCTTTGCATCCTCACCCTTCACCGCTTCACCAACTTGCTATCTACTCCATATATTCTCAGTAATGTCCATAGACGTTTCCCATGAATTTAGTTATTATGTTTTTTCCACCAACCAACTTCACCTCTAAACTCAATTAATGAAATCAACAAATACATGTGGCACTCCAAGGACTCGGACCTAGGATACTCACATCGAAATTCCGCGCACATATGCATTACACTATCAAGACAGTTAAAGAAATATGCACAAGCCTACGATTTATTATGCAGTTTCGAATCCTGCATATTAATCTGAGCATGTACATAATTATACTCCAACTGCGCTATGGTAGCCTAATGTATAGACGAATGGAAGGAGTAATTAATGGGGCACTTAACCCATGGGAAGGCCTCGCTATAAATTGCTCCTGAACCAGAATGAATTATTATGTTTTTGTCTACCAATCAACTTCGCCTCTAAACTCAATTAATGAAATCAACAAATACATGTGGCACTCCCAGGACACGTACCTATGATACGCACATCAAAATTCCGCGCACTTATGTATTATGCATAGATTGTCTCCCAAGTCCATAATGGCAGCAGGTAACTTCCTTCCCTTCTCCAGAGACTCTACAATACACCTCAAGGATAAGATCTAATTTAAACATCCTCTTCCCTTCCTAAACCCCCTTTGTTCTGTTATCTTTCTCACTTTCTCTATCACTATCCTACAGTATATTTTCCCTACTATGATTAGGAGACATATTCCCCTGTGGTTAACACACACTCCCTTCTCTCCTTATACATGGGAACTATTATACAATATTTCCAGTTTTCAGGTACTCTTCCCTTCTCCCATGCTAGTCTACACATTTTCCAGATTCATTCAATCACTACCTCACTCCCATACTTTAACATCTCGCCACACATTCCATCTATTCCCATTTTCACCCTCGTCAAAGCCTCCCACACTTAAGATCTCCTGATCGCCTCCTCCTCCTCCACAGCTTTACTTCTCTCTCCCATCAAATGCTGCCATCAAAACAACGTCACCATGCCTTCAAATAAACAACAAGCAAACATTCTCATAAATCACTTCTCATATGTCAGCCACCTAAACCCCCACCAGGACAATCGCCGAGTCATCTGACGGAAGCAACAATTCCCCAAAGATCCGGACTATGCACTCTTCATTAACAGTCAGACGGCGGGTGGATGGGTGCCCAACCCCGAAAAGGGTTGAAATAGGGGAGCTATGCCCCCCGCCAAAGGCGGCTTTCTAGGGCCTTTCCTAGCTGATGCTGAGAGGATTGGGTTCTAGTCATGTGGTGATGGGCTGGTCTATCAGAGTGAGAACTGAGCAATCTCTGCCATACCCATAGCTTACTCTGACTGTTCCTTTTACTTATATATTTTCTAGATCTCAAGTGACGGCGTCTCTTGCGTGGATTGACCTCCTAATCTACCAAGATTGGAAGCCAAAGTGTCACATCTTTCCTCTGCCCCTCAACTTTCTCTTCATAATTGCTGAGGGGCACAGGGCCCTGGGTGGGGCTTTGGTTTCCCGGGCGTTTCCGCACCCTCCTCAGCTCCCCGCCATGGAGTGGCTTCGGTCACCCAGGCTTTATTGTGGTCGGCAGGGAGGGTTCTGTGGGGGCGCTCGGTTATGGCCTTGGCCTTGCTCAGGTCCTTGGGGCTGTTCGGCCAGGCAGCTTGGGGAAAAAACAACAACAACAACAACAACAGTCAGACGCAGCACATCATCAATAACCTCAAACACACATCCGCCTCTGTATAAGTAATATACACCTTAGACACCTGGGGTCACAAGGCATTCAAGCACTCGCCAACATCTCAAACTACAGCTATTCACACAACACAATACCCAACATCTGGAAGCATGGTGCCATTATCACAAACCCCAAACCCAACAAAGACCCCACGCTACCCTCTTCACACCGCTCCATCACTTTTTCTCTGTACCCCCTCAACAATCACCAAGGGCATTAAGGGAGCCCACCTCGCTTTGTTTTTTCTTTCTCTCCCTCTCCCTCTTTGGCTTTTATCCATTTGGCCCCATTCAGCCTACTGTTTTAAGACGTTTACATCCATCCAGGTGTCAATATTTTCATGGCGAGCGGTAGCGAGCCCATATATATGTGTTTTTGTTTTACAGCAAGCTAAATCTGTACATTTTTCGATAAAGAAATTTCTCCGGCTAAGCCGGATTTCTCCAAACAATGCTGGCTCGCTATCGCTCGCCAGGAAGAAATCAACACCTGGATGGGGATAAACGTCATAAAACAGTTGGCTAAATGGGACCGAATGGATGCAAGCCAGGGAAAGAGAGAAAAGGAGAGAAATATCAAATAAAGTCGGTGACCCTCCTTATTAATACTCCAATTAACCACACCTCACATTCCCTTAGCTACATCACAACATGGCTTTAGCCCACTACACTCCGCAAACACCCTTCTTACAGACCTCACACAAAATGATTTTGAGGGCATCAACTCAGCTAGGCCAGCACACGGAACACGTCTCGTTACAATTGACATTATTAAAGCTTTTGATGCCATTGCCAGCCATAACCTTACAAACAAAATTCTCAACACAAACATGCACAACAACACAAAAAGTAGCCAACTATCTAGCAGGCAGATGTGCACATGTAACATTTGCCGGCCTGTCATCGAACACTAGAAATTTTACAAACGGAGTCTCCGTTTTGTCACAAACACTCTTTAAGGGGACATTGGCCGGTTTTCGGGACCACTTTCTCCCTCGTGTTTAGCCCCATTAGTTTTCAGATGTTAAGATGTTTGCCCCATTAGTTAGTCGATTTTAAGACCTTTCGCCCCATTTGTTCGTCAATATTTCGACCTTTCGTGCTATTTAGGTGTCGATTTTTACCTGGCGAACGATAGTGAGCCTGTAATGATGAAAGAACCGGCCTTCGACCGGGAAAATTTTCTACCGAAAAATTTACAAATTAATCTAGAAGGGGTATCTAATGGATGTTTTTTTTTAAATTTGATGGAGGTTTAGGGAGGAAACTAGAAACATAATGAATACATGCAAAAATCGCCCAAAAAGTGAACCATCCCCCCATGACCTATACATGCACGATCAGCCTCTTCCCCACACATACGTCCACAAGTGTACTATCATTCCCATCCACTTCAGACTGCATACCCCGCCCTCCCATCTACTTTCCTGTCACCGACATTCTTAACCCTTTCTGTACCAGCGACGTCTCTTTAACTTCATTCTTGCTACCATTAGACTATTGTATTCAGTTTAAAAAGGGCCTCCAGAAGCTAACAGGCTTCGAACTATCTCACTAAACCCTTTTTCCTTCCACAGATCTTTCTTAAACTGCACACAATCGTCTAAATATAGCTAGAATAAAATTATAAGACGTCGCCGGTACAGTACAGGTTATATCTCCGAACAATAATACTCTCACTCTGTCCAAACCTATCCAGGCACACCTCAACACATACCCAAAAATTGTGTTGCACTTTGTTTATTTATTTATTTTTTGCTTCTTCCAAAACAACCAACTCCAATTGTATGTGTGAAACTAATGAAATACAACTTGACCTTATTGCGGTTCATGCACAATGAGTCCTGATTTATTGATGTATTCATTAATCAACATATTTCCTTAGTTCATGTATGCTTCCGTGTTTCGGTGTTGTATGCTTTTAGGGACCGTGATTGAATTATTGACAGAAATCTCGTTTCTTGTTATTGATCATTTCTGGCTTTCATTGTCATCCTTCTTTCACAAAATCTACTATAGCCTCTGCTGTCGTAACACACTGACATGTAACAGACCATTCACCCCATCATTCCTCTCCCGCCTCCCCCCCCCCCCCCCCCCCCGCACCCCCTCCACTAGCCACCGTTGACCTTCCTGTGGTTGGTTGACCTCATCAATCATTGGTTTTAAGGGAGGATGGGCCGGTTTTCTGATCCCCCCTTCTTCCTCGTGTTTAGCCCCAATGGTGTTTAGATTGATGACGTTCGGCCCATTAGTTCGGCGATTTTAAGACTCTACGCCCCATTTCTTTGTCTATATTATGACCTTTCGTGCCATTTAGGTGTAAAAAGAATCCTGGCGAGCAATAGCGAGCCTGTAATTTTAAGAGTAACCGGTACAAATATATCTTGAAGGGGGTCTAGTAGAAGTGTTTTACAGATTGATGGAGGTCTAGGGAGGAAACTAAAAATATAATAAATAAAGAAAAAATCGGGCAAAATCTGAGCCATCTCCCCTTAACCCTGTTCTTCACCCGCGACAGTCCTCCTCCAACACCGCACTCCACCAGTTGTTCTCATTATGTACGCCATCTCCCCTTAACCCTGTTCTTCACCCGCGACAGTCCTCCTCCTACGCCGCTCCTCCAACACCGCACTCCACCAGTTGTTCTCATTATGTACGCCATCTCCCCTTAACCCTGTTCTTCACCCGCGACAGTCCTCCTCCTACGCCGCTCCTCCAACACCGCACTCCACCAGTTGTTCTCATTATGTACGCCATCTCCCCTTAACCCTGTTCTTCACCCGCGACAGTCCTCCTCCAACACCGCACTCCACCAGTTGTTCTCATTATGTACGCCATCTCCCCTTAACCCTGTTCTTCACCCGCGACAGTCCTCCTCCTACGCCGCTCCTCCAACACCGCACTCTACCAATTGTTCTCATTATGTACGCCATCTCTCCTTAACCCCTTCTGTACCGGCGACGTATTTTTCATTCTATTCTAGCTATATTTAGACGATTTTGTATAACTTTAGAACGATCTGTGGTAGTAAAAAGGGTTAAGTGAGACAGTTAGAAGCCTGTTAATTGCTGGAGGACCTTTATAAACTGAATAAAATCGCTAAGAATGCCTCTAAAAAACTGGGACTCCTGTACAGAGTTCGAGAATTCTTCACTGACGAGCAGTTGGCCGTAATATATAAAAGTCATGTGCGTTCTCAGATGGATTACTGTTCACCTCTGTGGGGTGGAAGTGGAGTGGTTGCATTGAGGCAGTTGGACAAAATTCAAAATAAAGCTATTAGATTAATCAATAACCCTGCAATCACACAGGACCTTCCTACATTAGCCACACGAAGAACGTTGCATCCCTTGCATTATTCTACAGATATTTTCACAGCAATTGTTCCGAGGAACTTGCTTCAATTGTGCCGCCTCTCCACATCTTTCCCCGTAGAACTAGGGCAGCTGAGAGTGCCCATGAATTTACACTTTCTCCTCCACAATGCAGGACTTCTGCTTATCAGAATTCATTTATCCCCAGAGCTACTACTCTTTGGAATTCACTTCCCTCGAATTGCTTTCCACAAACTTACAATCTACAAATGTTTAAATCCAGTTGTTACAAACATTTTATGAATGGAGGATGACTTTAGGCACATGGACCTTTTTGTTTTATCTGTGTTTTTCCTTCCTCCGTTCATTGTCTCTTAAAAAAAATAAAAATAAAATAAATATAGCCAACATAAAATTAAAAAGAGGTCGCGGTACAGAAGGGGTTAACCCTGACCTTCACCCGCGACAGTCCTCCTCCTACGCCTCTCCTCCAACACCGCACTCCACCAGTTGTTCTCATCGTATACGCACTTTGATCCCTCCCGAGGTTAGTTGGCACAGTCGCCCATTTTATACTCTGTTTCTTTTAAGGTGACAGTGGCTGTTTGTTTGGTCCATTGATTCACTTATTCATATATGTTTGTAGTTTCCTCTATAGACCTCCATCAAGCTTAGAAAACCACCCCTTAGATCCCCCTTCAACATAGATTTGTACATTTTTTGGTAGAAAAATGTCCCAGCCAAGGGCCGATTCCTCCTAAAATTACAGGCTCGCTATCGCTCGCCAGTAAAAATATTGACAACGAAATTGGGTGAAAGGTCATAAAATCCCCAAACTAATGGAATCAAAGTCTTAAAATCTCAAAACTAATGGGACTAATCACTAGGGAGGAAGGGGACCAGAAAAACGACCGTCACCCCTTAACCCTGACCTTCACCCGCGACAGTCCTCCTCCTACGCCTTTCCTCCAACACCGCACTCCACCATTTGGGCCTACACATGTTGTTCTCATCATATATATACGCACTTTGATCCCTCCCGAGCTTAGTTTGTACAGTTGCCCACGTTAGTTATAATTATCTTTATTATATTTGTACACGTAATGGAATGATTGATATTGTTATTGTACAATTATAATATAAAGCATTTTTTAAATACTTGTTAATGTTTAACGTATCTCACCTAATGTGGTTGAAGCGAACTGTAAATCCTTTTTAAGAGTATTCAAATTGTTGGCCTTTTTAGTCTTGGCCCTGGAATATCAAACATTTGTAAGCTTGGAAGAGGTGAGAGTTATAATAAACTAACGAATTAACAGCGCATTGCATGTTTCCGGCGCCATAACTTGCTCCTGTCAACTCTGCGTAAGCAGAGTGGTATTGCACACATAGATCCCGGCAGTATACGGTGCACCACCAGTCAGCTTGTCCGTCGTCGTCGTCGTCTGTCTGTCAGAAAACTTCTCCTTGACCGTTCAATAGATGTTCACTAAATTACACGGGTATATCCATTCGGTCATTGCCAAGGTTAGTCAAAAATAAATTTTAAATTTTATTTAGAGGTTAATGTCAAAGGTCAAGGTTAGAAATAGGGTCAATATTTCATATATCTTGGTGTTTACTCAAATTTCTTCATTTTCACTATACAAGTTACTATAAAAAATAGTAGCATTGATATTATATTGATCAAGTTTTAGATAAATATTCTGAAGGGTAAGATCAAAGGTCAAAATAAGATTTGTACTAGTATTTCTTATACTAACTGTTAGATTATCACTAGACTTACCATGTACAGGTATATTCGGAATACCGAGGCCAAGGGCATACAAGAGAATATACAATTCCATTTGAAAAATTAAGGTCACAGGTCAAGGTAAAACATATGGTCAATATGCGAATTTCTTTACTATTCATGCGCATTTCAACCGAGATGGTTGCACTTTACATGAACATTTAAGTATGTATAATACATGTTTGAAGAGAGCCTTTACATACAGAAGAAATATATTAACCCATTCAGTACCAGCGACGTATTTTTTATTGAATGTCAGCTACATTTAGACGATTTTATAAAGCTTAGGAAGGATATATGGTAGCTAAGAGGATTAATGAATATATATAGTTTGTAACTTTATAATGGGTACATGTCCTTCCTAACCTGAATAAAATCGTCTAATAGTTACCAGAACACAATGAAAAGGATGTCACCGGTATTGTATGAGTTAATATAAATAAAGTAGTCAATAAATACCTAACAAACGTGATAGTTATGTCTACGTAACTCCAAAGAAAAATATATTTTGTCTAAAAACTACGAAATACACTTTTTTGCTTACATATAGCGGTATTTATTGATATAAATAATAATAACAATGCTGTTATCATGGGAAACGTGTATCAAATAATATCTCAGTCATCCTACAAAATGTTGTCTTAGTGGGGTGGCCTGTTTTTTTCTCTTCTTTTCTCTCTTTCTCTGGCAATAATCCCGTTTTGTTACCTCCACTAATAAGCAGATTACGCGCTACTATTAATCTTCCAATAATCCCGTTTTGTTACCTCCACTTAGCAGATTACGCGCTACTATTAACCTCCCAATAATCCCGTTTTGTTACCTCCACTTACCAGATTACGCGCTACTATTAATCTCTCAATAATCCCGTTTTGTTACCTCCACTTAGCAGATTACGCGCTACTATTAACCTCCCAATAATCCCGTTTTGTTACCTCCACTAATAAGCAGATTTACAAACATTATTTCCGTTTCATGTTATTCTGTACCTGCCTTTTTTTTTCTTATTTCTCTCCTTTTTTCTCATTCTCTGGCTTGTATACATTCGGCCCCATTCAGCCAACTGTTTAAAGACGTTTATCCCCATCCAGGTGTCGATTTCTTCCTGGCTAGCGATAGCAAGCTAGCATTGTATGGAGAAATTCGGCTTTGCCGGAGAAATTTTTCTATCGAAAAATGTACAAATTTAGCTTGCTGTCAAAACAAAAAAATATATTATGATGGCTCGCTAGCGTTCGCCAGGAAAATATTGACACCTGGATGGGGGTAAACGTCTTAAAACAGTAGGTTGAATGGGGCCGAGTAGATACAAGCCAAAGCGAGAGGGAGAGAAAGAGAAAACAGCGAGGTGGGCTCCCACCTAATCTATATCTAAGATATACTTAGGGAGTGGGAAAAAACTTTGATTGGAAACTATAGGTGCGCCAAAGGGTTAATATATTTGATCTGTATGTTATTTTATGTTATTAAATCAGTTTATTTGTAAGTTAGTTGGTGGGTTGGTGATATTAAGGGGAGATAGGTAGTTTATTTGTAAGTTAGTTGGTGGGTTGGTGATATTAAGGGGAGATAGGTAGTTTATTTGTAAGTTAGTTGGTGGGTTGGTGATATTAAGGGGAGATAGGTCGTTTTTCTGGACCCTCGTGTTTAGCCCCATTCGTTGTTATATTTTAAGACGTTCGTCCCATTAGTTTGGCGATTTTAACACCTTTCCATTTCGTTGTCAAATTTAATAGCTATCGTGCCATTTAGGTGTCGATTTTTTCCTGACGAGCGATAGCGAGCCTTTAATTATAAGAGGAACCGACCTTCGGCCGGGACATTTTTCTACCCAAAAATGTACAAATTTATCTTGAGGGGGTGTCTAGGAGTTGTTTTCTAACTTTGAGAGAGGTCTAGCGAGGAAACTAAAACAAATACATGAATAAATTGATTAATTAAAAAAAAGAAACAAAACACAAACTGCCACTAGCACCTTAACCCTCTCACGTTTTTGACGCAATTTTGAGCCTATTAGGGATACTTTAAAGCCTTTGTTACCATCAGGGTTTTTTTTTTTTTTTTTTTTCTAAGTTACTTCAACCTCTGCAGTTGTCTTTGAGTTAGCTGTGGGCAGAAAACTAATTTTGGAGAGGTAATTATAAGAGTGAGAGAACTCTATTTATTATTGCTAATCTGGCAACGTCTGCATCATAAAAACGTGAAAGGGTTAAGAATTTGTATTTTTTTCTCCGTGGGGCATACCTCGATAACGTA
The DNA here is from genome assembly GCA_032716605.1 of Paralithodes platypus. NCBI lineage: Eukaryota > Metazoa > Arthropoda > Malacostraca > Decapoda > Lithodidae > Paralithodes > Paralithodes platypus. The sequence goes on from CM064502.1 coordinate 11,476,575, forward strand.
AACTACGTATTTTCGAGAACGTGTTTGTGGGATTCAATTTACCTGGTTATTGTTGGTGAATATTAGTCAGAGTTAGCTTTTTTTAACACTTCTATACCGGCGACGTCTTTTTCATTATATTCTGGCAATTATTAGACGATTTTATTCAGTTTATAACAGGCCTCCAGCAATTAACTCCCTCAGACATATTATGTTCCAGTAAGTCCGAGGAGGCGGGAGCCCCAGGATCATTGCCACTGCCTCGCACTACACTCACAACAACACTGCGGCCGTTAGAATTATCGCAGGAGGCTGAGGTTGCCACCAACGGTTTTATCGTATGGTAACTTATCAGACTTACTGAGCTCATATGACGCAAAATCGCGTCATAAACTTATTGGAGAGGTATAGAGATAAGTCCATATGACACGATCGCGTCATATTAGTTTTTGGTGGACTTATTCATATGACGCGATCGCGTCATATATGTCGCAACAGGCTTCGAATTATCTCGCTGAACCCTTATTACCACCACAGATCATAGGAACAAATCATATTACCATTCTTGCTAAAATACCTTCCCACAAGTTAGGTGTGCTCAACCATCTCTGTGGGTTCTTCACCCCCACATAGCTTTTTGCTCTTTACAGGAGCATAGTGCACCCACGTATTGAGCATTGTTAGAATGTGTGGGAAGATTCCACCCATACCACACTTCTCCAAAGGGTAGAGTCAAAAGCATTTTGTCTCATCATCTCACCTCCTCTTGCATATTCCCTATAATCTCTCTCTACACGCTGCAATGTTGCATCTATCTCACTCTGCTACCGTCATTACAATAATTAATATTATTAACACCTTACGAGCAGCCTATGCGGTTTATTTATGTGTACCGCCCAGCGGGGTGTTTTTAGCCAAAATAGGGCTGTTTACGTGATCATTTTCATGCCTAAATAAGACCCAGAACGTAAAACAAGTATCTATCCCTGAAAGGGCATAAACAGAGCTTTCGAATGACACCATAACGATCCTTGTATGATGGATAGTTTTCTTGCAATAACCGTGCAACGCGAGTGCAAAAAGCAGGTAATTCGGTACTTTCGGTACATAATTGAGTATGTAGCGAGTGAGAGAGGGAGGAGGGAGCTGAGATTTGTGTCAGTAGGTTCGCCGCGGTGGTCTGGAGCAGTCATACGCTCGCTAGTCTCCTGCCACCACTTGTCTCTCTCTCTCAGCCACATTACGTGCCGAAATTGCCACTCGACCTATGTCGAGCGCCGCCACATACTCCAGCTTTATTTAACTCGACTTAAGTGGTGAGCCGCTTTTTAAGGGTTAAAAGTGTTCGCAGTGTATACCTCCTCCCTTACAGAGAGTGGGGGATACCCCCCTTTCAACACACTGCCACCCCTATTCTGTCCAACTGTAATCTCAAGAGTAAACCAATTTGTTCAGGCTTTCTACTACTCAACAGGTAAGCTCTGGAACTCTCTCCCTCAATCTGTATTTCCCTCATCCTATGACTTAAACTGCTTCAAGTTCCGTTTGTCCAGATATTTTGACTCTAACGTAACTTGAATTTGGTTCGCTATCACTATCCATTTTATATTTTTTGGGAACACTTGTTACAGAGAGCTTTGCCTTTTGTATCCTTCTTACACATAGAAATAAAACCTGTGCTAGTATCAGCAACTATATGAAGGTAAAATTGTATATGTGATACACGTAAAGGGTGACAGGACAACTCAACCAGTAGATCGTTTCAACCAGGTGCTCTCAACCAGTATCAAATCAACCAATACGATTAGGTTAGGTTAGCTTAGGTTAGTGCTATATTTTGGCACTGGTTTGGTTGGTCTTGGTTGATTTGGCACTGGTTGAGAGCTACTGGTTGAAATGGTCTACTGGTTGAGATGTCCGGGAACCCACGTAAAGCCATATTTTTGCCACTCTCACTCTCCTCTCGACTTTCGCTAAACCCTTGGGACATAATATAACTCCTTAAAACCTCTGTCAGTCAAACACCTGTCTCTGTCACCACATTCATACCAACACAGGGGAATGGCCACAGATATTAATCCTTTGAGTACCAGCGACATGTGTTATTGCTTATTCTAGCTATATTTAGACGATATTTTGCAGCTTAGGAAGGTTCTGTGGTAGTTAAAAGGGTTGGTTAAGATAGTTTGAAGTCTTATTATTGCTTGAGGTCTTTCCTATGCTTTTTTTTTTTTTTTTTTTCTCTATGTGATTGAGGGAGGCAAAAGGCAGAACTGCCTATAGCGAGTGCCTCCACCATATTTGAAAGAGTGACAGGGCCAAAATCAAGGGACGTTCGAGCCAAAATGCCTGGACACACGGAGTTTGAAGCAATTTAAGTCATAGGAAGAGGGAAAGACTGATTCTGGGAGAGAGTTCCAGAGCTCAGCTGTTGAGTAGAAGAAAGTTTGAGAGTAACATTTCACTCATGGGCTGGAGAGTTGCACAGAGTAGGGGTGGGATTGAGTTGCAAGACGGGTACCACGTGCCCTACGTAAAGGAGGTGGTATACACTGGGAAATCTCTGAGGAACTATATATCTATATCTATATGCTCAGGCCCAATTCCCATTTTGGGGGTAGCCGACTCAAGACAGAGCAAGAATAGGGAAAACACAAAAACAACATAAAACAACAAATAAACACAGATAAAAAGGGCAAACTCACACACATCCAGGACACCCAGGAGAAGACCCAGAGACCAGGGTCACCACTCCTCCAGCCCCCGACCACCCGGAGAGGTTCTCTCTCTCGGAGGGAAATCTCTGAGGAACACTGATTATTATAGTAGCGATTGAATAGGGAGAGATTGCGGCGGAGAGAGAGAGGTTGCAGAGAGTTAGTGAGTGGACGGGAGTTAATGATATGAAAGCCTTCCTTTTAACTTTGTCTAGGAGAGCGGTGTGAGAGGAACCTCCCCACACATGTGAACAATACTCAATACAAGGACACACTATGCCCCTGTACAGAGCAAGAGGCTGTGCAGGGGAAAAGAACCCCCTAAGGCGGTTGAGCACACCCAGCTTCTGGGAGGCTGCCTTAGCAAGACTGGTAATATGGTCCTTCCAACTGAGAGCAGAAGAAAAAGAGACACCAAGAATATTGAGAGAAGATGAAGGATTGATTTTTGTATTGTTGAAGAATAAGGGATAGTCCGCTGGGAGTTCCTTACCGGTAGATAGATGGAGAAATTGGGTTTTGGAAGCATTAAAGGTAACAAGGTTTTCTCTGCCCCAATTGGAGATAGTATTTAGGTCAGAATTTAAGAGTTCTATGGCTTCATTACGCTTGTCATTGAGGGATTGCTGGCTGGGGCGTTCTGAAAAACTAATGGAGTAGTGTAAGGTTGAGTCGTCTGCGTATTAATGGATGGGAATTGAGGTACAGTTGAGGAGATCATTTATAAAATTTAGAAAGAGAATAGGAGATAGGACATAGCCCTGAGGAACACCGGAGTTTATAGAGTGAGGAAGTGAACAATGGCCGTCCACAACCGCGGCTATGGAATGGCCGGAAAGGAAATTCGAGACAAAGGCACAGATGGAGGGATAGAAACCGAAGGAGGGTAGTTTAGAAATTAATGATTTGTGCCAGACTCTAATGAAGGCTTTCGATATGTCTAGTGCAATAGAAAAAGTCTCACCGAATTCCCGAAAGGAGGATGACCAAGAGTTAGTAAGATATGAAAGAAGATCACCAGTAGAGCGACCCTTAAGGAAGCCATACTGGCGATCTGAGAGCAGATTATGAGAAGAGAAATGCTTAAGAAATTTGGAAGCAAGAATAGTTTCAAAAACTTTAGAAAAACAAGAGATGAGAGCAATTGGACGATAGTTGGAGGGTTGAGAGCGGTCACCCTTCTTTGGGACAGGTTGAATGTGAGCAAATTTCCAGCATGAAGGGAAGACGTTAGAGGATAGACAGAGACGAAAGAGTTTGCCTAGGCAGGGAGTCAGCACGGAAGCACAGTTTTTGAGAACAACAGGAGGAACACTGTCCGGACCGTACGCCTTATTAGTATTAAGCCCAGAGAGGGTAGAAAGTACAACTTTAGAAGAGATTAGGATATTAGGCATAAGTAAGCCATGTTGAGGTATGGTGGTGAGATAGTGATAGAATGGGTATGGAAAATGTGCAAACTAGCATGGGAGAAGGGGAGTGCACCCGATGACTTGAAGACTGGCATAATAGTCCCCCTATATAAGGGCAAAGGGGAAAGAGAGGTGTGTGGGAACCACCGAGGAATATGTCTTCTAAGCGTAGTAGGGAAGGTATACAGTAGGGTAGTGATTGAGAGTGAGAACGGAGAAATGGATAGGCGACGAGCAGGGAGGTTTTTAGGAAGGGAAGAGGATGTGTAGATCAAATTTTTACCCTGAATTGTGTTGTGGAGAAATATCTAGAGAAGAAACAAAAAGGCGTATGTTGCCTTTTTGGACTTGGAGAAGGCCTATGACAGAGTGGATAGAGAAGGTTTGTGGAAAGTACTTAGAATATATGGAGTAGAGGGCAAGTTGCTGAAAGCAGTGAAGAGCATGTATGAGGGTGCAAAGGCGGCAGTACGTTTGGAGAGTGAGCAGAGCGAGTTCTTTGACTTTAATGTTGTTTTGAAACAGGGGTGTGCGATGTCCCCGTGGTTGTTTACTGTATATATTGATGGAATCATGAAAGAAATACTATCAAGAGCAGTGAATGTTGGTGTATCGCTGAAAAGGGAGGGAATTGAGTGGAAGCTACCTATACTGCTGTTTGCGGATGATACAGTTCTGATGAGTGATAATGAATGGGAGTTGCAGGGTCTGGTAAATGAGTTTGGAACAGTGTCCGAAAAATTGAATTTGAAGGTAAATGCGGGGAAGAGCAAGGTTATGGTCTTCGAAAGGGGTGAAGTCACAGAGTGTGACGAGAAGCTGAACGGTCAGGCTATGGAGATCGTCACCTCTTTTTTTAAGTATCTGGGCAGTGTGTTGAGTAAAGATGGGACTATGGATGAAGAAGTGCGGGAGAGGGTACAACAGGGGAAGAGGGTTGTAGGAACGCTAAAAGCAGTAACAAGAAATAGGGTGATCAGTATGGAAGTGAAGCAGTCCTTGCATGCCAGTGTGGTTATCCCGACACTAACTTACGGAAGCGAAGCATGGGCGTTGGTTGAGAGACTCAGACGAAGAGTGAGAGCAGTGGAAATGAATTACTTAAGAAGTGCGTGCAGAGTTACATGGAGGGATAGACAGACTAATGAGGAAGTAAGAAAGAGGTGTGGTGTGGAGGTAGATGTGCTGGAAAGTGTAAAAAGGAACAACTTGAGATGGTTCGGCCATATGGAACGTATGGAAAGCGAGAGAATGACTAAGAGGGTGTACGAGAGCGAGGTGGAGGGACAGAGAGGGAGAGGTAGACCGAATGAGAGGTGGAAGGATGGAGTGAGGAAGTACATGAACGAAGGCGGTGCGGGTTGGGGGGGGAGGGGCGACGACTGACTGGGGACAGA
>CM064502.1:11482179-11602579 GCA_032716605.1 Paralithodes platypus
ATTTCCACTTACTTATATCTCTAGTTCCTTGTATGTGTTATTATTTATTGCGTTTTTCGTGAATTCACACTTTCTTTTGCTTCATTATCTACGTTTAATTGTATTCGCCTCTTCTAGAAAGCCTTATTTTTTTCATTGATTTGGGTATACCTGTGTTCACTTCCGTTAGTTGCTCTAAATTGTACTATAGTCTATTCGCTGTAAGTAGGCGAGAAATCATAACCTCTATCCTTTGTAACTCAAAAGAGGGCTAGAGCAAATTGGCTGTAAATTTTCATATCTATTCCGTGACTGACTCTTCCCAAATGGTAGACATATTAGCTCGATTACTCTAGTCGTTTTTTAGTTACAGAGGTTAGAGGTCATGATTTCTCGCCTTCTTACATTGAACAGACTATAGCGTAATGTTTTCCTTAATTTACTTTCTCTTCTGTGTGGCTTTACATGTTACTTCGGCATTTATGTGTTCCTCTAATAGATTTAAGGGGATACTGCTTGGTTTTTGGTCTATATATGTATATATTTTATATTATATTTTGTTAGTTTCCTCGCTAGAGCTCCATCAAAATTTAAAAACAAACCTAGACAAGGTACATTTGTACATTTTTCGATAGAAAAATTTCCCGGCCGAAGGCAGGTTTCTCTTAAAATTACAGGCTCGTTATCGCTCGCCAAGAAAAAATCTATACCTGAATGGCACGAAAGGTCTTGAAATTGACAACGAAATGGGGCAAAAGGTATTAAAATCGCCAAACTAATGGAAGGAACATCATAAATCTCAAAACTAATATGCTAAACATGAGGGAGAAGGAGGTCCATAAAAAGCGAGGAGTACCCCCTTAACTCACCTTGGCTGTTTTGTGAATTTGAAATGACCTTGTCTTTCTATGGGTAGCATTTAGTTTACTCGACGCTCGTTTGTATTCACTGCTTTCTCAATTTGCTTATTCTATTCCCTATATTAACTTTGGGTTCCCGTACATCTCAACCAGTAGACCATTTCAACCAGTAGCTCTCAACCAGTGCCAAATCAACCAAGACCAACCTAACCAGTGCCAACATATAGTACTAACCTAACTTAACCTAACCGTATTGGTTGATTTGGTACTGGTTGAGAGCTACTGGTTGAAACTGTCTACTGGTTGAGTTGTCCGGTTACCTTAACTTTCATTTATTTGATTATGTAGTCTTCAATCGCTCCGTCCCTTAAGATCTTTGCTTTCTTCTCTTTGTTACGTATTCGTTTCCTGTTTTAGGTTTATTTCATTATAAAGCTTATACAGAGTATATACTGTATAGCTTATACAGAGTATATACTGTATAGCTTATACAGAGTATATACTGTATAGCTTATACAGAGTATATACTGTATAGCTTATACAGAGTATATACTGTATAGCTTATACAGAGTATATACTGTATAGCTTATACAGAGTATATACTGTATAGCTTATACAGAGTATATACTGTATAGCTTATACAGAGTATATACTGTATAGCTTATACAGAGTATATACTGTATAGCTTATACAGAGTATATACTGTATAGCTTATACAGAGTATATACTGTATAGCTTATACAGAGTATATACTGTATAGCTTATACAGAGTATATACTGTATAGCTTATACAGAGTATATACTGTATAGCTTATACAGAGTATATACTGTATAGCTTATACAGAGTATATACTGTATAGCTTATACAGAGTATATACTGTATAGCTTATACAGAGTATATACTGTATAGCTTATACAGAGTATATACTGTATAGCTTATACAGAGTATATACTGTATAGCTTATTAGACAGCTTTAGTACAAGACCATCTTCTTAGTTATATAATTATTTTTGTCCAATACCATCAATTCGTTTTATGTTCTACGGATATTTGATTGTACTCACTTATTCGTCCACTAGTCACAATCAATACTACTTGCTTAAGGGAGCCCACCTCGCTTTTTTTTATCTTGGTCTCCCTCTCTCTTTGGCTTGTAACCATTCGGCCCCATTCAGCCTACTATTTTAAGACGTTTGCCCCCATCCAGGTGTCAATATTTTCCTGCGAGAGGTAGCGAGCCAGCATATATATATATATATATATTTGTTTTGACAGCAAGCTAAATTTGTAAACTTTTCGATAGAAAAATTTCTCCGGCAAAGCCGGATTTCTCCATACAATGCTGGCTCGCTATCGCTCGCCAGGAAGAAATCAACACCTTGATGGGGATAAACGTCTTAAAGCAGTTTGCTGAATGGGGCCGAATGAATACAAGCCAGGGAAAGAGAGAAACGGAGAGAAAGATAAAACAATCCGGTGACTCCTCTTAATCGTATACACTTCTACTATTAACCCCTTCTGTACCGGCGACGTCCTTTTAACTTTATTCATGTTTTATTTAGAAAACATTTTGCAGTTTGAAAAGGACCTCCAGCAATCAACAACCTCGAACTATCTCACTTTTAACCATTTTTACTACCACAGATCCTTCTTAAACTGCACTAAATCGTCTAAATATAGCTAGAATAAAATGAAAAAGACGTCGCCGGTACATAAGGGGTTAACTGTAACAATATACAGTAGTGCTCTATATAATATTACACATTCACTTGCTCACCCTTCAGATTTTATGTATTCGTTCTATATGACTTACGTATTTTCGCTTGTGTGTGTGTGTGTGAATCTGTATTTTTGTTTGTGTGTGTTCATTGTTTTCTGTTGTTGTCCTTATTCTGGCTTTGTCTTGAGTCGGCGCCCCCCCCCCCCCCAAAAAAAAAGGAAAAGTGGGGATTGGGTCTAAATATATAGATATGTATAGATAGATTTCCACTTGACCGGGTTGAATTTTGCTTTCTTGTATGTGCTCATTCTTGTTATTCCCCTGTGCTCTATTTGTTTGTCTTGGTTTTTCTTTATGATGTATTTATGTAAGCTTTTAATTAATTTATCTTGTTTTATCCATTGATTTCTCAATAAACCCGTATATGGGAAATTTATTTTCTTAATCCGCACGTCTACTTTTTATTCGCCAACACATAGACACCCACACATACTTGGGTACCGGTACATATACTATAATATTTGATATATATATATATATATATATATATATATAGAGGCTCACCCAGGTGCTTGTAAATAATGGGTACAGTAACTCGGACATCGCCCACACCATCAACAAACACCTTGAAACATGGTACAAAAACGACATGCCTACTAATACAAACACTGAATACATAAACATTTACTATAAAAAACACATGTCCTCAGATCACAAAACAGACGAAAAGATAATGAGAGACATTATCAGCAACAACGTTAAAACTACGAACCCTGACCAACACCTTAAACTCACCATATACTACAAATCGAGGAAAACATCACAAATAGTCATTCGCAACAGCCCGGCTACCGCTAAGAAACCGTCACAAGAGGACCATGTCATATACCGACACACCTGTAACAGTGAGGACTGTGGACCTCACACTTATGTCGGTTTGACAAGGACTCGTCTGTCACGTCGCCTTACCTTCCACCTTCAAGCCGGAGCTATCAAGGACCACTACCACACATCCCCACACCATCAGGAACTCACCAGACCCGACTTAGATAAACACACCTCTATTCTTGATAAAGAAATAGACTCACGCCGCCTATTCATTCTTGAAGCTATATATATACAAACATACCAACCTACTTTAAACACACAAGCGGAATACAGCCAGATCCTACCGTCGGCACGCCCTTCCACAGCGAGGCCCCCCATGATGCCCCCAGGAATGCCCCCTCCACACACGCAGATGAACGACGCAGAGGCCCCGCCCACTCCTGCGTCCGGCCAGCCTACCAGAGCTAGTCTTAGGTTAGCCAACCAGCGTGCAGCTAGCACACAATAATCCCTTTCTTGATCTTGTATCGCCTATATAAACTCGACTTATCACCTTCTAACTTCACTTTAAGCCGTATGATTCCACTGCTTCTTGACTACAATAATCTACCAAAAATCAAGATCCCTACTGACGCTCTGAAGCCTTCTACAAAATATAGTAGAAATAAGAAAACATCAAGAAAGGAACACACACCCATCATCCAAGAAGCAGAAGAAGCTGATGAAGAAGAAATTAATCTTGCAGAATACGAGGAGGAAGATGAAAAAGAAGAAGATGACTACGAAGACGAAGAAGGAACTATAACAACTCCTTCACCTCCCTCCCCGAAACACACAAGAATGAGAACCAAACAGGAACAAGAACAAGAAGAAACAGCAAAACGGGAAGCAGAATACAGACAACTGGACTTTTCTAACCTGAAAAGCATAACTGCAGACACTGATCTAACAGACTACAGCAGACCGGTAGCCAAAATGATCAGAGATCATGAAACAGCCAAAACCGGATTTTTCTGCATAGGCCTCTATGAGATAGCCAGAGAAAAGCAAGAACATGATAACTGGCGTTGGAGAGAGTTGAAAGATAAATATGACTTCAAGAAATACTGCAAAATAAACAACCTCCCTCCTCCTCAATATAACATAGTAGATTGATCTACAAATACCGAATAATATTTAAGCAACTACTATCAATCACTTACAAATCATATTGTAATCAATTCCTAGCCCTCAGCACCTATATAACTTGCCATTAAAACTAACTTTAATAAATAAAAACAGCAATGTGGCCGGCCCACTAACTTTTCTCTTCTACTGTCTTTCATCTTTCCTACTTTCTCTTCCTTCCCAATCTGGGATCTCTTCTTTCACCCCTACCTTATTAAAAAAAAAAAAAAAAAAAAAAAAATCTAACTTCACTTCTCCTTGATAATGATGGCTGCGCCCATTGAAACGTCGGAACCATTTGCAAACCTCCTTTACCAACTTCCTGAAAATACCAGAAAAACTATACGAAAAATTGAGAGTATCAATAACAAACTCAATAATGCAAACTGTGCCTATTATTTTAATCTCACCTGCCTGAAAGAAAATATATATATATATATATATATATATATATATATATATATATATATAAATATATATAGAGAGAGAGAGAGAGAGTATAAGTCAATTACACGTGATTTACAGGATTCAATGTTGAAGCTCCGGCCAGGATCGAATCTAGGGCAACTCAGCCACGGTGTGTAAAGGTGTACTAACCATTATCCATATAATGTATTCAGCAGAGAGGAAATCCGACTTGGGAAACCTGAATTACATACTAAGTCGTAGGATCCGTATTTCAGAGTAAACTAAACGGCTTTGAACAGTTAACCCCACACAACTCGGGCCCAATTGATATTAGGTAACTCAAGTGTAATAGTGAGACATGCTGCAAATTAATATAGCATATTCTGAACTATGGATCCTACGACTTCGTGGAGCAGTTGTGGAACGAAAGGCACTGATTGATTATAATATGTGTGGAGGAATGAATTAAGAAATGTGTCCTGGATGCTAGGGTGTATACGGGTATTGGAGAGGGTCTGACTGACCATTATGTAGTACTAGCTAAAATTAGGATACAAAGTAAATGGGTGAGGGGAGCTGGAGGGAGGCGAGAGGAAGGTGGAATGGTGAGGAGGGTTGAGAGGTTGCAGGAGGAGGAAATCAAGGAAGAGTTCAGCAGAGCAGTAGAAAGACGACTAGGTAGGTTTGACCTGGAAGGTATGGAGGAAGTGGAGGAGATGAGTAAATTGTTTAAGGAAGAGATATGTACAGCATGTGAGGAGGTGTGTGGAGTAAGGGGAAGGGGGAGGGGAGTGAAAGGTACAGCATGGTGGACAGAAGATGTAAAAATAGCTGTGGAAGATAAGAAGAAATCATATAGAGAGTGGTTGGGTAGTAGATGGAATGAGGATTTGGAGAGACAGTAAAGAGCGAGGTACTTGGAGAAAAAGAGAGTGGTGAAGGAAAGTAAGAGAAGAATAGATGAGGAATTTGGAAGGAATCTGAGTGTAAAATGGAGGGAAGGTAAGAAACTGTTCTGGAAAGAAGTCAAGATAGTTAGGGAAGGTAGCAAGGGAAACAGTAAGGGTGTGAACGATAAGAATGGGCGAGTGCTAGCCGAGAAGCCAGCGTGAATGGAAAGATGGAGGGAGTACTTCAACGAATTGCTGAATGTAAGGAATGAAGTGCCAGCAAGCATAGTTGGATGGGGTATGGGAGGGAGAAGAAGAGAAGTAGTGGAGGAGGAGGTGGGGATCAGGAGGTTAGAAGTGTGTGAAGCCATGAAAAGAGTGAAGTTGGGGAAAGCACGAGGAATAGATGGAGTGTGTGGGGAAATGCTGAGATATGGTGGTGAGATAGTGATCGAATGGGTATGGAAAATGAGCAAACAAGCATGGGAGAAAAAGAGTGCACCTGATGACTGGAAGACAGGCTTAATAGTCCCACTATGCAAGGGTAAAGGGGAAAGAGGAGTGTGGGGTAACCACCAAGGAATATATATTCTAAGCGTAGTAGGGAAGGTGTACAGTAGGGTAGTGATTGAGAGAGTGAGAGCAAGAACGGAGAAATGGATAGGTGGCAAGCAGGGTGGGTTTAGGAAGAAACGAGGATGTGTAGATCAGATTTTTACCGTGAAATGTGTTGTGGAGAAATGTCTGGAGAAGCAACAAAAGCTGTGTGTTGCCTTTATGGACTTGGAGAAGGCCTATGACAGAGTGGATAGAGAAGGTATGTGGAAAGTACTTAGAATATACAGAGTATATGGCAAGTTGTTGAAAGCAGTGAAGAGCATGTATGAGGGTGCAAAGGTGGCAGTACGTGTGGAGAATGAGCAGAATGAGTTCTTTGATCTGAATGTTGTGTTGAAACAAGGGTGTGTGATGTCCCCGTGGTTGTTAAATATATATATGAATGGAGTCCTAAAAGAATTCCAAGGAAGAGCAGTGATGTTGGTGTATAGCAGATAAGGGAGGGAAATGAGTGGAAGCTGCCTGTACTGCTGTTTGCTGATGATACAGTTCTGATGAGCGATAATGAATGGGAGTTGCAGGGTCTGGTAAATATTATTGGAACAGTGTGCGAAAACGGAATCTGAAGGTAAATGCGGGGAAGAGCAAGGTTATGGTCTTCAAAAGGGGTGAAGCCACAGAGTGGGAGGTAGAGTTGAATGGTCAGGCTATGGAGATTGTCAGCTCATTTAAGTATATGGGCAGTGTGCTGGGTAAGGATGGGAATATGGATGAAGAAGTGCGGGAGAGGGTGCAACAGGGGAAGAGGGTTGTAAGAACGCTGAAAACAGTAACAAGAAATAGGATGGTCAGCATGGAAGTGAAGAAGTCCTTGCATGACAGTGTGGTAATCCCGACACTGACTTACGGAAGCGAAGCATGGACGTTGGTGGAAAGACTCAGACCAAGAATGAGAGGGGTGGAAATTAGTTACTTGAGAAGTACGTGCGGAGTTATATGGAGGGATAGACAGACGAATGAGGAAGTAAGAGGGAGGTGTGGTGTGGAGTTAGATGTGCTGGAAAGTGTGAAAGTAACACTTTGAGATGGTTCGGCCATATGGAACGTATGGGAAGCGAGAGAATGACTAAGAGGGTGTACGAGAGCGAGATGGATGGACAGAGAGGGAGAGGTAAACTGCAAGAGAGGTGGAAGGATGGAGTGAAGAAGCATATGATTGAAGACGCTGCTGGTTGGGAGGAAGGGCGTCGACTGACTGGGGACAAAGGTGCATGGGGGCGTTTCGTTCGTGGCCACCCCTTCGGAGATCACGGCGTCAGGCAATAGATAGATAGACTAGGTATATAATTACAATGTCCCCGAGTGGGATTTCCTATGTCATATGTATGTGGGATGTGGTTAGTTAAATTAAGATTTCTCAAAAATTAATGTACGGGTTTAAGTGAACCTTTATTTTGTACCAACATAATACTCGAATATGTTTCGTGTTCAGTTTCCAACGATTCCTCTCTACCTCAGTTCGAATTAAACTTCCCCCCAACATAACTATGACAGTTGTTTATCAATCAATACGATATTCACCGTAAAACGTACTTCGCACAAACATATTGATGATGATTGATGTTTAGGTACTGAACCCCTAAAATTTAACGTTTCATTATCTGGGGAATGTATGAGCGGAATTGAATTAAACTTGGCAACTGCATTTATACTCAATCGGCCGTTGTTACCACTTGGATCATATCGGACGCGGAATGTAATAGCCACGGATCTAGACTTAACCTTTTCAAGATCCAATACGCATTTCTCTTCTGTTTTCTGGTCATTATTAGACGATTGTATTCAGATTAGGAAGGGTATATGGAAGTCAAAGGGTTGATTGAGATAGTCTTTACCCTTGTAATGCCCACAGATCCTTCCTAAGCTCCATAAAATCGTCTAATGATAGCCAAAATAATTGGCTAAAACGCGACAGAGCTTCAAGGGGTTAAACAGACATGGGCCAATACGATCGCAGACAAAAACAGCCACGCACATACATGGCGTCGGGGCAAAACGGCCAATTATATTTGACCGCTCAGCCAATATCAGCCGCAGATCAAAATGGCCATAACCCAAAACGGCTATGGCCCAAAATGTTCCCTCAAACAATACTAAGAGGTCTAGTCTAATTTGGTTGCTTGGCTATGCTTGGCTATGGACCAAACCGGCCACAGGCGTAAAATGGCCCATTATATTCGACCACTTAAGGAGATGAAAGGCTTACAAAGAGAATATGTGAGTCAGGTACAAGGGGAGATAGAAGGGCAGGAAGACCCCCATTGAGATGGAGAGACTGTGTAAGAAAGGCTTTGGATGGTAGAGGAATGACTATAGATCAGACAGGGGAAGTGGTGGTGGACAGGAGTGAATGGAGAATGCTTGTGAATAGTTGAGTGAACACGTGGTCATTTGGAGTAAGGGGTCGGGCGCAAGTTGGACTAGATAATAGTCCATCAGGCGCCTGGCCCGGGGAGACGATTAATATGAAGGGTGCGCCTGGAAGTGTGGTGGGAGGGCTTGTGGCTTTGGCTCCGCTGCATGTCTGCCTGCCGAGATCGGAACCTCTCCGGGTGGTCGGGGGCCGGGGGAGTGCTGGAGCGACCTTGGTGACCTGGTCTCTGGGTCTTCTCCTGGGTGACCTGGATGTGTGTGAGTTTGTGCTTTTTATCTGTGTTTATTTGTTGTTTTATGTTGTTTTTGTGTTTTCCCTGTTCTTGCTCTGTCTTGAGTCGGCTACCCCCAAAATGGGGATTGGGCCTGAGCATATAGATAGATAGATAGATAGACTTAAGGAGGTAGTGCTTGGTTTTTGGTCTGTGTGTTTATGTATTTATATATTTTTTATTTGCCTCACTAGACCTCCATCAAGCTTAGAAAAACACTCCCTAGACCCCTTTTCAAGATAAATTTGTACATTTTTCGGTAGAAAAATGTCCTGGCCGAAGGCCGATTTCTTCTAAAAATTAGAGGCTCGCTTTCACTCGCCAGGAAATATCAACACCTAAAGGGCACAAAAAGTCTTAATATTGACAACAAAATTAGTCGAAAAGTCTCAAAATCGCCAAACTAACGGAACGAACGTCTTAAAACCTCAAAACTATTAAGCTAAACATGAGGGAGAAGGGGGTTCAGAAAAAGCGAGTTCTACCCCCTTAACCCATACTGGCCGCGGACCGAAACGGCCGCGAGTCTAAATGATCACTGGTTCAATAACGATCGAAGTAATTTGACAGCTCAACTGTAACCCCTTCTGCACCGGCGACGTCTTTATAATCTAATTGTAACTTTATTTAGACGATTTGTGTGCAGTTTAAGAAGGATGTGTGGTAATAAAAAGGGTTAAGAGAGATAGTTCGAAGCCTGTTAATTGCTGGAGGCCCTTTTTAAGCTGCATAAATTCGTCTAATTGTAGTCAGAATAAAGTAACAAAAGAAGGGGTTAACCATATTAGCCAAGGGGCGAACCATTTGCTTATCGGCAGGAGGAAAATTTGGTTCTTCAGCTTCGACAATATGTGGCACAATTTATGAGGGGATGGTTCACTTGTTGATCTATTTTTTCATGTGTATTATTTGTCTAGTTTCCTCCCTAAACCTCCATCAAACTTAAACAAGAATATACAAATCCATTATATCCCCCTTCTAGATTGTTCAATCAGAGAATTTTCCGG
Organism: Paralithodes platypus; assembly: GCA_032716605.1. Taxonomy (NCBI): domain Eukaryota; kingdom Metazoa; phylum Arthropoda; class Malacostraca; order Decapoda; family Lithodidae; genus Paralithodes; species Paralithodes platypus. The sequence goes on from CM064502.1 coordinate 11,492,303, forward strand.
CCGAAGGCCGGTTCTTCCTAATTACAGGCTCACTACCGTTCGCCAGGAAAACAATTACACCAAAAGCACGAAAGGTCTTAATATTGACAACGAAATGGGGCGACAGGTCTAAAAATCAACAAACTAATAGGGAAAACATATAAAATACTGAAAACTAATGGGGCTAAACATGAGGGAGAAAGGGATCTAGAAAAACGACCCATCTCCCCTTAACAACTCAGCACAGTCTGGACAAGCTTAGCTGACACTTGCTCTGGATTCAGTCCTAACGTTATTCTTGACTTACAGTGTGCTGGCCTAATAATCCAGAAGGGTTGATAGCCTCTGAAGTTTGGCGATTTTAAGACTTTTCGCCCATTTGTTGTCAACTTTAAGACCTTTCGGCCATATAGGTGTCGATATTTTCCTGGCGAGCAATAGCGAGCCTGTAATTTAAAAGGAATGTTTCAACCACAAAATGTACAAATATATATCTTGTGGGTATTTTTTTAAAGATTGATGGTGGTCTAGAAAGCAAACTAAAAATCGCCCCTTAACACATTTTAATTCAATAAGTCTAGGTCAGTTTTAGAAAGCTGTATACATTATATAATGTATATATCATCATTACAACTTATACTGTTCCTGCAGTCAACATTGTTTCTGTCATTCATATCGTTCCTGCAACTCCTACTTAAATTTGTTCCTGAATAAATAACCTGTGGTGATCAACGTAAGTAACCAGTTAAGGGGGTTACCTGCTTTTTTTTTATCCTTCTCTCCTCTTCTCTTTTTCCCTGGCTTGTATCCATTCGGCCCCATTCAGCCCTATTAACTCCGGTGTTCCTCAGGGCTCTGTTCTATCTCCTATTCTCTTTCTAATTTTTATATATGATCTTAACTGTACCTTAATTCCCATCCATTCATATGCAGACGACTCAACCTTACACTACTCCATTGATTTTTCAGAACGCCCCAGCCAGCAATCCCTCAACGGCAAACGTAATGAAGCCATAGAACTCTTAAATCCTGATCTAAGTACTATCTCCAATTGGGGCAGAGAAAACTTTGTTACCTTTAATGCTTCCAAGACCCAATTTCTCCATTTATCTACCTGTCAGGATCTCCCAGCGGACTATCCCTTATTCTTCAACAATACAAAAATCAACCTTTCATCTTCTCTCAATATTCTTGGTGTCTCTTTTTCTTCTGCTCTCATTTGGAAGGACCATATTACCAGTCTTGCTAAGGCAGCCTCCCAGAAGCTGGGTGTGCTCAACCGCCTTAGGGGGTTCTTTTCCCCTGCACAGCTTCTTGCTCTGTACAGGGGCATAGTGCGTCCTTGCATTGAGTATTGTTCACATGTGTGGGGAGGTTCCTCTCACACCGCTCTCCTAGACAAAGTTGAAAGGAAGGCCTTTCGTATCATTAACTCCCGTCCACTCACCAACTCTCTGCAATCTCTCTCTCTCTGCCGCAATGTTGCATCTCTCTCGCTATTCTATCGCTACTATAATAATCAGTGTTCCTCAGAGCTTTCCCAGTGCATACCACCTCCTTTACGTAGGGCACGTGGTACCCGTCTTGCAATTCAATGCCACCCCTACTCTGTGCAACTCTCCAACCCAAGAGTGAAACGTTACTCTCAAACTTTCTTCTACTCAACAGCTGTGCTCTGGAACACTCTCCCAGAATCAGTCTTTCCCTCTTCCTATGATTTAAATTGCTTCAAACTCCGTGTGTCCAGGCATTTTGGCTCGAACGTCCCTGTCCCTGTTACTCTTTCAACTATGGGGAGGCACTCGCTATAGGCAGTTCTGCCTTTTGCCTCTCTCAATAACATAGAAAACAAAAATTGTGTCAATTTCTTCCTGGCGAGCGATAGCGAGCCAGCATTGTATGGAAAAATCCGGCTTCGCCGGATACATTTTTCTATCGAAATATTTATAAATTTAGCTTGCTGTCAAAACAAAAACAAATATATATGGTGGCTCGCTACCGTTCGCCAGGAAAATATTGACACCTGGATGGGGGTAAACGTCTTAAAACAGTAGGCTGAATGGGACCGAATGGATACAAGTAAATGAGAGCGGGAGAGAAAGAGAAACAAGCGAGGTGGGCTCCCTTAAGCGGTTTATATATGAGGTGGGGTGAAGGAATAATGCCTTGAGCCAGCTGCACTAAGTAGTGTTGTATATTAGTATTTATATTTGTATTTGTTTTTCTTTGATTCCATAACGTTTCTACATTCACTTTTTCTGAATATTTAATACTATCGTTCCATGTGCTTTAACTGCACGCTTGATAATATGAATATTTGTGTTTGTTCTCACTTGCTTCACTCGTGTTTATATCTACTCTTTAAATTTCAGTTTCCCTCTCAGTTTTACTATAAATAGTACTATTACATAACCTTGTACCCTTGTATACATTTAGGTTTACTCCATAACTTTGTTCGATTGTCTTGTCTTTGATATTTGTTTGACAGCAGGTGTCTATAGATTCATGAAGGCTGTTCTGTAGCTTGCAAATTGTTATGCAGTATATATATACGTCTCTCTCTCTCTCTCTCTCTCTCTATATATATATATTTAATTCCATATTCCTGGTATTGTATTTCCTTCCACCGGCCCCTGACACTTCCACTCTTTTAGCTGGGTGCTTGGGGTCGTTAACTAAATTGTAAGTGTCTTTACCCACCACTTTTCCCTGTGCCAGTTTCAGTAAAATGTAGCAAGAAAATATATATAAGCTTGAGATTATATACTGTTTTCTTTTATCTGTTTCCACTCTTAAAACATTTTGGAGGGGTTGAATTTTCATGTGTGTATGTTTTCTCTCTCTCTCTCTCTCTGTCTCTCTCTGTCTCTGTCTCTGTCTCTGTCTCTCTCTCTCTCTCTCTCTCTCTCTCTCTCTCTCTCTCTCTCTCTCTCTCTCTCTCTCTCTCTCTCTCTCTCTCTCAGAAATATGAAATACAAATACGAAATGAATGGCAAACAAATAAAAACCGCAACGGTAGTAAAAGACCTAGGGGTACTAATATCTGAAAACCTAAAAACTTCCGACCAATGTATAGCAGCTGCAAATAAGGCAAACATAGCATTGGGCTTTATTAAACGAAAATTTACATATACACATGAAAACGTAATAGTGCCACTGTTCAAAAGTATGGTGAGGCCCCACCTTGAATATGGTGTGCAGTACTGGTCACCTTATCTGATCAAGGACATTGTAAGACTCGAGTCAGTACAGCGTCGAGCGACGAAGATGATACCCTCATTAAGAAATAAACCATATGAAGAAAGACTTAAACGATTGAACCTGCTCTCATTAAAAAAGAGGAGGTTGAGGGGTCAGCTTATTGAGTGCTTTAAGATACTAAAAGGTTTCGACAAAGTCGATGTAAATGCACTATTCACATTAAACCATACTAATCAAACTCGTGGAAATGGAATGAAATTAAATACCAAAAAGGCAAACTTAGATGTCACAAAGAGTTTCTTCACCTACAGTGTGGTGACAGAGTGGAATAAACTACCAGCGAGAGTGGTGGAGAGCGACACAATAAACGCTTTCAAGGGAAGGCTTGACCTCTATCTGCAGAGGGCTGGGGTGATATGAAAAACAAAAAAAAAAATAAAAAAAATGTATGTATGTGTATGTGTGTGCACTGTACAGTATGTATATATTATACTGTATATATATGTATGTATGTGTGTATGTATGTATGTGTGTGTGTGTGTGTATGTGTGTATATGTATGTACCGGTGTATATATATATATATATATATATATATATATATATATATATATATATATATATATATATATATATATATATATATATATATGCATATATACATTATATAGTTTGTAAGGCCAGACTGCCTAGTAAGGACCTTGAGGTCTGTGTGATCTGTGTATCTATGTAGCTCTCTCTGTATGTGTTTGTGTGTGTTTTTGTGCGTATTAGACGTGTGTGTGTTTTGTGCGTATGTGCCGCGTGTGTGTGTATGTGTGTTTTGTGTGCAAAGTCCTATACATTGAATGTTTATATAGTGATTTTTAATGTGCTTGTAGGAGACAAAAGGCAAAGTTACCTGAAACAAGTGTCCCCTCCTAATGTTGAAGGAGTGATAGAGAGCCAATATCAAGGTACGTTATAGGTAATTTAGGTGTATTGGAGAAATCGACCAATAAATTAACCCTTCCCTCCTTAAAGAGACTACTATCTAAGCCCTGCATCATCCCTGGCTGACTAATGAATACAGTTTACCCAGAAGAGAAACGAAGATATAGGGAGGTTCTCATTCTGGTATACACATTCTGGTATACACATTCTGGTATACACATTCTGGTATACACATTCTGGTATACACATTCTGGTATATACATTCTGGTATACACATTCTGGTATATACATTCTGGTATACACATTCTGGTATATACATTCTGGTATAAACATTCTGGTATACACATTCTGGTATGTACATTCTGGTATACACATTCTGGTATGTACATTCTGGTATACACATTCTGGTATGTACATTCTGGTATACACATTCGCAGCATGATCAAACATAAAATATCCACGGGTAATTTACTTTTAGTTGTTCATATATACAGTATGTTTACATTACAAAATATCAATTTTGTAAAATGCATATGTATATGGTATATGCGTGTATCTACTGTATATTTGAACAAAAGTATATCTATTGCATTTATTAGAAATGCAAATTCATATTCAATTGTGTCGTTAGTATTCATGATATATATATATATATATATATATATATATATATATATATATATAGTATAAGCAGTACATATATATTTGAATAATGCTATAATTTTAGTTAATATTACTAAAACTATTTTAAAATCTATTGACCAAACCCAATTATAAAACATAATCGGCCTCCCAGTAAGTCTGTAATAAAGGGGACAGTCAATTTCAAAAGCAGGGCTAGACTTCCGGAACACTTATTGAAATGTCACCTTTAGTATTTAGTATTGACTGTTAACTCCTTCAGTACCGGACCCAGTTTTTTCATTATGTTCTGGTTATTATTAGGCGATTTTATTCAGGTTACGAAGGATGTCTACCACTTAACCCCTTCTCTATCGGCAACGTCTCTTTAACTTTAACCAGGCTACTAGTAGACAATTATATTCAGCTTATAAAGGGCTTCTAGCAATTGTATACTTGGAACTATCTCACTTAACCCTGTTTGCTACCACAGATCCTTCTTAAACTGCACAAGATCCTCTAAATACAGCTAGAATATAATAGAAAAGACCTCGCCGGTACAGAAGGGGTTAAAAGGCTACAGACTATCTCTATGTGCTTTCCTTTCACTTAAATCATTAGGCTATTCAGTGTGCAGTTGGTTTTGAATACATGATTAGATTGATATCCAGCATTCGATAAATGGATGTACAATCCTAATCATGTACTTAACCTTTAACTGTCTTGATGGTGTAATGGTTTGAGTGTTCAGGATATGTATGTGGTAACCCAGGTTCGAATCCCGGGAAGATCATATCTATCTATCTATCTATCTATCTATATGCTCAGGCCCAATCCCCATTTTGGGGGTAGCCGACTCAAGACAGAGCAAGAACAGGGAAAACACAGATAAAAACACAAACTCACACACATCCAGGTCACCCAGGAGAAGACCCAGAGACCAGGGTTACCAAGGTCGCTCCAGCACTCCCCCGGCCCCTGACCACCCGGAGAGGTTCCGATCTCGGCAGGCAGACATGCAGCGGAGCCAAAGCCACAAGCCCTCCCACCACACTTCCAGGCACACCCTTCATATTAATCGTCCCCCCAGGCCAGGCGCCTGATGGACTATTATCTAGTCGAACTTGCGCCCGACCCCTTACTCCAAATGACCACATGTTCACTCAACTATTCACAAGCATTCTCCATTCACTCCTGTCCACCACCACTTCCCCTGCCTGATCTATAGTCATTCCTCTATCATCCAAAGCCTTTCTTACACAGTCTCTCCATCTCAATGGGGGTCTTCCTGCCCTTCTATCTCCCCTCGTACCTGACTTACATATTCTCTTTGTAAGCCTTTCATCTCCCATTCGTTCAACATGACCATACCAGCTCAGCACCCTTCTGTCCACTCTGGCTGACAAATGTTCCTGCTGCCCCACTCTCCAACGTATCTCTTCATTCCTCAATCTGTCTCTACGAGTAACTCCACACATACTCCTCAAGGAGCTCATCTCCATCACATCCAGCCCTCTTTTCTCCTTTTTCTTCAGAGCCCATGTCTCAGCCCCATACATCACTGTTGGCACAACAATTCCTTGATACAGTGCACTTTTTACTTTCACTCCGAGATTTCTTGTCTTCCACATACTTCCCATTGCTCCGAAAACCTTCCTTCCTTCACACACACTCTGTTTTACCTCCACTTCCATACCTCCACTCCTGCTTATCGTTCCTCCTAGATATTTAAAACACTCTACTTGTTTCAATATTTCCCCATCCAGCCTCACATCTAGATTCACCCTATGCTCTCCCCTATTACACACCATTACTTTACTTTTATTGACGTTCACCTTCAGTTTCCTCCTTCCACAAACCACACCAAACTCTTTGACTACCCGCTGCAGTTTCTCATCAGAATCCGCCACCAATGCTGTGTCATCAGCGAACAGCAACTGATTCAACTCCCAATCTCTACCATTCTTTCCTACTAAACCCAATCCTCTTCCCATAGTTCTCCTTTTCACCTCCCTCACCACACCATCCATAAACATATTAAACAGCCATGGTGACATTACACAACCCTGTCGCAATCCTACCTTTACCTCAAACCATTCACTCAACTCACCATTTCCTACTCTCACACATGCTCTGCTCCCTTCATAAAAACTCTTAACTGCTTCTAACAAATTTCCTCCTATTTCATAAATCCTTAACACCTTCCACATTGCTTCACGGTCCACACGATCATACGCTTTTTCCAAGTCCATAAAAGCCCTAAATATCTCCTTATGCTTCTCTAAATACTTCTCGCATAACTGTCTTACTGCAAACATCTGATCCACGCACCCTCTTCCCCTCCTAAAACCGCACTGTTCTTCTCCTATTGCAACTTCCGTACACTTTATTATCCTCTCTATCAACACCCTGCCATACAGCTTTCCAACCACTGACAATAAACTAATACCTCTATAACTTGAACACTCCTACCGATCTCCCTTCCCCTTGTACAACAGCACAATACATGCACTCTTCCAGTCTATTGGTACCATTGACACAACAAAGCACACATTGAAAAGTCTCATCAACCAATCTATTATCACATCTCCACCCTTCTTTATACACTCCACAGCAATACCATCCAAACCTTCTGCTTTTCCCGCTCTCATTTGTTTCACTGCTTCTTTCACCTCATTTTCCTCAATCCTTTCATTCATTCCGTGCCACCTGGGTGGCCTGGGTAACCTATCTCCATCCACCTCTGCTTCAATCACTGCTTCTCTTCCATCTCTTGTATTTAACAAAGATTCAAAATACTCGGCATATCTTTTCCTCACTTCAACTGGTTCCACTAGTAATTCTTCATTTTCATCTTTCACTGACTCTTCCCTCTTTTGTCCTCCTTTCCTTACTTTATTTACCTCCTTCCAGAACATCTTCTTTCGTTCTTCAAAATTCTCACTCAGCCTTTGGCCCCATCTTTCGTTTGCATCTTTTTTCGCTTCTCTAATTTTCCGTTTTGCCTCTCTCCTTTTCTCCTTGTACCTCTCCCTGGGGGAAGATCATATGCTTTCATTAATTTAATTGGAAGGTGTTTGGTGTTGAGAGCGTGAATAATGAATTAGATTACTCTGTTTAGCTACCATATATCCATTGAAAGCTTAGCCCCTGCTGTACTGGCGACGTCTTTTTTCATTATATTCTAGCTCTATATAAATGATTTTGTGCAGTTTAAGAAGGATCTACGGTACAAAAAAGGGTTAAGTGAGATAGTTGGAAGCCTGTTAATTGCTGGAGGCCCTTTAAACACTGAATTAAGTAGTCTAATAGTAGCCAGAATAAAGTTGAAAGAACGGCACCGGTAGAGAAGGGGTTAATAACATCGTCTAAATGTAGCTGACATCAAATAATAAATAAGTCTCCAGTACTGAAAAGGCTAAAATCACCTATACATGATTTATTGCTAAATACTATGTTAACCCGTTCAGTACCGGTGACATCCTTTTAGTCATATTCTGGCAGTAATTAGGCGATTGTATTCATCTTAAAAAGGACCTCTAGCAATAATAAGGGTTCAAACTATCTCAACCTACCCTATATAGCACCCATAGATCCTTCTTAAGCTGCACAAAATCGTCTAAATAAAGCTTGAATAAAATGACAAAAACACCACCGGTACAAAAGGGGTTAGGTACACTGTTAATGACAAATACACCGCCGGTACAAAAGGGGTTAGGTACACTGTTAATGACAAATACACCGCCGGTACAGAAGGGGTTAGATACACTGTTAATGACAAATACACTGCCGGTACAGAAGGGGTTAGATACACTGTTAATGACAAATACACCGCCGGTACAGAAGGGGCTAGATACACTGTTAATGACAAATACACTGCCGGTACAGAAGGGGTTAGATACACTGTTAATGACAAATACACCGCCGGTACAGAAGGGGTTAGATACACTGTTAATGACAAATACACCGCCGGTACAGAAGGGGTTAGATACACTGTTAATGACAAATACACTGCCGGTACAGAAGGGGTTAGATACACTGTTAATGACAAATACACCGCCGGTACAGAAGGGGTTAGATACACTGTTAATGACAAATACCGCCGGTACAGAAGGGGTTAGATACACTGTTAATGACAAATACACTGCCGGTACAGAAGGGGTTAGATACACTGTTTATGACAAATACACCGCCGGTACAGAAGGGGTTAGATACACTGTTAATGACAAATACACCGCCGGTACAGAAGGGGTTAGATACACTGTTAATGACAAATACACTGCCGGTACAGAAGGGGTTAGATACACTGTTAATGACAAATACACCGCCGGTACAGAAGGGGTTAGATACACTGTTAATGACAAATACCGCCGTACAGAAGGATACACTGTTAATGACAAATACACCGCCGGTACAGAAGGGGTTAGATACACTGTTAATGACAAATACACTGCCGGTACAGAAGGGGTTAACAATACACCGCCGTACAGAATGATACACTGTTAATGACAAATACAGAAGGGTTAGATACATTAATGACAATACACTGCCGGTTGTTAATGACAATACACCGGTACAGAAGGGGTTAGATACACTTTAAAATACACCGCCGGTACAGAAGGGGTTCGATACACTGTTAATGACAAATACACCGCCGGTACAGAAGGGGTTAGATACACTGTTAATGATATACATAATATTGGTTGTTAGCTACCAATGAAACTCTTTAAGAGTGTTGTGTTTGGTTTTTGTTCTATGTATTTATTTAGTTTTTAGTTTTCTCGCTAGACCTCCATCAAACTTAAAATAGTATCCCCTTGTCCCCTTTCAAGATCAATCTGTACATTTTTCGGTAGAAAAATTTGCCGGCCGAAGGCCGGCTCCTTCTAAAATGACAAGCTCGCTATCGCTCGCCATGACAAAATTGACACCGAAATGGCACGACAGGTTTTAACATTGACGAAGAAATGGGGCGAAAGGTCTTAAAATCGACAAACTAACGACACGAAAATCTTAAAATCTCAAAACTAATATGCTAATCATAGTACAAAGGAGTACAAAGGAAATCAAGCAACAACATATCTAGTGACCCTTCTAGGCTGCTTGTCCTCCAAAACACTGAGGATCAAGTGTCCAAACAGTGGTTTAGAGTGGGTAAGGGAACATTGGAAAGGGAATTACTGCCCTGGAACTAATGTCCGTGGCAGGATTAGGAAGTTAGTAGGAGACAGATGGGTTAGTAACTGAGGGGGGGATAAAATAAAGTCATTAATTTACAAACGCAGTCAGTCACGGGTTTGATGCGAGATATTTGTCTAGGCGAAGTTTAAATGAACTAACGGTGCTGCAGTCTAAAGCATCTCGGGGAAGCCCATTCCACAAGTTGACAACTCGATTGAAGAAGACATTCTTTGATTCGTGTGAGTTAAAAGATTTACCAATAATTTTGCAACCGTTTCCCCTCGTGTAATTAGATTGGTCGATAGTGAAGTACTTACTACAGTTCATATTGTCGATGCCTTTGATGATTTTAAACACTTGAATTAAGTCGCCTCTTAATCTGTGCTGGGTTAAAGGAAATAGATTTAATTCTCTAAGACACTCCTCGTATGGTTTGTTCTTTAGGCTAGGTATCATTTTGGTAATTTTACGTTGAACTCGTTCTAGCTTGTTTATATCTTTTTGGTAATAGGGGCACCAGGATTGAACGCAGTATTCTAGAAGAGGGCGGACTAAGGAATTGTAAAGGGTTAGGATAACTTCTTTGGATTTATGCTCAAATGACCTGCCTATAAAGCCAATTATTTTGTTTGCCTTCTTAACAACCTCTGAACATTGTTGACTCGGTTTTAAGTTACTCGATATTGTTACTCCCAAATCGGTTTCTCTGGGAAAAGGGGTTCCATAAAAATCTAGTACTACCCCCTTAATCAGCCCCGAGATCAGCAGCCTAGAATCATCCAAACATCCACCTACAACCCTACAGCACCAATGGAGACATAACAACCGATCTGGATTTTCAACAAGATCCAACCTTCGACCCATGAACTTAACCCGGCACCTGCACAACATACGGTCGCGCTAATAAGTCATGTCCCAGCTGTCATTACGTTTGGCTTGTTCTGTGCTATATTAGTGTGTGTCAGATGTTTATATATTTCACTCGATGTGAAGAAATGAAGCTTAGATATTGCTGGTACCAATTATTAATCAAAACATAATTGTTGCCGAGACATCACTTATTAGCGCGAGTGTACATCCCTTGGTCACAGCTGGAAAATCTCAAGGATGGAGAAAGCCCACCGGCCCCCAAACATCGACGGGTGGCCATGGAAAACAAAAATCTAACTCCATAAATATTTATACCTCCCCGCCACAAGACTAGAGATCCGACAGAGTCAACAACTTCAATTACTCCACAACAACAACAGCAACATGAACAACAGCAAGGTGGTCTATGCCACCAGCTTTTACCTCTCCAATTCTTCATACTCACCACTTTACCTTGAATTTCAACCTCTACTTTCTTCAATCGTGGGGCCTCTCATCACAGACTTCGATTTCGACTTTTCGTAACTCAGACAGTTGCTGTTCTCAAGAACTCGACTTCCCTTCCCCTGCAATTCCAGCAGCAAACCCCTTCTCCTTCTAAAACATTTGAGGTGTGTGGTGGTGAACTCAGCTCAGTGGATGAGAGTACAAAATTTTAGAGGTTATATGAAAACTTACTATTGGACAGATTTAGAGGAGATAAATGATCGACAAAATATGTTCCTCCCGCAGCTACTTGTGAGTTCACCCCCTGCAACCGAGTGCACAGAGGTGCTAGAGTTCTGAGCCCTGATAGGTAGTCATAAACTGGGTGCGTCTGACCCCTACTTCGAAGAATTGACCTCTCACCGAGAGGTGGAGCCCCCGAAGATGCTGGAGCCCAAAACTGTGACAGCCATCCGAGCCCTCCTTTGCTATTATTAACCCTCTCCGACATATGACGCGATTTTGAGCCTATTGGGGATGCTTTACAGCCTTTGTTACCATCAGGGTATTTAGAAACCTTTAATTTAGTTACTTCAACCTCTGCAGTTATCTTTGAGTTAGCTGGGGGCAGAAAACTAATTTTGGAGAGGTAATTATAAGAGTGAGAGAACTCTATTTCTTATTGCTAATCTGGCAACCTCTGCATCATAAATGCGTGAAAGGGTTAAAGGGACACTTTCTACTTTTTTGGCCTATAAATTCATTCATTCATAAATTCTTAGTTTCCTCGCTAGACATCCCTTAAACTTAAAATAAAAAAACATCCCCTAGACCCCCCCTCATAATAAATTTGTACATTTTTCGATAGAACAATTTCCCGGATGAAGGCCGGTTCCTCTTACAATTACAGGCTCGCTATCGCTTGCCAGGAAAATATCGACACCTAAATGGTATGATAGATCTTAAAATTTATAACGAAAGGGGATGAAAGGTCTTAAAATTGCCAAACAAATGGGCCAAACGTCTAAAAATCTCAAAACTAATGGGACTACACACAAGGGAGAAAAACGACCGTCTCCCCTTAAGTCAGTCGCCCCTTACGACACTGCTGTGTGGTCCTGCTATCAATGCCTTAAGATGTCTTGCTGTCAACGTTCTGTGTGTGGCCTTGCTGTCGATGCCCTTGTATGTTGTCTAGCTGACGACGAGCTTGTGCCTCTCTGCTGATGAACTGCCGAGCCTGCCGACAACGCCCTGGTTCTGGAGAGCCGCCTTACCACCTTTGAACTAGCTGTTATTAGAATGGCTAATAGAATCGTTAGACGATAGATAGAATACTAATCGAACTCCTGCTACGGCCTCTATTGGGAACTATCTGCTGTTCCCTTAACCCTGATAAGTTATACCTAGACCACAAAGCCCGTAACTTGATTCACTCGGAAAACTCCAGTTCAGATTAGAGTCAAAATCAATTGCAAATATTTAAATTCATTATATACATAAATCGCTTGTTTTTCCCTGCAACCCAAGTGTGTGTTGTTCCCCGAGGCCAAGTTGCTGAGTTAAGCAAACCAGTACTAATTAGCCAGATAGATGCTTGCTGTTCCCAGAACCCAGGTAATGACGAGAGAGCTAGCGAACCTAGAATTAATTAGCTCAGTGCAAGCAGGGATTGGTTGTTGCAAAATAAAAAAGTGTTCTTGTTAGTGTCTGCTGTTCACAAGGACCCAGGCAAGACAGTAGTATCAAGATATTAACATACAAAATAAAAAAACAGTATTGCGTTTTGCTAATATACTTTATGAAAGTCCTCATGGCCTTGTTTGGTCCAGGTAGAGCAAGAGACTGTTCTGTAAAGAGATGTAATTGTCTGTGGTTACAAGAGGTCCTGATTATTATTTAAGTTGATGTTGTAACATTGTAAATTGTTGGATTGTGTTGTGACTTGTATTTTGTGTACCCTATTATTCTAAGATCTAATCAACTAGTTTTCTGTATATGTTTCTCTTTCTTTGACTTATCCAGCTGAGTGTTATAGATCCCCAGCTTTTAAACATTTACTCTTCAATATCAACAAAAATAAAATAAATAATAATAGAAAAATTATGATAATAATAATAACAATAATAATAGTAATAATAATAATAATAATATAGACGTGCCGTTTTGCCCAAAATCAAAACGGCATACCCAACTCTGCGATGGGTTACCATCATCACTACTAATACCATTATAAATCACAATCACCGTCATCACTACTAATGCCATAATCACTACAACTGCCACAATCATCACAATTACTGTCATCATCACCATTACTACAATTACAATCATCACTACTAGTCTACTCTCACCATCATCACTACTACTGTCACCATTGTCACTACCATCTTAATAACTACTATCATCATTAATACTATAATTATCAACCATCATTACTATCATCACCACCATCTTAGAATCATCATTACTACTGTTAACATCATCACTACAACTACAACCATCATAATTCCTACTGTCACAAGTATTACCATCACGTATCCTACTGTCACAATTATCACTACTACTGCCATCATCACCATTACCATTATCATCATCACAACTATTGTCATAATCACCACAACTTATCACTACTACTCGCCATCATCACTAATACTCACACCATAGTCACTACCATTATCACTACTGTCATTATTATCACTACAACTATCATCATTACTTGTCACCATCAACACTACTATTATGACCATAATCACTACTACTAGTACTGTCACCATCATATACTGTATACTACTGTCACCATCATAATCTACTACTGTCATCATCATCACGACTGTCATTATCATCAATACAACTATAACCATCATCACTACCTGTCCCTGTGGGTTCAGCACGCATGGGTCGTCTCCTACACGAAGCAGTCCGCAGCCATGGATCAAAAAACGCCATCCGAGAAGAAGCAGCAATGACATAAATCATCCAACGCCAAGCATAAAACAGAGGCAACCGAGGACCACCAGCGATAAGGACCGAAGACAGCGAGGACCGAGGACAGCCATGAACATACATGTAGGTCAGACAAGAACCAACAATATTATTAACGAGCGTTCCGCGAGTTCTAAAATAACAAATTTAAAGGTTTTCTATGCAAACGCTCGTAGCAAACACAATAAATTTTCAGATTTAGAGGAGCTAGTGTTTACAGAAAATTATGATGTGATTGGCATAACAGAATCTTGGCTCAATACAGAAGATAGAGACTTTTTAGCATAGTATACACTTCCCAGTTATGTAATGTTTGAGAAAAGCCAAAATAAATCGAAATGGAGGTGGCGTTTTACTTTATATCAAAGAAAGTCCCTACCCTCTTGTCAAAACCTCAAATTGTGAACGTCGACACATCTTTTGTGCTAATAAAGAATAATAAAGGTACAAAAATAATACTTGCATTAATATACAGACCTCCACCTCAATCAGTGCAAACTGACCGAGAAATTTACGAACAAATTGCAGATGTAAGTAACTCACAAGATACTGTAATTTTTGGCGACTTTAATTTACCTGTGACCAAGTGGGGCGACTCTTACTTCACACTCCGAACATGACTTGTATACGAACTTGCAAGAGAGTTCGCTTTATCAATTTGTTCGAACACCGACCCGTGGAAATAACGTTCTTGACATTGTACTTGCAACAAAAGAAGAATTAATAGAGAATTTGAATGTTGGTGATGAATTCAGTAACAGCGGCCATCGTACGATAACTTTCACTTTAAACTTTACTAGTAACGAACCAAATAGTAGCATCGAAAAAGTCCATAATTTCAAGAAAGCAAACTGTCATAAACTTGGTGCTATGTTTAAAGAAACTGACTGGAGCTTTTTAATTAATAATAACGACATAAATACATCTTGGAAGTTATTCGAAACCACTTACCTGAAAGCAGTGCACGACTGCATACCATCGAAAATACGGCGTCCAGGCCATAATAATAAGCCCAAATGGTGGAATAAAGATATTTCAAACTGCCTGCTTGCTAACAAATTTGCTAATGATAGATTAAAATCCTCACAAAATGACGAAGAACGGGTGAAATTTGTAGAGCTACGACGCAAAGCCAAAAAGTTAATTAAGCAAAGTAAAAAGACCCTAGAGTTACATATTGCGAATCAAAGTAAAACAAACCCGAAAGAATTCTATAGTTATATCAGAAAGAAAAAAGTAGTTACTTCAACTGTTGGACCGTTAGTCGATGAAAATGGAGAATACACCAAAGACGAAGTACAAATGAGTAATGCCCTCAATTCCTTCTTTGCATCAGTTTTTACAACAGAAGACCTCAGTGATATCCCTACACCATCGCCGATTCAGATTGATAATTCAGATGTTCTAAGCAATATCACCGTTACAGAGCGAGAAGTATTGAATTGTTTAGATAAACTCAAGGTAAATAAAACGCCTGGACCTGATACAACCTCGCCTAGAGTTCTAAAGGAAGCTAAGGATGAGCTCTCCAAACCACTGACATTGCTATTCAATGAATCCTTGCAGTCTGGGACTATGCCTGATCAGTGGAAGCTAGCCAACATAACACCGATATTAACCCCTAACTATCGGTGCGCAACATAAGTCGAGTTAAATAAATCTGGACTATCTGGCGGCGCGCGACATAGGTCGTGTGGCAATTTCAGCACGTAATGTTGCTGAGAGAGAGAGAGACAAGTGGTGGCAGGAGAGTAGCGAGAGTATGACTGCTCCAGACCACCGCGGCGAACCTACTGACACGAGTCCCACCTCCTCCCTCCCTCTCTCACTCGCTACATACTGAATTTAATGAGGAAAGTACCGAATTACATGCTTTTTGCACTCGCGTTGCGCGGTTGTTGCAAGAAAACTAGCCGTCATAAAAGGATCGTTATGGTGTCATTGGAAAGCTCTGTTTATGCCCTTTCAGGGATAGATACTTGATTTACGCTCTGGGTCTTATTTAGGTATGAAAATGATCACGTAAACAGCCCTATTTTGGCTAAAAACACCCCGCTGGGCGGTACATATAAATAAACCGCTAGCCCGCTAATCTAGTGTTAAAAAAAGGCAGCAAATCCCTACCCAGTAACTATCGTCCAATTAGCTTAACCTCAGTTGTATGTAAAATGCTAGAAACGGTCATAAGAGACAGACACGTAAATCACTTAGAGGCAAATAACTTACTTAAAGATACTCAACACGGCTTTTGTAAAAAACGTTCCTGTTTAACAAACCTCTTAGACTTCTTCCACGATATCCTCAACCTCTACGATGAGAGTAAAGCTGTAGATATTATATACCTTGATTTTTAACACCTTACGAGCGGCCTATGCGGTTTATTTATGTGTAAATAAATAGGGCTGTGGGGATTCCATCCTACGAGGACAGGTCGAAGAGTTCTGCGACAGAGTCCCAAATAAACGAAAAAGATTTTGCATCCCAGGAGCTGGACTGGACGACATTGTGGAAGCCTTCGAAGATACCACAAAGGATGCAAATGAAAATACCCTTTTTGTCATCCATGCTGGTTCAAATGACGTCATGCGCACCAGATCCGAAGAGTTGATGGAGAAATATCGCAAGATGATCCAGCACTACAAAAACAAGTCAAGGAATATCATCATCTCAGGCATTCTCCCCAAGATCGACGCACCTGACAAATTCTACGACAAGGCCTTCAGCACAAATAGCCGACTAAAATATTTGTGTCTGAGGGAAGAAGTTGAATTCATCAACCTCTGGGACAACTTCTACAACCAGCCTACTCTGTTCCGCAAGGATGGCACTCATCTAAACCCTGTGGGTTCAGCACGCATGGGTCGTCTCCTACACGAAGCAGTCCGCAGCCATGGATCAAAAAACGCCATCCGAGAAGAAGCAGCAGTGACATAAATCATCCAACGCCAAGAAAAAAACAGAGGCAACCGAGGACCACCAGCGATAAGGACCGAAGACAGCGAGGACCGAGGACAGCCATGAACATAAATGTAGATCCGACAAGAACCAAAAATATTATTAAAGAGCGTTCCGTGAGTTCTAAAATAACAAATTTAAAGGTTTTCTATGCAAACGCTCGTAGCATACGCAATAAATTTTCAGATTTAGAGGAGCTAGTGTTTACAGAAAATTATGATGTGATTGGCATAACAGAATCTTGGCTCAATACAGAAGATAGAGACTTTTTAGCAGAGTATTCACTTCCTGGTTATGTAATGTTTGAGAAAAGCCGAATAAATCGAAATGGAGGTGGCGTTTTACTTTATATCAAAGAAAGTCTTAACCCTACCCTCTTGTCAAAACCTCAAATTGTGAACGTCGACGTATCTTTTGTGCTAATAAAGAATAATAAAGGTACAAAAATAATACTTGCATTAATATACAGACCTCCAGCTCAATCAGTGCAAACTGACCGAGAAATTTACGAACAAATTGCAGATGTAAGTAACTCACAAGATACCGTAATTTTTGGCGACTTTAATTTACCTGTGACCAAGTGGGGCGATACTCTTACTTCACACTCCGGACATGACTTGTATACGAACTTGCAAGAGAGTTCGCTTTATCAATTTGTTCGAACGCCAACCCGTGGTAATAACGTTCTTGACATTGTACTTGCAACAAAAGAAGAATTAATAGAGAATTTGAATGTTGGTGATGAATTCAGTAACAGCGACCATCGTACGATAACTTTCACTTTAAACTTTACTAGTAACGAACCAAATAGTAGCATCGAAAAAGTCCCTAATTTCAAGAAAGCAAACTTACATAAACTTAGAGCTATGTTTAAAGAAACTGACTGGAGCTTTTTAATTCACAATAACGACATAAATACATCTTGGAAGTTATTCGAAACCACTTACCTAAAAGCAGTGCAAGACTGCATACCATCGAAAATACGGCGTCCAGGCCATAATAATAAGCCCAAATGGTGGAATAAAGATATTTCAAACTGCCTGCTTGCTAAAAAATTTGCTAATGATAGATTAAAATCCTCACAAAATGACGAAGAACGGCTGAAATTTGTAGAGCTACGACGCAAAGCCAAAAAGTTAATTAAGCAAAGTAAAAAGACCTTAGAGTTACATATTGCGAATCAAAGTAAAACAAACCCGAAAGAATTCTATAGTTATATCAGAAAGAAAAAAGTAGTTACTTCAACTGTTGGACCGTTAGTCGATGAAAATGGAGAATACACCAAAGACGAAGTACAAATGAGTAATGCCCTCAATACCTTCTTTGCATCAGTTTTTACAACAGAAGACCTCAGTGATATCCCTACACCATCGCCGATTCAGATTGATAATTCAGATGTTCTAAGCAATATCACCGTTACAGAGAGAGAAGTATTGAATTGTTTAGATAAACTCAAGGTAAATAAAACGCCTGGACCTGATACAATCTCGCCTAGAGTTCTAAAGGAAGCTAAGGATGAGCTCTCCAAACCACTGACATTACTATTCAATAAATCCTTGCAGTCTGGAACTATGCCCGATCAGTGGAAGCTAGCCAACGTAACACCGATATTCAAAAAAGGCAGCAAATCCCTACCCAGTAACTATCGTCCAATTAGCTTAACCTCAGTTGTATGTAAAATGCTAGAAACGGTCATACGAGACAGACTCGTAAATCACTTAGAGGAAAATAACATACTTAAAGATACTCAACACGGCTTTCGTAAAAAACGTTCCTGTTTAACAAACCTCTTAGACTTCTTCCACGATATCCTCAACCTCTACGATGAGAGTAAAGCTGTAGATATTATATACCTTGATTTTCAAAAGGCCTTTGACAAAGTTCCCCACAAACGTTTACTGCTAAAACTAAAAGCGCATGGAATACAAGACGGTGTGTTGAAATGGATAGAAAATTGGCTCAGCGACAGAAAGCAAAGAGTAGTCATAAACGGTAAGGCATCTAAATGGACCAATGTAAGTAGCGGGGTACCCCAGGGATCGGTACTAGGACCAATTCTCTTTCTAATTTACATCAACGACATAGATGAGGGTCTCACCTGTACAATCTCAAAATTTGCTGACGATACAAAAATTGCAAATAGCGTACTCTCAAAAGAACAAGTTGACGATATGCAACACAATCTAGATAAATTGTCATGTTGGGCCCAAATTTGGCAAATGAGTTTCAATGCGGATAAATGTAAAGTACTACATATCGGATACCTAAATGAGAAAGCAAACTATTCGATGAATGGCACTCAGCTTAAGAATGTAAACAGAGAAACCGATCTGGGAGTAACAATATCGAGTAACCTAAAACCGAGTCAACAATGTTCAGAAGTTGTTAAGAAGGCAAACAAAATAATTGGCTTTATAGGCAGGTCATTTGAGCATAAATCCAAAGAAGTTATCCTAACCCTTTACAATTCCTTAGTCCGCCCTCTTCTGGAATACTGCGTTCAATCCTGGTGCCCTTATTACGAAAAAGATATAAACAAGCTAGAACGAGTTCAACGTAGAGTTACCAAAATGATACCTAGCCTAAAGAACAAACCATACGAAGAGCGTCTTAGAGAATTAAATCTATTTCCTTTAACCCAGCGCAGATTAAGAGGTGACTTAATTCAAGTGTTCAAAATCATCAAAGGCATCGACAATATGAACTGTAGTAAGTACTTCACTATCGACCAATCTAATTACACGCGGGGAAACGGTTGCAAAATTATTGGTAAATCTTTTAACTCACACGAATCTAAGAATTTCTTCTTCAATCGAGTTGTCAACTTGTGGAATGGGCTTCCCCGAAACGTTATAGACTGCATCACCGTTGATTCATTTAAACTCCGCCTAGACAAATATCTCGCATCAAACCCGCGACTGACTGCGTTTGTAAATGAATAACTTTATTTTATCCCCCCCAGTTACTAACCCATCTGTCCCCTACTAACTTCCTAATCCTGCCACGGACATTAGTTCCAGGGCAGTAATTCCCTTTCCAATGTTCCCTTACCCACTCTAAACCACTGTTTGGACACTTGATCCTCAGTGTTTTGGAGGACAAGCAACCTAGAAGGGTCACTAGATCTGTTGTTGCTTGATTTCCTTTGTACTCCTTTGTACTCCTTTGTACCGCACAGCGGGGTGTTTTTAGCCAAAATAGGGCTGTTTACGTGATCATTTTCATGCCTAAATAAGACCCAGAACGTAAAACAAGTACCTATCCCTGAAAGGGCATAACCAGAGCTTTCGAATGACACCATAACGATCCTTGTATGATGGATAGTTTTCTTGCAATAACCGTGCAACGCGAGTGCAAAACGCAGGTAATTCGGTACTTTCAGTACATAATTGAGTATGTAGCGAGTGAGAGAGGGAGGAGGGAGCTGAGATTTGTGTCAGTAGGTTCGCCGCGGTGGTCTGGAGCAGTCATACGCTCGCTAGTCTCCTGCCACCACTTGTCTCTCTCTCTCAGCCACATTACGTGCTGAAATTGCCACTCGAGTTATGTCGAGCGCCGCCACATAGTCCAGCTTTATTTAACTCGACTTATGTTGCTCGCCGCTAAATAAGGGTTAAAAGGCCTTTGACAAAGTTCCCCTCAAACGTTTACTGCTAAAACTAAAAGCGCATGAAATACAAGACGGTGTGTTGAAATGGATAGAAAATTGGCTCAGCGACAGAAAGCAAAGAGTAGTCATAAACGGTAGGGCATCTAAATGGACCAATGTAAGTAGCAGGGTACCCCAGGGATCGGTACTAGGACCAATTCTCTTTCTAATTTACATCAACGACATAGATGAGGGTCTCACCTGTACAATATCAAAATTTGCTGACGATACAAAAATTGCAAATAGCGTACTCTCAAAAGAACAAGTTGACGAAATGCAACACAATCTAGATAAATTGTCACATTGGGCCCAATTTTGGCAAATGAGTTTCAATGTGGATAAATGTAAAGTACTACATATCGGATACCTAAATGAGAAAGCAAACTATTCGATGAATGGCACTCAGCTTAAGAATGTAAACAGAGAAACCGATCTGGGAGTAACAATATCGAGTAACCTAAAACCGAGTCAACAATGTTCAGAAGTTGTTAAGAAGGCAAACAAAACAATTGGCTTTATAGGCAGGTCATTTGAGCATAAATCCAAAGACGTTATCTTAACCCTTTACAATTCCTTAGTCCGCCCTCTTCTGGATTACTGCGTTCAATGCTGGTGCCCTTATTACCAAAAAGACATAAACAAGCTAGAACGAGTTCAACGTAGAGTTACCAAAATGATACCTAGCCTAAAGAACAAACCATACGAAGAGCGTCATAGAGAATTAAATCTATTTCCTTTAACCCAGCGCAGATTAAGAGGTGACTTAATTCAAGTGTTCAAAATCATCAAAGGCACCGATAATATGAACTGTAGTAAGTACTTCACTATCGACCAATCTAATAACACGCGGGGAAACGGTTGCAAAATTATTGGTAAATCTTTTAACTCGCATGAATCTAAGAATTTCTCCTTCAATAGAGTTGTCAACTTGTGGAATGGGCTTACCCGAGACGTTATAGACTGCAGCACCGTTGATTCATTTAAACTCCGCCTAGACAAATATCTCGCATCTGACTGCGTTTGTAAATGAATAACTTTATTTTATCCTCCCCTCAGTTACTAACCCATGTCCCCTATTAACTTCCTAGTCCTGCCACGGACATTAGTTCCAGGGCAGAAGTTCCCTTTCCAATGTTCCCTTACCCACTCTAAACCACTGTTTGGACACTTGATCCTCAGTGTTTTGGAGGACAAGCAGCCTAGAAGGGTCACTAGATCTGTTGTTGCTTGATTTCCTTTGTTCTCCTTTGTACTACTATTATCACCATCATCACTACTATCACCATCAATCCCACTATTAAAACCATCACTTCTAATGGCAACTAAGCTAACTTAACCTAACAAATGCGTGCAAGATGGTTTCGCCCCCAGAACACCATCATTGCTGGGGGTCTGGAGGGGGGGGGGGGGGGGTAAACCATATTTTGGACCTAAGACCATAACTATTGTATAAATTAAAAACAAAAAAAATTGACTGACGTTCGCATTCACGCAACATGTCCATACTTAGTGTACTCAAATTAGTATGAACAGTCTCGATGTTACGTAATCTGGGTTGATGTAGCGTTACGTATCATTCCGTAGTCTTAAGTTGAACGCTTCCATAACCTTGGTCGAACGTTCCAGGATTGGGTAGAATATATTATTCTATAGTAGTATATGGGAAAGTATTGTAGGATTATAATTCCCATATATATATATATATATATTTGTATTATTTAAGATTGTTTATAAGTATCTCATTGTAAAGAAGATGGGATACATTTTCCATATGGTATGCGCGTGCGCGGTATGTCACGACAGAGACGAACATAACGCGCTCGCCACTCTCCAACCAACCTCCGTCCCAGCTACACACGCTAAGCCTTCTTCCTATAGTTTCATAATCAGGTGTTTTCGCTTCACTTTCATCTCATATTCCATATAGTCATTACATCATCATCTTTGTTAGTTAGCACAAACTTAACGTAAATATCTAGCCTATCCTAGCCTATTGTAGCCTCTGTCCATACTTTGTTTACTTTACTAACCACTTCCAGTCATCTAGCCTATTTTCCGCCATCCTCCAATCACCAGCTGAGTTCATCTAAGGGTAATTATATTCTATATGGTTAATACTTATTCATTATCAAATATACAGTCCACTTCTCTAAATTAGCCATATAATTGGTCCTTCGACCTTTCACTTGTTTCCCCCCCCCCCTTTTTTGTGGTTGGTGGTGGCCTAGCCTACGTGGTTAATTTTTTGTTGTGCCATATTTCGTCTATCCCTCATGGCCCAGGGCTTTTGGCGTCATGGTGCCGCGGGTGGTGGGGTAGGGGAAGATTATCCTGCGGTGGTTGATAGGCCTGCGTACCCAGGTCCAATTAGGAAGGTGGCGATATTGGGCCACTCCTACGTCAGGGATTTGTACGTGGCCCACGCCGCCCCACAGGCCTTTCTTTTCCGTGACACCTCTGGCCGCCCCAGGTGCCCGCGTCAGCACCTTGAGATCAACAGAAGCCTGGGGTCAGTTTTTAGAGCTGAAGCCTGACTTGACCTTCTTGGTGATAGGAGGAAATGAGATAAGGAGCGGGGTCAGTCCGAGAGGGATTGCGGAGGGGATTGAGGTCCTAGCTGAGGAGGTGGTGCGGCTCTCGGGGGGAGAAGTCCGGGTGATTGGGGTAGAGAAGCGGCAGGCTCCACGAGGGGTCTCTACGGACGAGTTTAACCGCATTAGAAATGCGGTTAACCGATGGCTAAAGCGCCATATGCCATTCACCCGGGAGCGCTATCAGTCAATGAATACCTCTGAGGCTGACTTCAGTCCCGACGGGGTACACCTCATGCACGAGGCATCAAAGCGTCTCTATTCGGAGATCCTGGCCACCTGTCGTCGGTGCTTTATGCAAGACGAATTTGCCATGGTCGCCAGGTCATACGACGAGATGTTTGCCCACCATGACGTTAGAGTTGATCAACAAAATCAGTATAGCCTAGATTAGTAAGCCTTCAAATCGGTACAGTATATTAATTAAATTTTGATTGTAAAACCTTTAGGCCCAAATTATATAACAATTGATTGGCACTAAGATTAAAATCGTCCATACTGTACTGTATAATAATTTCAAAAGTTAAGGTTATTCATTCTATATCAAATTTATACTGTCCAATAACTTCTTTATTTGATTCACATGTCATTCTAAATTCTTCTCTCGTCGTGTGCCCTGGAGGCGGGGTAATATGATAGCTGATAGGCTGAGTGTGTGTTAATCCAACTCAAAACTTTTTTCCTTGTGACTTCTTGAGATGAACTTTTCTTGTGTACAATTTTCACATTTATTAATTTAATAATATAAAATTAGCGGTACCCATTGAGTTTAGCCTGTTTCAATTACCCTATAGGCTCACTCTCTTCTTTACTATATTATAACTTTAAACGGTAATTCTCTTTTTGACATCTGGAGACTTTTGGCCTATAGATTGCTAGTCTACATTGCGCACAATTCTTATTCCGCATTTCGTGAGGGTGTTTTATTTTCGGCTCGCGATTTATTTGATTTCTCGGAGTACTATATTGTTGGCCGCAACTTATTCGGTCTGGCATTAATAGTTTGATTTAACGTAATTAGAATTCCTTCCTGTATAATCATGGCTAAAAGTGTACAAAAGCGTCGGGCTGGACTTAAGGGCTCTTTGACGGTCTTGACCTCTGATATTGACGAATTCCTTGATTCGGCGTCTAGAGTGGAGGTGGAGGCCAGGTTGCTCAGCATTCAAAAGCAACTCGACAAGTATGAGGTCACACAGGAGGACCTGGCCGACACTTGCGAGGACGCCGAGTATATCGAGGTGATCAGAGAGGATACCCTATATATGGAGGGCATACAAGTAATCGTTGCCACACTGAAGGGGATCCTGATTACAGAGGTCAAGAAGGAGGTCAGGAAAGAGCCAAAGAAATCCGCAGTCAAATTACCACATCTTACTCTCTCAAAATTTGAAGGTGATGCCACCATGTGGTCGGGATTTTGGGAGATGTTCAAGTGTACCATCCATGACAATCCCGACCTCACAGATATACAACGCTTCACCTATCTAAAGGGTCAGCTTCAGGGTGATGCACATAAGCTAGTCGAAGGATTCATAATCGAAAGTGCAAGCTATGCCCCAGCAATTGAGCTCCTGCAAGAGACATATGGGCATCCAGATCGAATCAAGGCAGCTTATGTTACCAAATTCAATCAATTAGTGTCACCCAAACACCAAACAGCTGACCTGAAGGACTTCTATGCCAATACAGAGAGTGTGATGAGGTCAATCATTAGCCATGGTATTTGTTTGGAGGAATTTTGTGTGGTGACTCTTGTCAATAAGTTACCATCACCACTAAAAGAAACCATAAAACGGGAAATGGGAGACTCGAGCCTGGATTATAAGAAATTCACTCATTGCCTCCAGGCTGAAGTGTACAATATGGCGGGTCAAGACAGAGTAGGGGGTACACCCATGGCTATGGCAACATTTGCCGCCCAGAGTGAGTACAGGAAATTCAACTGTGTTCTGTGTAGTGGCACCAATCATTTATGGTACAAGTGTATGAAGTATAAGACAGGGCCTCTTAAAGTTAAAAGAGCCCGTCAACTACGTCTCTGCACTGGGTGCTTGTCAAAAGACCGTGGCCATTCGGGTTGTACTAATCCTAACATAAGAAGCTGCAAGTTTTGTAAGGGCAAACACTTTCATTCCCTGTGTACACAAAAACAAGGGAAGGAAAGTAGACCAGCGGAGGATAACACCAAGAGAGAGCATACTGCTGCTACTTCAACTACAATGTCCGTTGCCACAGGTAAAAATACAGTAATCTTGCCCACCGTACAGCTGCCGGTAAAGGGTAAGGATAATAATTGTGTTAAAATCAGATCGCTACTTGACCAATGTTCTCAGAGGACCTTTGTGAAGTCTTCTGTTCTATCCTCCCTTTCCTACATTTCTAAAGGAACTGAGGAGTTATGTCTTCACGGATTTACCGGGAAACAGGCCTCTAGGGAATATAATGTTGTGGCACTGCAATACAAACACAGAGGTAAATTTCATCATCTAGACGCAATAGTGGTTGATGAATTGCCAGAACATAAAGGTGAACTTAACCTAAAGTCTAAACTGGTTAGTTTACAAAGTAAAGGCATAAAATTAGCCGATCCTCACGTAACGGACACAGATCAGCTGGAGCTGCTCATCGGTGCAGATCGCTACTACGATATAGTGCGACCTGGGTATAAAAGGTCAGGTAGTCTAATTCTGCTTCCTACCAAGTACGGGTACGCCATCAGTGGTTCATATGTGACACAGCCTACAAGCTCCAGCACAGAAGTAATTACTGTATTGAAAGTAGCAGTAACACCAATGGGCGAATACATGTCCACTGGTAATATTCCACCATGCAAAAATGACTTAAATGTTTTGTGGGAATTAGATCATATCGGGATAACCCCTAAGGAATACTCACTGGTTGAGCATCAAGTACTATCGTCGTACGAGGATACCGTTACCTACGATCCCGATAGCCAACAGTATAAAGTGAGACTGCCCTGGAACAATTCCAAGGATCAGCTGCCATCTAACAAGGGTTTGGCCATAGGCCGTCTTCGGGGATTTCAGAAAAGATTCCTCAAGGAGCCTGACTTTTGCGAGGAATACTCAAAAGTCATAAAGGAACAGGTGTCCCGGGGTTTTATAGAAGAGGTGCCTTTTGATAAGTCAGATACCGGGCATTACTTGGCTCATCATGGTGTAATCAAGGAGAGCAAAACTACGCCAGTGCGTATTGTCTTCGACTGTTCCGCCAAGATGAGTGAACATCATCTAGTCTTAATGACTGCCTGTACACTGGACCCTCACTGGTGCCAGATTTAGCGCAGGTTTTGCTTCGGTTTCGACTCGGTAAGTATGCCTGGGTGTCTGATATTGAGAAGGCATTTCTAATGTTAAGGCTCCATAAAGACGACCAGGACTATACGCGATTTATGTGGCCCAAGTATCCGAGGCAACTGGATTCCCCCCTAATTTGTTACCGGTTCCGGGCAGTTTTATTTGGAGCGACTTGTTCCCAATTCCTTTTAAACGCCACCATTTTGAAACATTTGTCTTATGTCAGTGCAGATCCGCTGATTATTCATCATTATTTCGGATCTTCGTCTCTCTAAGGGTTTTAATTTTCCTCGGAGAGTTGTCATGGACCCTCCTGTTTCCATTCATGCCTTCTCAGACGCTAGCAAGGTCGCGTACGGCACCGCCATATACTTTGTTGACACAAGTGGCAGCCGTCTCGTCATAGCGAAGGCGAAAGTCGCCCCGATCAAATCCCTTTCCATCCCAAAATTAGAGCTGACTGCAGTTCTGTTGGCTCCTAGACTCGTTCACTTTGTAGAGGAAACTTTTAATAATTTGCTAAATATCTCGGAGACAGTTATATGGAGTGACAGCCAAATTACGCTCTACTGGTTACATAGCCGTAAGAAGCTGCCAGTGTACGTCACCAACCGTGTCGACGATATTCGTACCCTGATCCCAACCGCACAGTTCCGGTATGTGTCTACCAAAGAGAATCCAAGTGATTGCATTACTCGTGGTGTCTCTGCTAAATTTCTCAAATCTTCTGCGTTGTGGTGGAATGGCCCATGCTGGCTTAATGATCCCAACGAATGGCCAGAGTATATAGATTTGAGCGAGCAACACACTGCTATTGTGGCACCGGTAATTGACTCGGTGCCTGACGAAGACACACGGTTATGGGACTGGGATAGATTTAGCAGCTATGGAAAGTTACAACGTGTTACAGCATGGGTGTTACAATTTGTAGAAAATGTAAAAGCAAAAATTAAAGGCACACCGCCCACAGGTAGTGCTTACCTCAATGTGAAGGAGATCAGAATTGCAGATCAATTATTACATAAGCTCTGTCAACAAGAAATATATATGCAGGAATATAAAATACTGGTTAAGGGAACAAAGTCTAGGAATAACCTGATCAATCAGTTGGGCTTACACTTGAAGGGGGACTTGATACATTGCGGAGGCAGATTACGATTGGCAGCCCTCTCTGAGGCAAGTAAGTATCCAATACTACTGCCCCCCAATCATCCCTTCACCCATCTTATCATCGATAGGTGTCACCGACTCTGTTGTCATTATGGGGTTGGTCATATAGTCACCTATGTAAGACAACGATGGTGGGTGCCTAGAATCAGGCAGGTGGTCAAGAAAGTCCTTCGCAAATGCTTAAAGTGTAGAAGAGTACAGGGAACACCTTATGATCCCGTCGGAATTCCTCCCTTACCAAAACCTGCGAACTACCCCAGGTGACCCTTACAAAGTTACCGGGGTTGACTACAGTGGAGCAATCCCTGTGAAAGATTCACCCAATCTTAAGGTGTATATGATACTTTTCACTTGTGCTGTTACCAGGGCAATTCACCTGGAACTGGTCACCAACCTCACTTGTGATAGCTTCCTACATGCCTTCCGAAGATTCTGCAGTAGACAGGGATATCCGCGTATCATGCTGAGTGACAATGCAAAGACTTTCATAGGGGCATCTACACATCTCAAAGAAGTGAGCAACAATCCTAAGATTCAGACCTGCCTAGCGGATGTAAAATGCGAATGGCGTTTCATTCCCGCCAGAGCGCCTTGGTTTGGCGCCATATGGGAGAGAGCCATAGGCATCGTGAAGGCGGGTCTGAAGAAGGTGTTGGGTAGAGCTCTCATCTCGATTGAGGAACTCAACACCATACTCTTGGAGATTGAAGCCACCGTAAATGATCGCCCTCTATACTATGCTTCTGGTGATTTGGAAGACCTTACCCCAATCACACCCTCAGTACTGGTACGTGGATACAGACTGCGGGATCTTCCTGAAGAGCATGACGAGGATACTATGGAAGATCCAGACTACATAAGTAAGGAAGTGATATCGGCCCGCTACAAATACATTCGTAAATTATCGCGAGATATTTGGCATCGCTGGTCAACAGAATATCTGGTGACTTAACACCTTACGAGCGGCCTATGCGGTTTATTTATGTGTACCGCACAGCGGGGTGTTTTTAGCCAAAATAGGGCTGTTTACGTGATCATTTTCATGCCTAAATAAGACCCAGAACGTAAAACAAGTACCTATCCCTGAAAGGGCATAAACAGAGCTTTCGAATGACACCATAACGATCCTTGTATGATGGATAGTTTTCTTGCAATAACCGTGCAACGCGAGTGCAAAAAGCAGGTAATTCGGTACTTTCAGTACATAATTGAGTATGTAGCGAGTGAGAGAGGGAGGAGGGAGCTGAGATTTGTGTCAGTAGGTTCGCCGCGGTGGTCTGGAGCAGTCATACGCTCGCTAGTCTCCTGCCACCACTTGTCTCTCTCTCTCAGCCACATTACGTGCTGAAATTGCCACTCGAGTTATGTCGAGCGCCGCCACATAGTCCAGCTTTTTTTAACTCGACTTATGTTGCTCGCCGCTAAATAAGGGTTAAGGGAAGCGCAAAGGAATAAACTAACACCATTAAAAGGTCATTGGCCTAGGGTAGGGGACGTGGTAACCATCCATGAGGAGGGCCCGCGCGCATTTTGGAAATTGGGTCGGATAGAGGAGTTATTACCAGGTCGTGATGGTGAGGTTCGGGTAGCAAAGGTTCGCACCAGGACTGGAGTAATCACACGGCCAACAGTCCGACTATATCCTCTTGAGGGTGACCTCGATCGCAAGGACACCCCCTCGGATCAGTTATCCATTGAAGTCCCCTCTCTGGCTTCTACTTCGGCGCAGCCTGTTGACGCGTCTGGCGAACACCCACGTCGACAGGCAGCCCAGATATCCTCCCAAGCTTGGCGGGATAAGATTGCCTCCGGGCAAATCTAATCATGTAAATTTTGTATATTTTCTGTTGGTGGGAATATGTCCATACTTAGTGTACTCAAACTAGTATGAACAGTCTCGATGTTACGTAATCTGGGTTGATGTAGCGTTACGTATCATTCCGTAGTCTTAAGTTGAACGCTTCCATAACCTTGGTCGAGCGTTCCATGATTGGGTAGCATATATTATTCTATAGTAGTATATGGGAAAGTATTGTAGGATTATAATCCCCATATATATATATATATTTGTATTGTTTAAGATTGTTTATAAGTATCTCATTGTAAAGAAGATGGGATACATTTTCCATATGTTATGCGCGTGCGCGGTATGTCACGACAGAGACGAACATAACGCGCTCGCCACTCTCCAACCAACCTCCGTCCCAGCTACACACGCTAAGCCTTCTTCCTATAGTTTCATAATCAGGTGTTTTCGCTTCACTTTCATCTCATATTCCATATAGTCATTACATCATCATCTTTGTTAGTTAGCACAAACTTAACGTAAATATCTAGCCTATCCTAGCCTATTGTAGCCTCTTTTCATACTTTGTTTACTTTACTAACCACTTCCAGTCATCTAGCCTATTTTCCGCCATCCTCCAATCACCAGCTGAGTTCATCTAAGGGTAATTATATTCTATATGGTTAATACTTATTCATTATCAAATATACAGTCCACTTCTCTAAATTAGCCATACAACAAATGTTTTATGTGAAATTTGGTGAAAATCCGTCCAACGGTCTAGGAGGAGTTAATAATGATGATATAATGATAATAAAGTAGACGTGCCGTTTTGCCCAAAATCCAAACGGCATACTCAACTCTGCGATGGATTACCATCATCACTACTAATACCATCATCAATCACAATCATCACTACTACTTCCTTCATCACTACAACCGCCACAATCAGCACGGCTACTGTCATCATCACCATTACAGTAGACGTGCCATTTTGCCCAAAATCAAAATGGCATACCCAACTCTGCGATAGGTTACCATCATCACTACTAATACCATCATCAATCACAATCATCACTACTACTGCCATCATCACTACAACTGCCACAATCATCACAATACTGTCATCATCACCATTACTATGATCATCATCACTACTACAATTACAATCATCACTACTACTGTCACCATTGTCACTACCATCTTAATCACTACTATAATCATTGATACTAAAACTATCAACCATCATTACTATCATCACCACCATCTTACAATCATCATTACTACTATTAACATCATCACTACTACTATAACCATCATCATTACTACTGTTACAAGTGTTACCATTATGTATCCTATCACCATCATCACTACTACTGCCATCATCACCATTACTATGATCTTCATCATCACAACTATTCTCATCATCACTACAACTTTCACCATCATCACTATTACTCACCATTATCACTAATACTCACACCATTGTCACTACCATCATCACTACAACTATCATCATTACTTGTCACCATCATCACTACTATTATGACCATCATTGCTACTATTATGACCATCATCACTACTACTATTACTGTCACCATCATATCTACTACTGTCACCATCATATCTAATACTGTCATCATCATCAATACAACTACAACCATCATCAGTACTATTATCACCATCATCACTACTGTCACCATCAATCCCACTATTACTACCATTACTTCTAATGCCAACTAAACTAACTTAACCTAGCAAATACGTAGCGAGATGTTGTTGGGGATCACACACAAATAGCGCCATCATTGCAGGGGGGGGGGGGGGGGGATGGGAGGAGGGGCTTGGTAAAACCATATTTTGGACCTAAAATCATAACTATTTCATAAATTCAACAAACAAAATTTGTCTGACGTTCACATTCACGCAACAAATGTTTGTGTGAAATTTGGTGAAAATCCGTTCAACGGTCTAGGAGGAGTTTCGAGACAGACGGACAACGACAGCGACGACGACAGACATTTTTTTTGTGGGGTACCCACTATACGGGGGGCGATACCAAACTCTGATTACGCAGAGTTGATAATATAGGTTTGATTCCCGGAGGGAAGTAGAGAAAACCTAGTATTTAGTAGGGCCCCATAATCATTGACGATATTGCCTATTAGTATAATAGCTCCATTCAACATCCCGCGATAGCCATTTGAATCAACCGCCGCGGGAGGATTAGGCAGTACTCATGATAAGTGCACGCTTAATTCCCTTATGGAATCGTCATTTTGATTGGGTACCCTACAGAAAAAACTCTGTAAAAATTAAAAATTAAAAGTTTAACTTAATATGTTATCATATGACTTTCCATATGTGGATTTCTCATGTTTCGCTTCCCCGACACCAGGCCCTCTAGTGGCCATCTTCGCCCTTCATTGATATATCAAGATAAAACTATAATAAAGTAGAAGTGCCGTTTTGCCCAAACTCAAAACGGCATACCCAACTCTGCGATGGGTTACCATCATCACTACTACTTCCTTCATAACTACAACCGCCACAATCATCACAACTACTGTCATCATCACCATTACTATGATCATCATCACTACTATAATTACAATCATCACTACTACTCTCACCATCATCACTACTACTGTCACCGTTGTCACAACCATCTTAATCACTACTAGCATTGATACTACAACTATTAACCAGCATTACTACTATTATCACCACCATCTTACACTCATCATTACTACTGTTAACATCATCACTACTACAACCATCATAATTACTACTGTCACAAGTATTACCATCATGTATCCTACTGTCACCATCATCACTACTACTGCCATCATCACCATTACTATGATCTTCATCATCACTACAACTTTCCCATCATCACTACTACTCACCATAATCACTAATACTCACACCATCGTCACTTCCATCATCACTACTGTCATTATTATCACTACAACTATCATTACTTGTCACCATCATCACTACTACTAGTACTGTCACCATCATATCTACTACTGTCACCATCATATCTACTACTGTCATCATCACTACTGTCAACATCATCAATACAACTACAACCATCATCGCTACTATTATCACCATCATCACTACTATCACCATCAATCCCACTATTACTACCATCACTTCTAATGCCAACTAAACTAGCTTAACCTAGCAAATGCATAGCGAGATGTTTTCGCCCCAGAACGCCATCATTGCTGGGGGGGGGGGGGGGGGGGGGGGGAGGGGGTCTGGGAGGAGGGGTGTGTGTCTGGGAGGAGGGGGGGGGTTGTCTGGGAGGGGGGGGGGGGGGGGTAAAACCATATTTTGGACCTAAAATCATAACTATTCCATAAATTCAAAATATCTTTTGTGACTGACGTTCACATTCACGCAACAAATGTTCGTGTGAAATTTGGTGAAAATACGTCCAACGGTCTAGGAGGAGTTCCGAGACAGACGGACAACGACAACAATGACAACGCCGACGACAGACATTTTTTTCGTGTGGTACCCACTATACCGGGGCCGATACCAAACTCTGCTTATGCAGAGTTGAAAATCAACTAATTGGAAGTGGGATGGCTGGGAGGGAAAATTATCGTCAATGATTACGGGGCCCTACTAAATATTAGGTTTTCTCTACTTCCCTCCGGGAATCTATCTATCTATCTATCTATATGCTCAGGCCCAATCCCCATTTTTGGGGTAGCCGACTCAAGACAGAGCAAGAACAGGGAAAACACAAAAACAACATAAAACAACAAATAAACACAGATCAAAAGCACAAGTGGAACCAGTTGAAGTGAGGAAAAGATATGCTGAGTATTTTGAATCTTTGTTAAATACAAGAGATGGAAGAGAAGCAGTGATTGAAGCAGAGGTGGATGGAGATAGGTTACCCAGGCCACCCAGGTGGCAGGGAATGAATGAAAGGATTGAGGAAAATGAGGTGAAAGAAGCAGTGAAACAAATGAGAGCGGGAAAAGCAGAAGGTTTGGATGGTATTGCTGTGGAGTGTATAAAGAAGGGTGGAGATGTGATAATAGATTGGTTGGTGAGACTTTTCAATGTGTGCTTTGTTGTGTCAATGGTACCAATAGACTGGAAGAGTGCATGTATTGTGCCGTTGTACAAGGGGAAGGGAGATCGGCAGGAGTGTTCTAGTTATAGAGGTATTAGTTTATTGTCAGTGGTTGGAAAGCTGTATGGCAGGGTGTTGATAGAGAGGATAATAAAGTGTACGGAAGTTGCAATAGGAGAAGAACAGTGCGGTTTTAGGAGGGGAAGAGGGTGTGTGGATCAGATGTTTGCAGTAAGACAGTTATGCGAGAAGTATTTAGAGAAGCATAAGGAGATATTTAGGGCTTTTATGGACTTGGAAAAAGCGTATGATCGTGTGGACCGTGAAGCAATGTGGAAGGTGTTAAGGATTTATGAAATAGGAGGAAATTTGTTAGAAGCAGTTAAGAGTTTTTATGAAGGGAGCAGAGCATGTGTGATAGTAGGAAATGGTGAGTTGAGTGAATGGTTTGAGGTAAAGGTAGGTTTGCGACAGGGTTGTGTAATGTCACCATGGCTGTTTAATATGTTTATGGATGGTGTGGTGAGGGAGGTGAAAAGGAGAACTATGGGAAGAGGATTGGGTTTAGTAGGAAAGAATGGTAGAGATTGGGAGTTGAATCAGTTGCTGTTCGCTGATGACACAGCATTGGTGGCGGATTCTGATGAGAAACTGCAGCGGGTAGTCAAAGATTTGGTGTGGTTTGTGGAAGGAGGAAACTGAAGGTGAACGTCAATAAAAGTAAAGTAATGGTGTGTAATAGGGGAGAGCATAGGGTGAATCTAGATGTGAGGCTGGATGGGGAAATATTGGAACAAGTAGAGTGTTTTAAATATCTAGGAGGAACGATAAGCAGGAGTGGAGGTATGGAAGTGGAGGTAAAACAGAGACTGTGTGAAGGAAGGAAGGTTTTCGGAGCAATGGGAAGTATGTGGAAGACGAGAAATCTCGGAGTGAAAGTAAAAAGTGCACTGTATCAAGGAATTGTTGTGCCAACAGTGATGTATGGGGCTGAGACATGGGCTCTGAAGAAAAAGGAGAAAAGAGGGCTGGATGTGATGGAGATGAGCTGCTTGAGGAGTATGTGTGGAGTTACTCGTAGAGACAGATTGAGGAATGAAGAGATACGTAGGAGAGTGGGGCAGCAGGAACATTTGTCAGCCAGAGTGGACAGAAGGGTGCTGAGCTGGTATGGTCATGTTGAACGAATGGGAGATGAAAGGCTTACAAAGAGAATATGTGAGTCAGGTACAAGGGGAGATAGAAGGGCAGGAAGACCCCCATTGAGATGGAGAGACTGTGTAAGAAAGGCTTTGGATGATAGAGGAATGACTATAGATCAGGCAGGGGAAGTGGTGGTGGACAGGAGTGAATGGAGAATGCTTGTGAATAGTTGAGTGAACACGTGGTCATTTGGAGTAAGGGGTCGGGCGCAAGTTCGACTAGATAATAGTCCATCAGGCGCCTGGCCCGGGGGGACGATTAATATGAAGGGTGTGCCTGGAAGTGTGGTGGGAGGGCTTGTGGCTTTGGCTCCGCTGCATGTCTGCCTGCTGAGATCGGAACCTCTCCGGGTGGTCAGGGGCCGGGGGAGTGCTGGAGCGACCTTGGGTAACCCTGGTCTCTGGGTCTTCTCCTGGGTGACCTGGATGTGTGTGAGTTTGTGTTTTTTATCTGTGTTTATTTTTTGTTTTATGTTGTTTTTGTGTTTTCCCTGTTCTTGCTCTGTCTTGAGTCGGCTACCCCCAAAATGGGGATTGGGCCTGAGCATATAGATAGATAGATAGATAGAAAAAGCACAAACTCACACACATCCAGGCCACCCAGGAGAAGACCCAGAGACCAAGGCCACCAAGGTCGCTCCAGCACTTTCCCGGCCCCCAACCACCCGGAGAGGTTCCGATCTCGGCAGGCAGACATACAGCGGAGCCAAAGCCACAAGCCCTCCCACCACACTTCCAGGCGCACCCTTCATATTAATCGTCTCCCCGGGCCAGGCGCCTGATGGACTATTATCTAGTCAACTTGCGCCCAACCCCTTACTCCAAATGACCACGTGTTCACTCAAGTATTCACAAGCATTCTCCATTCATTCCTGTCCACCACCCCTTCCCCTGCCTGATCTATAGTCATTCCTCTATCATCCAAAGCCTTTCTTACACAGTCTCTCCATCTCAATGGGGGTCTTCCTGCCCTTCTATCTCCCCTTGTACCTGACTCCCATATTCTCTTTGTAAGCCTTTCATATCCCATTCGTTCAACATGACCATACCAGCTCAGCACCCTTCTGTCCACTCTGGCTGACAAATGTTCCTGCTGCCCCACTCTCCTACGTATCTCTTCATTCCTCAATCTGTCTCTACGAGTAACTCCACACATACTCCTCAAGCAGCTCATCTCCATCACATCCAGCCCTCTTTTCTCCTTTTTCTTCAGAGCCCATATCTCAGCCCCATACATCACTGTTGGCACAACAATTCCTTGATACAGTGCACTTTTTACTTTCACTCCGAGATTTCTCATCTTCCACATGCTTCCCATTGCTCCGAAAACCTTCCTTCCTTCACACACTCTCCGGGAATCAAACCTATAATTTAATAGGGCCCCTCCATCATTGACGATATTGTCTGAATACCAAGACTGGAGGTGGGACATTCGTGATAATATCCTCACCTCTGGGGACAAAATTATCCGTATAAAATGTTTTAAGTTGTATTGTATGCAAACAATGTATGAAAAATATAAAAGATTGTAAGCAGTGCGTGACTTCGAAGAAAGTCTGCTTACCCATGACCAGATCTTTAGCTTAATTAAGATCTATGCATGATACTTCGTGGGGACACGCATGTGGCCCTTTAAATATAACTATAACTCTGTAGAATTTAGTTATAAAATTAACACTATTTGTACAGTAGATGTCTTTACATTCTGATAATACTACATAGTTGCACCTATGTTAGATTTCTTCTGAAAGTTAATATAATCATAATTTTTATTTTTTTGTTGAACTGTACAACCAGTTCGAACACAGCTAGTGCATCATCACAGTTCTCCGGCGGACGGAGAGTACGTGAGGTATGGGCTACACCGCCCACCTTCTGGTCGTATCTCACAATGAGATCTTAACCTAAAACAAAAGAAAAACTAAAATTATTGGCGAGCTGTAAACTTAGCTCGCTTCATTAATATCACAGATCGTGACTTCCTATAATTATCCGGCGGAGAGGTTCTAGGGGTCTATGGGCTTACCGGCACATCCAACCCCCCCCCCCCCCCCTCCCCTTTTCCTCACACCTAAATTGCTAAGCCCATGGCCTAGCTAGACCCGTTGCCATGATGCCACACAGGGCAGTTTTGGCTTATTCAGAGCCAGAACCAGGCATTGTGTCCAGAGACCCCGGTCGGGAAAAAACCTCCCAACTTAGAGCTAGTTATGACCTCAATGAAAGATTTTGCAAAACCTTAGGGGTAAAAAACTCTAACTGGCTTAAGGAAAAAGACGGCCCATTCGTGGCCGGTGTAAAAGAACTCCGTCTACAAACGAGGACACATCCTCTGCTTGGATTGTCCAAACATACCTGGGACCAAAAGATAAAGTTTTCGTTGTTGCCAACACTTTCTCGGTCTGGTCTTGTATGTTACTTACCTACGTACCACCAGTCCGGCGGGGTTGAAGGTCATGGTCCTCCAGTACCCTCACCCCCCCCCCCTCTTTTAACCGCAACATACTCGGAAGGTACCATTCCTTCAGACCCCCATATGAGGCCCATAGAGAGATTGGGCGAGTGAGAGAGAGAGAGGGAAGATAACCCATGATAGGACCAGGCTGGCTCGGCTGGGATAATCATATTAACTTGCCTTGAACTCAGGCACCGGATCTACTACGCCGGTGGCTAGTTCGATGTCTGCAAACGCCGGGAGCCTGCCAAAATTTTGTCAAACGCACAGCTTATTAGTAGTCGTGCAGGTAGAGGAGAACGTGCTAAGGTCAACGGTAATATGTATTGTATCAGGGATACTCCTGGGTCCATGCCTCCGACGCAATCCTCATTTTGATTGGGTGGAGGGGAGAAGGGTGAATACTGGCCGTAAAAAACATATTACACCATTTAGGAAAAAACCTAACAAAAAAAAAGGGGGGGGGGGGGAGAGACTCCTTCTAGTTGCCACGTGGGTCTTGTAAAATCATGCCTTAATTAAATTTTGCAAGGGAATGTGAGCGAGTCTGAAGTTTTCAGGTCGATCGGCTTCCACTATTCTTTATTAACCCACAACCTAGCCTGACTGGTAAAGGGAATGCGATCCTAACCAGTGTTTCCTCGTGGAACTGTTAATGTCGGGATCAGTTAGTTACTGTGGAGCCAGAAAACATCTTGCATTCGAAAATCGGGTCGTGCCCATGGCTCGATTAGCCCCCAAACCTAGTGTAAAGCGCATCATTGCGGGTGTTGGGGACCCACTGGGGTGAAACAACCGGAGGTATGTTTAGTCTGCCGTTTTCCGGCGCACGCCGGGGCGAAAAAACAAACTAATGAGAGACAATATGTTGAATACCAAGAATTGTTGATCACCCCCCAAAAAAAAAAAAAATATCAATATTAGGTACAACTGCCAGAAGGCTGCTCATACTGTCTTAAGGAGGGGCGCCGGGATTCAGTGACATCCGGTGGAGGTTCCACGGTCGTGTCTACTGTCTTAATGATGGCGCCAGGACCTAGTGAAACCCGGCGTGCTTCCACCGTGGACTTTACAAATAGTGAACCATCTCTCCTTGTGGAAGAAGCGAGCCAGTCACGAGGGGTAGGTCACCGTATGTATGGACTACCAACGTGGAGTCCTTGATGACTTACCTAAAAGAGCCATCTTAATCGAATGATTGGGAAGGCCCTGCAGTTGCTTGGTCTAAATTAACTACTATACGACATGCATTACTGAGCCATCCCAGTCGAATTAATGGAGTTGCTCAGAATGGTGCTTAGTAGACCAGGTCGACTGAAGGCGTCTTGAAAAGTGTCCTGACCCTTATCTCGAGACTTAGGAAAAGTGAATCTCCATGGAGTAGACAAAACTCCGACCCAGGGGCTGAATAACCCCCCAAAAACTTGTTACCAAATCTTTTGGGGGAACTAACCTAGCAGAGACAGACGAAAAGACAAGACAGAACAAACCGTGGAGCCGGGTCAACCTTAGAGCCATTTTGTAGGTGGCAAAGCCTTGTGCCGCGTGTACTGCTATACTTAGCGGTAACTGCTCGTTTCACTCGAAGAGTCTACTCCCGGGACGTCCATTTGTCTGGTAACCACTGGCTGTGATTCTCGATCAAGAAGCGTTCTTAAAGTCTAGGCTCGTAGTTTTGCCCTCATCAAGCGCCCACTGCGAGGGATTCCCCCCTTGTACTTTCGTGTGATGTTAATCCAAAACTAATCCTTAACGGACCGAAGTGTTAGGTATTCTATAAACACATAAAAAAATAACCCTTCTGTACGTACAGAACTATTTCCACCAACCTGTAAATACGTGAGCCTACATCACGTCTTTACCTCTGGTAATCTGGTTGATGGAGTCCACGTGAAGGGTACGTCACTACTCTACAGTAACTTGTCTGGAAACCCGCTTGGGAGCCACGGTATACCACCGGGTGCGTACGGCGGAGCTTCATTTCGAAAACTTCTGTTGCCAGGGACCTGGAGCGAAAATTATGGTTCGGGCGGTGAGATTGAATCTCAAAACAACCAGAGCCCAATATCGTACTCGAAGTGATTCTGACGCGAAAATCAATGATTTTGAGCGAGAGGGACTTAGGAAATTTGTTTGTGCCTATTCCTATACAACCGGAATCGTAATAAAAACGACTCGATAGAAAGATTGGAGCAACCGACCCGGGACTGTCATTGTGTCGGGGAGGTAGACAGTGTCAGATCCCTGGACCTACACTGATTCCAACCCATAGTATAACACCGTACCCTCTGGTCAGCTAGAAACTTGTAGACTGCACCAGCTAATCATCTATCGACGGGGGCAACCCTAGGCAGTATTACCGTT
Organism: Paralithodes platypus; assembly: GCA_032716605.1. Classification (NCBI taxonomy): domain Eukaryota; kingdom Metazoa; phylum Arthropoda; class Malacostraca; order Decapoda; family Lithodidae; genus Paralithodes; species Paralithodes platypus. Next base: position 11,532,091 of record CM064502.1, read on the forward strand.
GTAGTAGAGGTTTATAAGTCGTCTCGACTGGACCTCGTACCATTGAAATGGGTAAGTTGGAAAACATACCGGAGGCGTCTATCCTGACCGTTTGTCCGGCGGTCATTGCGTGTATACGCCATCTCGCCTCAACACTGTATTATTAACCCGAAAATCGGGTGTCCAAGCGAAAATTTTCTCAGTTTCCCGCTTTGACATGTTTACTGCGAAACGCGGCATATGTAGGTCAAAAATGTAGGAGACATCTCTGTGTAGGACAAAACAGGATAGTGCCCGAGACGATCGTTTGTACACCATAATACTAGTCGATCTTCAAAAATCCCGGGGACGGATGCGACGTACATCGCCTTATCATTATGTGGTATTCCGAACGGGAGATAGTGAACTTCGGCGGGTCATGACCCTAGAGTTTACAGTGGGCGATATTACTCTCAGTCTACTTAGCATAAAAATTCCGAAACCGTGTCTATGTATTCTTCTTCGCTTCCTACCCATCCACCATGGAAGTGGAGAAATCGAAGCTAGAGGTCATTTGAGGTACTCAACTTGTGCCCCTGACATGAACCCTACGTTTGCCTTACTGAGTGCGTAATTTACTGTTTTGCTCTGCCAAAACAGGGGTGAACGCGCCGGAAGGAATATCACTACTCACAAACAACCGAGACTCCGGCGGAGTTCAGTAGTCCGAGAAGCGCTAAACGTCCATTAGTTATACCGTGTTCATAAATGGTGACAAAATCCGAGGGGTTAGACCAAGACTTGATCCTATAACCCGTCGCCCTAAGTTGATGTTAGGCAGGAAAACACCATAAAAGTGCTCGTCACATCTCCCCTTACCGGAGACTAACAGCGTCTAATGAAACCCAAGTGTGTGAATTCTGATTGCTGTTCCGGGTTTGCAGGGCGCGATTGTCCACCGAGAAGGCACGTACAGAGATTAGCCAATCCGAGTCATTGCCCTAACCATAGTGTGGGGGAGGGCGTGCGAGGTAGTGAACCTGTACCTTTTCGGATGGAAGAACTAGGCTTCGATACGTCCAAGTACCTATCTCAAGAAGACAGCCCGTAGATACACTAAAATTTGGTGTCTATGAATATCCGTGATACGTCTTCCACATAATTAAAGTACTCATCGAGGCTCTGCCGAGAAGAGTTATGTCCCCTAATTGACAGCTGAACACACCCTAATTCATAGCCGTTATCCATATATCTCATATTTGTAACTTATGATAGATCAACGAAAGTAAGGTAAAACACGAGGCACCGTCTCACCGACTGTACGTTAGGATAAGATAAAAAACAAGCCGTCATGCTGGCTTAGGTTCAGCTAAAAAATTGTGAGCCGTCTCGTCGGCATATCTGTGTGACACAATTATGAGCCGTATTCTCGGCTTAATTAATCGTAGGGACCATTGAATGAGATACTAAGTGAACCCATCTTACCTTAGATTTAACTAGGAAGAAAAACTGACTTACCCTTTCCCGCGAGCTCGGCTCTCTCCTGTCACTCGGGAGAGCGAGGGCCACAGCCGGAAGTGGACGATCCGTCGTCGGGGTGGCAATCTAGAACGGTGTCGGGCGAAGCTGGGTGGGTTCACGTACCGGGGGGTGGGTGGGTTCCGGGTTTTAACTCAACTTGGTCCTAGCAACTGATAATGGACCATTGTTCAACTAAGTGTCGAGTATTTGTTGCATAACACAACGATTACTGTGACTTCATGGAAACATGCATTGAAAGTTAGTTTCTACAATCAATTTCCCCCTGTGGTATAGGAGGTGAAGTTAGGTAAAAAATCGATCAAGGCCGCAAGGCCCAGATGACCTAGAAAAAATTCCCCTTTTTCCGCAAAAGATCCATGCCCACCGGGCCTGACTGAGAAGTCCAGGAACAAATTTAGGTCCATCTTGCACCAATATCAGTGTGCAATTAGCGGAATGTTAAAGCAAAAAAACAGGTAGGCATGGAGGCTAAAGTGAAAATAGTGTAACAAAAGAAACTGACCCCCCCCCCCTCCCTAGTACGGGGAACGGGACCGTTCTATGCTGTGCCGTTCGGGATGTTAAAAGATCTGGAAAGAGATTTTCCAGGAATCAATGCTCATAAGGATAACCTGTGTTATGACCGGCACTACGGAATAAACAAGGGCACTTAATAATGGACTAGATGATAGGCTATATCTGCAACAACGGTACGCTAATTCCAAACCCTCGAACTATTACGCCGGTGAACAAAACACTTAAACCCTCCAGAGTTAATCTACTGGATAACGGTGTATCAATTAACTGGGTTTTAGTGCACTTCTACAAAGGCTTTCCGGTGACGGCAAAGCCTACTCACAACAGGAGTACTTTACGTTAATGAAATGCTCTTAACCCTTAAAAAGCGGCTCACCACATAAGTCGTATTTAATAAAGCTGGACTATGTGGCGGCGCTCGACATAGGTCGAGTGGCAATTTCAGCACGTAATGTTGCTGAGAGAGAGAGACAAGTGGTGGCAGGAGACTAGCGAGCGTATGACTGCTCCAGACCACCGCGGCGAACCTACTGACACGAATCTCAGCTCCTCCTCCCTCTCTCACTCGCTACATACTGAATTATATGGGGAAAGTACCGAATTACATGCTTTTTGCACTCGCGTAGCACGGTTATTGCAAGAAAACTAGCCATCATAAAAGGATCCATATGGTGTCATTCGAAAGCTCTGTTTATGCCCTTTCAGGGATAGGTACTTGTTTTACGTTCTGGGTCTTATTTAGGCATGAAAATGATCACGTAAACAGCCCTATTTTGGCTAAAAACACCCCGCTGGGCGGTACATATAAATAAACCGCATAGGCCGCTCTTAAGGTGTTAAGTAATAACAATGCTTAAATAAACTATAACAAGATTTAATATAGGAGTATATGCTTACGTTAACTTTAGTGTGAGTCTGTACTCAACACTAAACTCTTCAATGCTCTATGAAAACACTGAAAGTCTAGTCCTACAGCAAACGGATATGGAATCTTCTGAAAACTTCTGATGCTCTAAGATGCTCGTCAAATATAGAACAGAAATAATGCATGGGCAGGACACCAAAGTGTGTATCTTAAATACACCAATAAGTAGGATACATATATATAAAACAAGGGAGTGCAACAACTCTGTGACAGCACTAATAATAGCCACTCAAAACAGTACTTCCTTAGCCAAAGTAACAGCCATACTGGGTTGTGCACCAAGCATCAATCTAGGCTAAAATAATATGTGAATAATTCCTAAAGCATACACAGTTAAAGTTAATAAACAAAATGCTGTCTTTATTACTAATAAAGTCTAGCAGCGGCATAAAAGGTACCAGGAGGCTAGGCAGAGCGCAAGCATGCTCGTAGCCTACTGTCTCCCCTTGAACAGATTTCCCTTATGTTACGTTAAGTGACTAGGAGGCTCTCTTGGTAAGTCCAGATCTCAAGTATCTGGTCTTGCCCTGGCGCTCCACAAAGGCCAACACAAAGAGGTAGCGAGCATACAAGCAAGAGTAGGCAAAAGCCCTTCGCTTGTATACTGCTACACTCGCAAAGGAAAAACTATGCACAAAGGTTACAGGCACCTAGCTCCGTCGAAGTCGTACAGGCTCTGACTTGCCATGTACATAACTCGGACAACGACTAAAGATACCCTCCACTGTCTAGCATTAGATAGTAACAAAGAACAACTCAATAATTAGAAGCACCCAATGATAATATGACTCCATGTGACTATGACTAATAATCCCTAAAGCTAGTGCAAAACATATATGTGAGAACTGGTGCTGGTAATACGACTGGCCGACTATGGAAGTCGTATGCAGAACCAGAAGGGATAAGTAATTGAATAAAGAGGAGAAGTAATGGAAAAGAAGAAGTTCAGAGAGAGAAACAGTAGTACAGGGGGTTAGATTGGGGACAGATTGCAAGGGACGTCTAGGACCAAGCACACAATGCCAAGCTCTAAGGAGACACGTGAGTAGGAGCCTCCCAGCACCAACACTAGGACAGCGGCACCCAATCACAGACCACTACATCATGAAGAGCAAACGTCATAGGACGCGCCAGACCCGCCAGCCAATCAAGAGCGTGGGAACCCCCGCCCGAGCGAGGAAGGCACACGTACATACACACGCACATAATGCCACCACACTGCCTCCTTCGTTTTCTCTCTCCTTAACACCTTATTAGCGGGCTAGCGGTCTATTTATATGTACCGCCCAGCGGGGTGTTTTTAGCCAAAATAGGGCTGTTTACGTGATCATTTTCATGCCTAAATAAGACCCAGAGCGTAAAACAAGTATCTATCCCTGAAAGGGCATAAACAGAGCTTTCCAATGACACCATAACGATCCTTTTATGACGGCTAGTTTTCTTGCAACACGAGTGCAAAAAGCATGTAATTCGGTACTTTCCCCATACAATTCAGTATGTAGCGAGTGAGAGAGGGAGGGAGGAAGTGGATTCGTGTCAGTAGGTTCGCCGCGGTGGTCTGGAGCAGTCATACGCTCGCTACTCTCCTGCCACCACTTGTCTCTCTCTCTCAGCAACATTACGTGCTGAAATTGCCACACGACCTATGTCGCGCGCCGCCAGATAGTCCAGAATTATTATACTCGACTTATGTTGCGCGCCGACATATAGGGGTTAACTTCACACTACATATCTTATACTCTATCACTGATATAAAATACTTCCAAGTGTCACAGACAAGAATAAAGACCACCACTGATCTGGCTGTGACAACATGAATACTAAGAAAGAAAGAACATCGTTCTACGATTATTATAGCCCATTTCACTGCCCTGGCGAGCGCTAGCGAGTACGAGCACATTCTGGCAAGCTGGCCAGCGTAACACCCCGCCCAAGATGTGGGACGTTTTAACCTCAGGTAAACGCCACATCTGACCAGACAGAATGCTCATAAACCCCGCCTCACCCAGCTACTCCCCCAAGTTGTGAAAACAAGGCACAATCACAACATAAAACACTTCATTATATAAAACAAAATCTACACAACACTTCCACAAAAGAATAGTATCACTTAACAATATTATGCTCAACGAGCAAGCTTCAACAAGCCTAGCCTACTAAGACAAAAACTCAGAATGTCTTAGATTCTTGCTGTAACATACTGCACTTATATACTATCAAAAGAAAAAGTTTTTATGTGAGGTTTTTGTATTACTTTTAATACTGTTTTTGGCGGCTTTGCACTACAGGGGCAAGCCTAATTTTTCTCTACTCTCAAACAAACACTGACTGAACGGCGAGGGTGCTCCTTGAGACATACCCTCCCGTGACAAACAATCAGCCAGAACATTATCAGTGCCCTTAACATGCCACACATCCAACTTGTGTTCCGGCAGCAAAACAACACCTGACACTGATAAACTGCCCAGTTCATCACAAGACTGGCACTTCTCTTCGCTCTCTCCGTAAACGGGACCTGCCAATAACCTTTCACTAGTTCTACCTTAGTGATAAACGAGGCAGCCCCAATGCGGTCTATGGGGTCGTCAACTCTGGAGAAGGTATAGGCGTCTGTCAGGGATGATGCACCAACACTCTTGCAAACAACACAAACACGGATCTTGCCACTCAACTCAGGTTGCAAAGTCACTGGCAACGACCACTCACGATATCCTTTATCCCTCAGACCCTTTTTCAACATGTAGTCCAGCTCTGCTTTCACAACAGGCTGTCGAGCAGGATTTATAGGGTAGGGGGCCAATTTGAGCCTTGCACTGTCTCCAGCCTCCATGTCGGGTTCTACCCCGTACATCAGGCCTGGAGAATCCACAAACATGCGGACGTACTGCCACAGCCTAGTAAACAACTTCCCTTGATGCTTAGGAACAAGAGGTTGCAACTTATCTCGAAGAACAACATGCCTCGTGCCCTCCCACAACCCAGCCGGGACCATAGTTTCTACACTATAGTCTCCCTCCTTCTCCACCTTTGTCCTTAGAACAGCCAGGTCATGAGAGGGACAATCTGTACCACCTGTGCAGTCACTCCCATAGTTCATAATTGCTAAGGCTTCCCCGCCGATACCGTACATGCGCACCCCCGCATTCCTTGCGACTAAACCTGCCAGCGCAGCATCACCGCCTTCAGCGGCACGGCCAGATACAGTCGGTCTATGGTAAGGCTATTGCATTCGACTAGAGCAGCATTGGGAGGCTATGCGATGACCGGGCGCATCCACTCCACAGCCAACCTCACTAATCTGCTCAATGTCCTGATTCTGACCACCAGTCTTAGCTGCCATGGGTCGACCCTGATCTGACAACCATGCCAAAGTCTCGTCGCCCACCTTGAACCACTGAAACAACGAGGCCAACGGTTTTCTAACACTCAAGTGACCTGCCAGCGGAACATCGTGCTCCGCATGAGTTGTGAGGCCTGGGGGCTCGGCACAAACAGTGGGGTCTGAACCGAGCAGGGGCTGGATCGCTGCACGCTGCTGCTCAGGCAGGTGCTCAAGTGCTTCCACAGCCACCTGACTTGTGTCCCCCGCCCACTGCTCCGCTGAGACATGACAATCCCAACTTTCCTCCACCTGTGCTCCACTGCCCCCCTCTCCTTCTCCACCTTGGCCGCTACAGACCAACACAGTGACAGTAGGCTGCTCAGGTGGTTGCCTCACAAACTCCTTTAACAGGTTCACATGACATGCTTCCCCGTCCTCATCGAGTTCAATAGCCCGTTCCCACAACTCTCAGGACTAAGATCTTCTAGTTGTACCTGGGAACTACTCTGTCGCGGAGTGCCATCACGCCCTACCATGTCACTAGGCGGGACAGGTTCTGGGGCCACTCCGGAGCTCACAATTGGTTCAAGTACCGAGTCACTAAGGAGTGTCGCTGGGTCCAAACTCTCAACCCCACCAGCCATGACTTTCTCCTTCCGACCCTTCCTCCGCTGGTCTGAAACTTGGGTACTAGGCTGTGACACCTGAGCAGACTGAGATCTCTCGAGCCCCTCTTGCCCCTCCCTACTCGTGTCGGCCGCCCTCTCGGCAACGACTAAGGGTGGAACCTCGGAAGTGAGCACCGCAAAGTCGTTACCGAGAAGGAGGTCCACTCCCTCAACTGGCAATTTCTCCACAACACCCACATCCATCTCCCGTGTCATACCGTCCACCTCAAGCTCCACTCTGACCAGCGGGTAAGACCGCGTAGCATTGATGCCTTGAACCACCGCAACCCGAGCCGTGTTAATTGGCTTGCCAGTGAAGTTCTTAATAAGTGTCTGGGAAGCGCCCGTATCACGCAGCAACTCAAGCCTATGCTCCACACCAGCCCACCTCACAGTGCCGTGCCCCCTATGACCACAAAAAGCATCTCGGACGGGTGACGAGCCCTCCTGCTGCTTCTGCACCAACTGTGACTTCGCAACCGACATATTACCCAGGGCAAACGCGGAAGACCTCAAAGACACACCGATGTTACTCACTAGTGACACCACTGCTGTAGGCGGTGCGCTCGGACATGAGCGTGCAATATGCCCCTTCTCATGACACTTGAAACACTCCACTTCGCTCTTGGACATCCTCTGAGGTAAGGAAGGGCCCTGGCCTTTCTTTAACGGGAAGGGTTTCGACTTGGGATCAAAATTGGCACCAGTACTCTTAAATGGGTAATTAGTAGTGTCCTTAATTCGGAGGGGGGGAGTGGTACGCCCCTGGTTACCTGCCTCAGCTCTCTGTGCAGACCCGCACCCACGAATCAATGACAACCTGAGGTCAGCCATCTTAGCCGCCTCCTGCAGAGTTTTAGGTCGCTTTTCTTTCAGGTTAAGAGTCAAGTCACTGCCAGTACATTTACAAAATTGCTCCAACATCACTAATTGCTTTACTGCATTAAACGTAGTTGCCTTCTCCGACCTTAACCAATTCTCAAATGCATCTGACAGGTCACTAGCGTGTTCCTGGAAAGTACTCTCCTTTCTCTTGGGAACAGCCCTAAATTTCAGCCTATAGGCCTTTGGCTCCAACTCATACACCCTCAGGATAGCCTCTTTCAATGCCTCATAATTCACGCAGGAATCTAGGGGCAAAGTATCATACGCCTTGAGTGCTTTCCCCGTCAATCGATGACGAAACAAGGGCTGCCCACTTCTCGGGCCATTGGTGCTCCTGGCACTTTTTCTCGAACCGGAGAACAAATTTGGTAACTCCTAACTCATCAAACACTGGAACCAACTTTAGTAGATGCGACAGGGACTGGTCATGGGCTCGACCCCCCTGGACGATTCCTTGTCACCTCTACACGAGTTTTCTCTAGATCAACATCGGCACAATACCTTGCAGACTCATACTTGAGCTCAGCCTCTCGCTGCTGCTGCTGCTGCCTGAGCTCAGCCTCATGCTTTCGCAGCTCAAGCTCAGTCTCATGCTTTCGCTGCTTGAGCTCAGCCTTATGCTTTCGTTGCTCATGCTCATGCTTTCGCTGCTCATGCTCATGCTCAGCCTGTCGCACCTGCTGCTTAAGTTTGGCGAGCTCGAGCTGAAACAACATCTCGGAAGACAAACCCTGAGGAGGGGGTGCTACTATTGGGGACCCACCCCGTGAATCACCTAGAGGCATACCCAACCGCCAGCGGCCATCGGCCTGCAGGAACGTACCCGGCTCCGGAACCCGAGGGGGCGCCATGATAGGAGTCGAGTAGAATGGGGGCTGGGCCGAAGGTGCCCCAGCTCCCTCTCCACCTGAAGCCCCATGCACCCCACCGAGCTCCCAGGTAACCAGCTCACCTCTCGACAAACCGCTAGTACCGGAAAACCCTAAGACCGTGGCTACACACTGCAGTCCGTACCGGTCCAGCCCCGACACCCGGTCCTCCGTCACAGGTTCCTCCAAAAAAATCTGTGCGTCCTCCTCATTGTTCACCACCCGAACGCCGTTAGACAACTTCACCTTCTCCACCTCCTCGCCTGTCTCTCGCACTGTGCCCTCACTATGTTCAGACCCGTCCAGTGACATGATGGAGTCAACAACAAAAATTCTCAAGTCAAGACAAAAGTAGCCAAACTCTCGTGTAGCTTTATTCACAACAAATATTCGAAGATGTTCTTGAGTGCAATACTAGGTCACCAATAAACTCCAACAAGTTCTATATATCCTCAAAACAATGTCCACTGCCAACACTGAGAGAAATAAATTCAACCTAAATGGCAATAAGATTTCTCAAAAAAAAAAAATGCAATATTCAGTTCACTATATACTGGTCTAAGGTCGCCATTTGTTATGACCGGCACTACGAAATAAAGAAGGGCACTTAATAATGGACTAGATGATAGGCTATATCTGCAACAACGGTACGCTAATTCCAAACCCTCGAACTATTACGCCGGTGAACAAAACGCTTAAACCCTCCAGAGTTAATCTACTGGATAACGGGGTATCAATTAACTGGGTTTTAGTGCACTTCTATAAAGGCTTTCCGGTGACGGCAAAGCCTACTTACAACAGTACTTTACGTTAATAAAATGCTCTTAAGTAATAACAATGCTTAAATAAACTATAACAAGATTTAATAAAGGAGTATATGCTTATGTTAACTTTAGTGTGAGTCTGTACTCAACACTAAACTCTTCAATGCTCTATGAAAACACTGACAGTCTAGTCCTACAACAAACAGATATGGAATCTTCTGAAAACTTCTGATGCTCGAAGATGCTCGTCAAATATAGAACAGAAATAATGCAGGGGCAGGACACTAAAGCGTGTATCTTAAATACACCAATAAGTAGGATACATATATATAAAACAAGGGAGTGCAACAACTCTGTGACAGCACTAATAATAGCCACTCAAAACAGTACTTCCTTAGCCAAAGTAACAGCCATACTGGGTTGTGCACCAAGCATCAACCTTGGCTAAATAATACGTGAATAATTCCTAAAGCATACACAGTTAAAGTTAATAAACACAATGCTGTCTATATTGCTAATAAAGTCTAGCAGCGGCATAAAAGGTACCAGGAGGCTAGGCAGACCACAAGCATGATCGTAGCCTACTGTCTCCCATTCAACAGATTTCCCTTATGTTACGTTAAGTGACTAGGAGGCTCTCTTGGTAAGTCCAGATCTCAAGTATCTGGTCTTGCCCTGGCGCTCCACAAAGGTCAACACAAAGAGGTAGCGAGCATACAAGCAAGAGTAGGCAAAAGCCCTTCGCTTGTATACTGCTACACTCGCAAAGGAAAAAATATGCACAAAGGTTACAGGCACCTAGCTCCGTCGAAGTCGTACAGGCTCTGACTTGCCATGTACATAACTCAGACAACGACTAAAGATACCCTCCACTGTCTATCATTAAATAGTAACAAAGAACAACTCAATAATTAGAAGCACCCAATGATAATATGACTCCATGTGACTATGACTAATAATCCCTAAAGCTAGTGCAAAACATATATGTGAGAACTGGTGCTGGTAAAACGACTGGCCGACTATGGAAGTCGTATGCAGAACCAGAAGGGATAAGTAATTGAATAAAGAGGAGAAGTAATGGAAAAGAAGAAGTTCAGAGAGAGAAACAGTAGTACAGGGGGTTAGATTGGGGACAGATTGCAAGGGATGTCTAGGACCAAGCACACCATGCCAAGCTCTAAGGAGACACGTGAGTAGGAGCCCCCCAGCACCAACACTAGGACAGCGGCACCCAATCACAGACCACTACATCATGAAGAGCAAGCGTCATAGGACGCGCCAGGCCCACCAGCCAATCAAGAGCGTGGGAACCCCCGCCCGAGCGAGGAAGGCACACGTACATACACACACACATAATGCCACCATGCTGCCTTCTTCGTTTTCTCTCTCCTTAACTTCACACTACATATCTTATACTCTATCACTGATATAAAATACTTCCAAGTGTCACAGACAAGAATAAAGACCACCACTGATCTGGCTGTGACAACATGAATACTAGGAAAGAAAGAACATCGTTCTACGATTATTATAGCCCATTTCACTGCCCTGGCGAGCGCTAGCGAGTACGAGCACATTCTGGCAAGCTGGCCAGTGAAACACCTGAGAGGTGTTATACATCATATCTCAAATCCGCTGGATAATTAAAAATAGCCACTACTATTCTAACTTCGACCGGACCTGACCCGGCAAAGCACACTGGGATTACTCGGTGTGGAACTGCTTATCTGTGACAAGTGTCACTGGCCCAAAAACCGTGTTAATAGCGTGCTACCCTTCCGTGACTATTTCAAATAGTGCAAGTGTAATACTGCGCCTCTGTTACTATTTATGCCTATAACATATAGTCCTACCTACCTGACCATCTCGCCACAGGGCGACTAAGCATTAGGACCAGGTTATATAGTATCGCCGCCTCTTCTACTATTAATGACTATGGCATATAGTCCTACCCCCTTGACTGTATCGCCGCAGGGCGATTAAGCCTTAGGATCAGGTTATATAGTATCGCTGAGCGATTAAGTCTCGTTGCGTGAGGCTAACGTTCAGGGCGAGTTCCCTCGGCGGGCCGAGCAAAAGGTTCCCATTTTGGAAATAGCATATCTGCCGGGAGGTATGTGGTTAAGCACAACGCCGGGACATTTGGATAGTTCCATAAACCTCTGCAAGAGTAGAAACCGGCGGCTTTGTTGCGAAAGCCGCCGGAGAAACAAACCAAAAATCTTCTAGGTGTTGACTCCGCCGGGGAAGTCAACCCCCCAAAAAACTCCTGCATACATGCACACCACGCCAGGACATTCGGATAGCTCCTAAACATCTGCAAGAGTAGGAACCGGCGGCCCCGCTGAGAAAGCCGCCGAAGAAACTAACCAAAAGATTTCCAGAGGTGTTGACTTAACCGGGAAATCAAAACCCCCCCCAAAAACCCACAAACAATGGGATGTCTCCCAAAGCATAACATAGGCTATAACAAACACAGAGTAAATTTATAAACCATAAATATATCTCTAGCCTACACTGGAGACCCCTAACGAGGCTGGCCACGAGGCTCGACGAAACAAAACATGGTAGACCCCAAACATTCCGACGAACTCGTAGGAGGAGCAGCACCCAGATGCTCCGAAGAACCAGCAGCAACGGCAGCCACCACATGCTCCGAAGAACACACAGCAGCAGCACGAGGAAGAGGAGCCACAGAGCGGGGCCCAAGTGCAGAAACGGACTCCAGAAGGCACCACACCACGTGCGGTCACCCTTGAACCAGAGCATCTGCTAAAAAACATAAATGCAACTGCCGCATAGTGCTAGCCTTAAGCATTAATCTTGCAGTAATTTAGCCTCCTAACTAATCTATAAGAGAGCTAAGGCGCAAATGAACAAATAAACAAACCACATGGCGCGTCGAACCTGGTAGGCCTACAAGTCGGCACCTGTGACAAAAGTACCCTATATTGAATTACACACGCCCTGCGAGCATACCACTGGGGCAGCCTGTGCTAGCTAATCCCAAAACCCTGTTCACTACACTTCAGATATATACAAATGAGCAAAGACTCACGAGAAGCGAGCGAACGCAGAATGAAGCTGGAGCACAAGGACCCCCATCCTCACGGTACGGTCGCGGGAGGGAGAAGGACGAAGATGGCCACTAGAGGGCCTGGTGTCGGGGAAGCGAAACACGAGAAATCCACATATGGAAAGTCATATGAAAACATATTAAGTTAAACTTTTTATTTTTATTTTTTACAGAGTTTTTTCAGTAATCAAAATGACGATCCCATAAGGGAATTAAGCGTGCACTTATGATGAGTACTCCCTGATCCTCCCGCGGCGGTTGATTCAAATAGCTATCGCGGGATGTTGAATGGAGCTATTATACTAATAGGCAATATCGTCAATGATGGAGGTGCCCTATTAAATAATATAAATATTAATCCAAATTGACTTCTCAGGAGATAAGTACGCAACGAAAAAGATCGATTAAGCTAACTTAAATATCTCCAGGAAAACTAACAAGGCAAAAAATTTCCCATCGGAAATCGTTGAGCGAGTTAAGAGGGGATGTAGCTTTCTCTGGGCCCTCTTCTCGTTAATGTTTAGTCCCACTATCTCTCAGATTTTAAGATGTTCGCCCCGTTAGTCTGGTGATATTAAGAATTTTTGCCACATTTTGATTGTCAATATTAAGAGCTTTCATGCAATGTAGGTGTCGATTTTGTTCCTGGCGAGCGATAGTGAGCCTGTAGTATACTAGTAACCGGCCTCTGGCAGGTACTTTTTCGATCACAAAATTTACACATCTATTTTAATGTTTGTTTTTTTGCTTGATGGAGGTCTAGGAAGGAAACGAAATAAATGATAAACAAACATAATTTAATATGCTAATACATACGCCCTTAAGCGGAACCCACTTATGCACACCCAGAGCCTCGCCGCCGCCTTCTATCTCCAAACATATATTAAGGGGGGGATGGTTCACTTTTGGGGCGATTTTTGCATTTAGGCCTATTCATTATTTTTCTAGTTTCCTCCCTAGACCTCCATCAAATTTAAAAAAAACATCCATTAGATCCCCCTCCTAGATTAATGTGTACATTTTTCTATTCATTATTGTTCTAGTTTCCTCCCTAGACCTCCATCAAATTAAAAAAAAACATCCATTAGATCCCCCTTCTAGATTAATTTGTAAATTTTTCGGTAGAAAAATTTCCCGGTCGAAGGCCGGTTCTTCCAACATTACAGACTCACTATCGTTCGCCAGGGAAAACATCGACAACTAAATAGCACGAAAGGTGTAAATATTGACGAAGAAATGGGGGCGAAAGATCTTAAAATCAACTAACTAATAGGGCAAACATCTTAACATCTGAAAACCAATGGGGCTAAGTATGAGGGAGAAAGTGGTCCAGGAAACCGGCCCAGGGTGGGTGTCTCTGGGGTATCAAGCCTCGTAACTCACCGGCCTCCTTCGCAGCCACTTGTCATCCATAAATTTGAGTGGCCCTGGCTGCTGAGTGGAGGTGTCACTGGGTGTCCGGGGGGAGACATTGACCACTTGCGAGTTTCAGGCTATAAGGAAGTGGGAGTTGTAGACATCGATATTTAGCAGAATTGACCACTTGCGAGTTTCAGGCTATAAGGAAGTGGGAGTTGTAGACATCGATATTTAGCAGAATTTACCACTTGCGAGTTTCAGGCTATAAGGAAGTTGGAGTTGTAGACATCAATATTTAGCAAAATTGACCACTTGCGAATTACAGGCTATAAGGAAGTTGGAGCCATAAACAGCGATATTAAACAGTAATACATTAATCATGTAAGTTTCCAATGGATAAAAAGTATGTTTAATTGGGATTTATGTATTTATATTAACACTACAACCGCAATTTAGGTGATAATTATGTTATTTATCAATTTCTACAGTTCCAATTTCCTTAAAAACCGAAACTCGCAAGTGGTCAATTACCAGCTATAATACGGTTGTAGTTCATTTATAAATACATAAAATCCAATTAAACGTACTCTTTAGCCATCAGAAACCTACATTGTTATTGCGTTTCGGTTTACTATTGTTGTCTACAGCTCCAACTTCCTTATAGCATGAAACTCGCAAATGATCAATTTTGTAGCCAACCGTACAGTACAGTCGTCCTAATAAGTGATGTCTCGGCATCAAGTATATTTCGATTAATAATGGGCATCATCATCATCATAGTCTAAAACTTGATATATTCGTTTCGAGTGAGATATACAAGCATGTTCCTACACTTACCCACACTATTCAACATCTGACAGACATTAATACTGCACATAGCGAGCCAAACGTAATGACAGCTGAGTCATGACTTATTAGCGCCACTGTACAATCAGCCGGACTTTTCTGATATCGTATTGTAAATAATCACAATGAATAATGTTCACCATGTATGTATTTTGGCTAAATAAACTATTTTAAATTTGAATTTGAACAGATGTTTTGACCTTCCATGTTTTCATGATACAAGTATGCACTAAATTATTGAAATATATGTGTGAATATAAGTACAACCACCTGCACTAGTAGTTAGTAAACTACTATATGATAAACTTGACACAGTGAACTAATAATAATTGAGGTAAAACACTGACTCGGGGAAAATAGCCCAAGGGAATATTTCGAAATGTTATTACATCATGTCACAATCATTAAGTATAATTTATACCACCTATTACTGCAGGCAATTGAACATAATATTATATCTATCTATCTTTTGCCAGACGTCAGTATCGCCGAAGGGGTTACCACGAATGAATCGCCCCCTTGCACCTCTGTGCACTGTAAGCCGACACCCCTCCTCCCAACCAACACCACTTTCTCTCGTATAGCTCTCGACTCTATCCATCCACCTCACTCTCAGTCTGATTCTCCCTCTCTGTCCCTCCACCTCACTCTCGTCATTCTCTCTCTTTTCATACCTTCCACATGGCTGAACCATCTCAAGGACGTTCCTTTTTACACTTTCCAGCACATACACAACTCGCCGCTCTCTTACACCCATATTTGTCTGTCTATCCTTCCTCGTCATGCACTTCTCAAGTAACTCATTTACCCCCATCTCACTCTTGATTTGTGCCTCTCCAACAACGTCCATGCTTAACTCCCTTACGTCAATGTCGGGATTACCACACTATCATGCAATTACTTTTTTTACTTCCATGCTAACCACCCTAATCCTTGTTACAGCTCTCAGCGTTCCTACAACCCTCTTCCCCTGTTGCACCTTCTCCCGCACTTCATCCCCCATATTCCCATCTTTACTCATCATACTGCCCAAATACTTAAATCGGCTGACATTCTCCATAACCTGACATTCAACCTCACCTCACGCTCTGTGACTACTCCCCTTTCAAAGACCATACCTTTACTCTTCCCCGCATTTACCTTCAGGTTCCTTGCATAAATTGGTAAACCATTTTAATCATTTAGTCTCTTAATGAGTATAAAATTACACTCACGTTTTATTCCAGAAGGGTATATTTGCAAGCAAAATAACCAGAAATGTTCATGTGTGGCTGTGCATTTGGCAACGTTTGTATTTATAAACTTAACCTATTCCTACTATATGAACTGAGACACATCCGTGAGATAAATAAATAGATCGTGATTAGTTCTACTCCTGGTAAAATATATTGATTTTAGTCTGTTACATAATTATATAAGTCAAATATTTCATAGTCTCAGTATATTAATAAATCTACCATCAGAATGTTACTCTAATGTACCGAGAGTTCAGTAAACGAACTACTTAGTAAATAGATAGAAACTCTTTGTGTTACTCAGGAATGTTGCTAGGTAAAACCAGTCTAAAGCCGGTATCACACGAGCGCTTTTTCACTCAACATTTATCCTCAAAACTGGTCTGGCAGCTTATGAGGTCAACATTTACAATATTTCGGCCTCCTAAATTCATCTATCAACAGTCTAGTTTCCGATACCAGTGCAAAATATTCTAGAAACGGAGCCAGAAAAATGTTGATCATCGAATGTTGACTATAAAAGCTCTCGTGTGATACCGGCTTTATGGTGGATGTATCATAGCCTCAATGTTAGTGTCATAAGCATAATATAGTGTTTTATAATGACGATACTCACCTCCGATTATACGGCATTTTGAATCCAGTTGTTCATACTCTTTAATAGACATTTTAGCAATACTCTGATGCCATTTTAATCTTAATGTCAATACCATCAGATTCAAAATTATGCACATCGATATATTTTCCATGGTCAGTATATTATGCATCGCCCAACTATGTCAAAATATAACAATGTCCACTTAACCCTTTTAGTATGGGTTTACGTAATTTGTATAATTATTTATTCATTAGTTATTTGTTTTGTCTCTTGTTATACGAAGAACATTTTAGGCAGCTTAGGAGATTTATGATATCTAATGGTTTTTTTTGGAGATATTTAGAAGCCTGTTAATTGCTAGAGGTCCTTCATGAACTGTATAATATTGTCAAATAATCATAATACAATGAAGAGGATTGAAACTATTGTACTCTATACCAGGTTTCAAACTGTCATACTTTAATCTTAGCCACTTAAGAGGAGATTTGTATATATTTGTTCATTTATTTATTATTATTTTAGTTTCCTACCAAAACCTACATCAAACATTTAAAAATACCACCAAGGTCCCCATCCCAGATAAAGGTGTACATTTTTCGGTCGTTTCCTCCTAAATTACAGGCTCGCTATCGCTCGCCAGGAAAAAAATAGTTACCTAAATTGCATAAAAGGTCATACAAAATTGCCAAAGTAAAATAAGGCGAACGTCTTAAAATCTCAAAACTAATGGTAATATACGTGAGAGAAGGGGGCTAGAAGAAACAAACCTCCCATTAATTACCTGACGTTTCACTTACTACCTCTCTCTCTCTGCATCTATCTATCATCTATCTAGCTATCTATCTATATCTCACTCTCACTCTCACTCACTCACACTCTCCCCCCCCCCCCCTGGTAAAAATATGACTAATGGCCAATGTTGTATGTTAGTGCAGGCAAACTTTTATACACCACATTTTTCACATCATTCGTCCGGCATGAACGGCCATTACGGCATCTCTTCTATTAGGTTTTCGGAGGATTTGCAGCAGCGGAGCTTCTTGATTTAAAGAGGAAGATTTATATATACAGTATATATATACTGCATATATATATATATATATATATATATATATATATATATATATATATATATATTGTTACGTATCTTGATCCTCAAGTGGTTAACTTGATGAATCTAGATAGCACAGAGATATATATTAAGGTATCAGTCAGCTGAAGGCAAAACAAAAGTAAAATCTAATAAAATTATTTCCTGTTGTTGCTTCATTTCCTTTTGGATCTTAGGACTTAGTCTCCTTTATTGACTGATACTCTTTAATTATGAAAAATACTGAAACTAATTAAAGTCATGTAGTATTTATAAAGAATTATTATTTAACCGAAGCTTAGTAGGCTATGGTTATGAACCGAAGAAGTTATATCTAAAGAAGGACTAATAATTCTATAAAAAGTCTTGAAAGATAAATATTAAAGTAAGAATATTTCTGTCTCTTACCCTTTTATAAATGAATAGATAGTTTTCTTATATGTCCTTTTATTTATATTTAATGTAATTATTCTTGGTTCTTGTCTTACGTTAACAGTATTATTATTATTATCATCAGGATTTATATCAAAGTCACATAAAAAGTTAGATATATATTTAATAATTAGTTAAATGTATTTCTTAACCACGTAACAATGAGGTTTGATTAGGAGTAAATTAAGTTACAGGATCGCTTCATAGATTCGATTCAGGTCTCACTCAAATAATATGAAAAGCAAAAATAATATTTTGAAGCTAAAAGAATTTTCTTCGGCTTAGGAAATTACTAGAAGTAATATTAACACAGCCCTGTTAGTCTAAGGCGATATTACTAATATGAGACAATAGCATCACCGTACTAAGCACCGTTAAGCATTGTAAGCTTAATTAAAAGAAAATGAAAGAACTCGTATATAAAACAATAGTATTTCTTTCATCATAACCCAATTACTTAAAGAGTTGCTTTAGTCCACAAGTTAGTCAACTAAAATAGTTAAGTACATAATAGTAGCGTTAACGTTAATTCCCAATCAAATAGTTAAGTACATAATAGTAGCGTTAACGTTAATTCGCAATCACATATCTCACTAACCAACATAACGTAAGTGTTTACACCGAACACACTTAACTCACACTTATATAATCTGACTGACAGTCACAATCCCATTATAATACTTCACCCCGTCTTCCTCCAGCTGCAAGTTCACCTTCCCCAACTCCAAATGAGACTGATTTGAATGCCCACTACTCGGGCCTTATATACTAAACAATGATGGTGTAGGAGCGAATCAGGAGGCGAGTGATGGTGCGTGCCCCTATCATAGCTCCTCGAGTTGCATAGCTGGTGCGTGGACCAATGGAGTCTCCTGGCGTCGATCATACGTCATAGCGTCGGGTCATCAAAGTAGTTTGCAGGATCCCCTATGACGCACGCAGGTGTGAAGGCTTGTTTACTGGTATGCGGGCGAGCTGGTTTCCCACTCGCTGGTTCGCTCGCTAGTCTGCTTCGCCGCTTGGGTAGTTTGACACTCCTCTAATTCTATCTCTTAAATTAACATACAGGGCTCCGTATGTCAGAATATATATATATATATATATATATATGTATGTATATGTATATTATTTTATTTTAGTTTCCTCCCTAGACATCCATCAATCTTTAAAACAAAATTCCACTCCATATTTTCGGTACAAAAATGTCCTCTTAAATTACAGGCTCGCTATAGCTCGCCAGGAAAATATCGACACCTAAATGGCACGAAAGGTCTAAATATTGACAAAAAAATGGGGTGAAGAGACTTAATGTCACCAAAGAAATGAGCCGAAAGTCTTAACATCTGAAAACTAATGGGGCTATACATGAGGGAGACGGGGGAACCAGAAAAAACAAACATACCCCCTTAAGAATTTAAATGTAACTGGACAGTTTGAAGTAAATTTACAGACCGGTTGGATATGGTGGACTATAGTATAATTATGAACGTAGCTCTTCATAATATATCATGATACAAATTGTATACTGATGCAAATTCCGTATATGGCCCTCTTACCATGATTAATATTTCGGTGTCATAAGTCATACGGGGTACGGGTGACATCCTTTAAGAAATGTCTATACTGTATATGCAAGATTTTCTCGTAAAATTCTTTCTTGGGCTCGTAATATGTTTTAGGATATGAGCGTTATCTGTCGGAATGTCTTGTGGTCAATTTAAGGGGGTATGGTTAAATTTTTGGTCAATTTTTTTCATGTATTCATTATGTTTCTAGTTTCCTCCCAAGACCTCCATCAAACTTTAAATAGCATTGAAGTGACGGGGTTGGATAGAACGGGGTCAAACCTCACCTGTAGGATTGCTAGCTTGCAGGTGAACAGAAAGGAGAAGCGAGACACCAAAAGCCAAAGAAGAAATCATCTACCGAAGTACCCAATGACCCCAGGAATTTCCCATGTTCTACGGACCACAGAGCGGGGTCACCTAGGTCAGTCACCCCAGCAAAAGGGTAAGACTTGGACCCAATCACAGTCCAGCTCTCAAACTATGTTCACCAATCACCAGCCGCCATTTGTCCAGCCACCAGATTTGCATTAGGATGAGTAGATGTTTATGCAAATGCAACACCAAAGACCTGAGTGCTACTGGGATAAGTGGACATAAGAAACCCTGCTTGTAGTTATTGTCCTGTATAACTATCAACCATAGTGGAAAGATAAAGAAGAACTGAGTTATTCAAAAGATCACCAATGAGCCTCAGTTATGACCTAATCACTAGAGTTACGATTATGTCTGTGCTAAGCTAAATGACTCTCACCTAAGTAGTAAATAAAATACCTATTATCCTTATGTATCCAATAATACCTATCATGTATGTTTTAGTTAAGTATCAACCTCACCAACTCTATCACAACGATTCACTATATCCCTTTAACATTGAGTTCCTGTAAGTTAGAGACAAGACTTAATTTGAACATAGTCTCAAAGAACTGTAGGAAAGTTAAGCAAACATCCACTGGGGTAATGTCCTTAACCCTCTCACGTTCTTGAATATTTAGAAACCTTTAGTTTAGTTACTTCAACCTCTGCAGTTGTCTTTGAGTTAGCTGTGGGCAGAAAGCTAATTTTGGAGAGGTAATTATAAGAGTGAGAGAACTCTATTTATTATTGCTAATCTGGCAACCTCTGCATCATAAAAACGTGAAAGGGTTAAGGCTGCAAAACACGGGGCATCTAACAGCAGTGGAAAATTGTCTCACCCTCCCCCCTACCCTCGAGAATACGACTAGCCTGTTGTGCGTCTTCTGAAGTCCTGATTATGAGAAGCAGCTCCTCCGGAAGCCCTGACCAGTGAATCTACGTTCTACGTCGGCCAGACTTACTCTCGAACCACTACCCTCCTATATTACCTTAAGTGTCTCTAAATATCTTACGTTGTGATTATTGTTGTAAAGGTAAGGTAAAATATGTGAATATTACAGTGCTAAATTCTATATAGATCTGTGCCCAAGATCCTTAATGATTGCGTATGTGTTAATCCTTCAGAATTCATATTAATTATTATATAGATCTGTGTCCAAGATCTAGCATTAATCTTTTACCCATAACTCCTTAGAACGTCTTACGCATACGTTACATACTCATGTTAATTAATTCACTTAGCCGAATACTCTCAGATTTTCCTTGTGAATGTCTATTCTATTATGTATGTAACAAGTTGAGGTTGAAGTGTATTTTGTGTATTTATTCCCTTCTTAATACCCCTCAGACCCGGAAGGGCTCTGAGAAACCCATAAAAAACACACCCCGCGCTACCCGGTAGGGCTCTGAGGCGTCCGTCCGACGCATGTAAACAACAGCCGGCTGGACCGACGCCGCGCATCTCCGACCACAAGAAGGAGTGCGTCGCTTGTTCGTGTGTGCCTGTATGTTATTGTTAAGTAGCGAAAAGTAGTATAAAGTGGCTGTTTTTGCCACAAAGTTATCTCCAATGAAATCGTCATCACAACTGAACCAGTTGACTTAGAAAGCTCTACTTAACGTCATTCTACAGGTACGAAACACATCTACACTTGGGGATGCACGGAAATGCGGAAGTAGTCAAAATAACAAAGATACAGTGGCCTAGGCGTAGACGTTTTTCGACCTAAACCCCCGTTTTTTTTAGAATATATATGGAATACATAGCCGGGGCTGGAGGGTTGGTATGTGCCTGTATTCTCGTACAAGCCTATTATTTCGTTGTTTGTAACACAAGTTAAAATTAAATAATATTATTGCCTATAACCTACGCTCAATTTCATATTCTGTTTATCTCAGTCCCCCCTCTTCAAGAAGATTTATTGTTGATTAATTAATCTACTTTCTTGAGAAACCTTAAGCTATGCTTAGTTGATATTAAGTGTTAACTTGTTTATTTTATGAACAGTATATCCGTTCATTCTATTACTGATGTAGATAATTTTGATTCTTCTCGTCTAGGAATTCTAGTCTTGCATAGATCTACTATCTAATTATTCGTCATTTGAATACACCGCTATTGGTGTGAATTCTTTATAGGAATCTGCTAACTCGTTCAGACCTCCTTTTATGCCTTATTAGGTATTTCAATTAGTACAACTTCGTCTTGTGCGCCATTTACTTATCATTAGTATTATACTAAATATTCGTACACGCTCATTTTATTTACGCGTTACTTAATATTGGTTAACTACGTTAGTTCTGTTAACTATATATTTGTTTGTTTTCTTTCAAGGGATATTAAACCTTTGATTATTCATCTGTAGAGATAAAGTACTAGATCTGACTTCCTCGACCAGAGATATCATTATCGCATATAATCATTGACGAGTTATATGTTCATATAATCATTGACGAGTTATATGTTCATATAATCATTGACGAGTTATATGTTCATATAATCATTGACGAGTTATATGTTCATATAATCATTGACGAGTTATATGTTCATATAATCATTGACGAGTTATATGTGCATATAATCATTGACGAATTATATGTTCATATAATCATTAACGAGTTATATGTTCATATAATCATTGACGAGTTATATGTTCATATCATAATTTTCCTATCTTAAGTTAAGCATATATTGAATTGTAAATATAATTCCGTATAGCCTACCTCCCCTATTAATTTCAGTTGATTATTCCAAATACTAAGAATAATTATAGTCGCACTAATAGTAAATATTATTTCCAATAGCGCAGTACCTAGAATGACCTGATTGAGCTACCCGGTCACTTTATCTTAACCCGTACTCTTTAAATTACACACGCGCCACTCGCCACCCGTGAGTGAATGTTGAAATAGAAATCCTTGTGCGTCCCCCTTGTACTGTACTTAAACCTGTTCATTCTTACGTGTTTAGAGATTTCATATTAACTTAATTCAATTAAAGAATACAATACGTTAGACACTCAACTCGCATAAATATTATTATCAAGGGTTGATCCTATATGTAAAGTGTTTATCTTCAATTGCATATTTCCCATATCTAATACCATAATATATCCATGTTCCATGTTATTGATTAGAGACTGATACGTATGACTAAATGTATTCCCCTGTTTGCTTGCTATTCCTTATAGTAGTTAAGTTAACTCTCAGTCCATACTTCCGATCTAGCCATACTCGTGACTTTCACATTAATTTGATTGTCTAGAATAGAAGAGTCTCACCTCTATAATAAGTCAGAGGAATAACTATTCTATATACAGTATATATATATTCACATGCTCATTAATAAATTACAAGTGTATTAGTTACATGTGTGTCTTTATTGTGTTCTGTAGCACCTAATTGAGTACCTATTTTGTGATTAAGAATGTGTTAGATGTGTTCCTGTTGAGGATATTTTAAGTCTATAAGTCCAGAATAGGATTTTTGTAGAGACTGAATAACGGGATTAAAATATTATATCCCGGCATAACAAGCATTAATTTAAACCCCCTTGTAGATTAATTTGTCAAAATTTTGGCAAAAAAAAAAAAATCCCGGCCAAAGGCCAGTTCTTTTAAAATTACAGGCTCACTATCGTTCGCCAGGAAAATAATCGACACCAAAATAGCACGAAAGATCTTAATATTGACAAAGACATGGGGCGAAAGGTTTTAAAATCGACAAACTAATGGGGCAAACGTCTTAAAATCTGAAAACTAATGGGGCTAAACATGAGGGAAAAGAGGGATTAGAAAAACTGCCCGTCTCCCCTTAACAATGTGACTAGGAAGCTAAAAGTAATTAATCAATTTATCTCTTTATTATATGGTGACGACTTTCTGTCTTCATTTTATTCTGGCTATCATTGGACGATTATTCAGTTTATTTATTCGGTTGGCTAGCTGAAACATACTTAACTTTTCTTATTTTCACAAACCCTTCCTAATATAGACAAAAAATGCCTTATAATACAGTAGAAATGATTTTTTGTTTTTTTTGCATAACACAGTATACGACCATGCGACCATGAATTATAACATTGGTCTTAAACCTCTTTGACGTGAAATGAAATATACAGTATATATTCATAGTTGACCTTGAACTGTGACCTTCAAAATGGTTGTCTGAATTGTTTTTATTATGCTGTTCATGTAATAAGCAAAAATATTAGTTAATTTAGTAAAATTTACATATTAAATTTGATAGCTGCGGTTGTGGACGGCATTTGCTCACTTCCTTAATAACCCTTAAAGAGCGGCGCTCGACTTAAGTCGTGCACCAATTTGCAGCAAGTTAGGAGCATTATTAAGGCTTTTAAAGGGTTAAAATCGAGTGCAAATGGACGGGAGAGCAGCGGGCCAGACAGCCGACTCCCAGGGCTTACCGCCGCCCATTAACTCATGTTCCCTGTGTTCTCGAGAGGCCGGCAGTGTAGCCAGTAGTGAGCATAGCTGGGAAAAATATACCGATATATGCTAAACTCCCATGTTCGTGGCACCACTGCATATCAAACTCTTGTGCTCCTCAGGGTTCTGTCCTGTCTCCAGTTATCTTTCTAATTTTCAATAGTGATCTTCTCAACTGTACCTCTAGTTCCGTCCACTCATAAGCTAATGACTCTACCAACTATATTTCTACAATGTCACAACATGCAATCACTCCAAAAATCACGTGATGAGGCTATATCATGCCTATCTTTTAATCTATTAACTATTTCCGATTGGGGCAAAGAATATCTTGTTAATTTTAATTCTTCCAAAACCCAATTTATTCATCTATCCGCCTCTCACAATCTTCCATACGGCTATCCCTTACTCTTCAAGAACACACAAATCAACCCTTGGTCTTCTCTCAATGTGCTTGGTGTCTCCTTTTCTTCTTATCTGTCTTAGAAAGACCATATCACTACTCTTGTTAAAACAGCTTCCCAGAAGCGACAGGGACCAGATGTGGCATGAGAGCAACAAAAAGTGGCAAGAGAGCAATAAGACATGGAAAGTGAGCGACAAGACGTGGCAAGACAGCGACAAGACTCTGGCATGGAACATTTCACGACGGCTGTTGTCCCTGACGTACTGCCGTCTGTCGTTGTGGATCTATCTTTCCAGGTCGTACACGATCGTGCCCTGCCATCATGACTGTCGTTGCACCGTCGTGGATTCGTCATAGCTCTGTTGTTGATCGTCCTGCTACCGTCGTTATACCATCTTCACACTGTCGTCCCACGTTGAAACCGTACCCATTTACCCTTATTTCACACTGATTTTTAGCATCGTGACTGAGAGCGTGTATGTTTGAAAGCCCCTCTACTCCTAATAACTCCAACATTCACTCTCAGTATATCAATGACTGGCTTACATTATATATTCATTGACATCAGTGCAAACTGTTGAGGGACCCGTAGACGGATGCTTTTGGGTAGCATTATCTTAGGGGCTGTAGGAAAAGGATTCTGTTTAAAGCTTTTCATTTTTAGTAGCCGATTTCCTGAACACTTATATGCTGAATAAGAAACTACATGTCTGCATCATATAAAATTTGCCGTCCATAATTTACTATGTATTCCAATGATAAAAAAAAAAAAAAAAAAAAATATACATATACTCGGCAGAACTCGGTAATTGTAAGTATAGGGAAAGGGCAACCTCCCCCTCGACAGAATAAACTGAGTATAGTAATTGGTTAGCTCTTTCATTATATCACTGCTTGTCATAAGAAGCGATAAAATAAGACTGGCCTGACCATCGGCTGACTATCTTTCAGGACCACAACAGAAACAGACTGTCTTAAAATTTCCTTGGACGATACTCTACATCTAACTTTGGTCCTTTCTGGACAATGGCACATGGAGACACTGCCCACCACTTAGCAGTGATCGTTAGAGGTTCATAGAATTCGGCTGTGGGGCGAAATTAAATGCCCCTTCTGTACAACCCCCCTTCTACTGTATTACAATTTCAGTCTTTACTTTCTACTAATGCCCAAACCCCAAATCCCTCCCATGTATACCACCCCTAACTCTTTCATTCCCACTCCCTAATCCTTCAATCCATCAATTATAGTTATTTTCTAGCTTTTCTTTAGCCATCCTGTCCTGTCCTATACACCCCCTCCCAATGCGGTCCAACCTTTGGCGCCTGGTTCTGGTAATGAGTTGTTTGCATCTCAATTGCCAGCTTTATTAATTTTGTGATGCATTACAAACAAAACACAGGAAAGCTTCACCAAGGAGGGCGTGAGAGCCTGACCAGCCTGGAGGTTAACCAGATCTGGCTATGAGTCATTAGTCAGCTGGATGCTACACAACAACAACAACAGTGACATACCAGTACTATTTCATGATAGTTTGGTTTAAATTATACGTCTTTACCCAGCTTACGAAGGGATTGCAGGATCAAAGGAACAATTGAGATCAAATTCACCCCTTTCATCTGTAGAGGGCCTACCAAAGTTGCATAAAATAATATAGTGTTAGGCACTGTCTTGATAGCGTAATGCATAAATGCGCGGAATTTCTGTGTGAGTATCCTAGGTTTGAGTCCTTGGAGTGCCTCATGTATTTGTTGTTTGAGTTAGAATTAAGATGGTTGGTGAAAAAATATGAATAATACAGTTGAAAATGGGAACAAAAAATTATAATATGGAAAGGGTAAATATTAGTATAGTAGTCAAATCTGGCGAGCGCTCATTGTATCGGCTCCCATGAATATTTTTTTTTTTTTTTTTTTTTTTTTTTTCTATATTCCAACTTACTTCCTCTCGGGCATAGGCTGAGAGCCTTAACATTCACCGCTTTACAAAGAACAGTGAAGCCCGTGAGGTCTTGTTCCAGTCTAGGGAGTGAGACATGTGAAGCACGTAGAGTACAACGAGCACCTGCCATCTTGCCTTCACATGAGGCACGGTGCTCACTCATGGCCCGAAACGACCCCATCTCTGAAGCCATCTCGTTCCCGTGCTTCACTGTCTCACCCCCTACACTCGGACTCTCACACTTACACACACACACACAACGCCACCTGTTGAGCAGATAACTCAGATGTTGTGCCTGGTTTCCGTTCATCCCGAGCCGCGCACACTCCCGGGGCCGTAATGGATTAAGGGGAGACACACAGTTTTTCTGGACCCCCTTCTCCCTAATGTTTAGCCCCACTAGTTTTGAGAGTTTAAGACGTTGGTTCCATTAGTTTGAGGATTTATGACCTTTCACCCCATTTCTTTGTCAATATTAGGACCCTTCGTGCCTTTCAGGTGTCGATTTTTTTACTGGCGAGCGATAACAAGCCTGTACTTTTAGGAGGCCGGGAAATTTTTCTACCGAAAAATTTACAAATCTATCTTGAAAGAGGGGGGGGGGGGATTTTTTTTTGTTTTCTTCTTTTAAGCTTGATGAAGGTCTAGGAAGGAAACCAAAAAATATATATAAATAAATGAATGAATAGACCAAACAAAGAGCCACTGTCCCCTTAACAAGATTCCGGACCTGTATGGAAAGTGGCCAGGCGGGAAATTCACTTACATTGCCAATGATAAAACCCAGTGAAGCCGATAGTGGCAGACTAGTGGCCGGATAGAACGGTGGCCGGCTTAAGGGGACGTTATCGTAATTATTTATGTATTATATGTTATTACAGGTATAGATATTTGTTTAGATTGTTCCTTAGACTTCTAGCAACCTTAGTAGGTAACTGACAATTCAGGGAATATGCAATATTGCCCCGTATAATTTCAACGAGATTGTATTTGTTAATATTGGGCAATAACAACGATATAATTTAGTTATCAGATAGCTGATAAAACAGGTTGCTATAGAGACCAATTGCTCACTATGATACTTAAGGGCAGGTTTTTAGTTTGTTTTCTACTACTCCAGCAATCTTAAAATGTCACCTCCTTGACCCTCTTTCAAGATAAATTTGTTCATTTTTCGGTAGAAAAATTTCCCGGCTGATAGCCGGTTCCTTTTATATACAGGCTCGCTTATCGCTCGCCAGGATAAGATCGACACCTAAATGGCACGAAAGGTCTTAAAATTGACAGAACTGGGTCGAAAGTTCTTAAAATCGTCAAAATAATGGGGCGAACGTCTTAAACTTAGAAAAGCAATGGGACTAAACATGAGGGAGAAAGGAGTCAAGAACAAAATTCCTCAAGTGGAAATATCTCCTTAACAATATGTACTGTGACTTATACTATGACATGTAAGCTGGGGAGATTGTAGATACCAATCGAATAGAGCAATACCCAGAGGTGACCGCATTGGCATGTGATAAGGGGTTACTGGAACTTCTGTTTTATTTGTATGGCTTCCCTCACTGTTTCATTTTGTGCCTCACCTACACATAGTAATCCATCTAGCTCTGACAAACACCTCCTATTAATTTCACTACACTAAATAGGCACACCACACTTCTCCCTCCCCCCCCCCCCCAAACAAATAATAAATAATAATAAATAAATAAATAAATATATAGATAAATATAACATACAAAATCAAACAAACAATAAATTATAATAATAATTAAACAAATAAATAAATAAAATCGTTCATAGTAGCGACTATCAGTCTTTCAACTTTGGGGGAGACACTTGTTATAGGCAGCTTTGCCTTTTGATTCCTTCATACACATAGAACAACAATTCATGGTATTTTTTACGTTAAATATATTCTTTTGACATAAGTTTGATTTAGACCCGACAGTCGTAATCATACTGGAAAAATACTGAGTGAATATTAACCCCTTTTGTACCGGCCTACATCAACTAGCAGGCTTCGAACTATCTAACTTAACCTTTTATATTGCCATAGATACTTCTTAAGCTACATAATAACGTCCAAGTATAGCTAGAATACAATATAACACACGTCGCTGGTACTCAACGGGTTAAACAAAATAATGTGGAAAACTAAGTGGGAGTGCAGCACCTAAGTGGAATATTGAAAGTGAGCATAGCGAGACAGGGCTTATGATGCAGTGAAGGTAAATTGTGCAGTGCAGTTAAGGGGGAGGTCGTTGGTTATTATGGACCACTTTTTTAACTATATTTAGCCCCATTGGTTTTCAGATTTTAAGACGTTCGGCTCATTCATTTGGCGATTTTAAGACGGTTTGCCCCATTGTTTGTGTTAATATTAAGACCATGCATGCCATTTAGGTGTCGATTTTTTTCCTGGTGAGCGATAGCAAGCCTGTAATTTAGGAGTCCGGGATATTTAAGTGCAAATTTCTTAAGCATTTCTCTTCTCATAATCTGCTCTCAGATCGCCAGTATGGCTTCCTTAACCCGCTGAGTACCAGCTAAATATTTATAAATGTACCACCCAGGACCGGCTGATTCTGATTTTTTTTTTTCCAGAAACAATAGCGAATGGGTTAGGAATGAAGGAAAAACCACGAAAAACCGATCAAAAAGCTCAAAAAATGGTCCTACAGAGCCCCCGAAAACGGATTTTACAAGAGTAAAAAAATGAAGGGAATTTCCCCAAAAAAACATGTTTTTGCGCGCTCACGCGCACGCGGTTGGACTTTAAGAGTTTTCAACCATCGGCATGGGTGCGTAGGATACTTACACAGTTCCTATACAAATCTGAG
The DNA here is from genome assembly GCA_032716605.1 of Paralithodes platypus. Classification (NCBI taxonomy): domain Eukaryota; kingdom Metazoa; phylum Arthropoda; class Malacostraca; order Decapoda; family Lithodidae; genus Paralithodes; species Paralithodes platypus. Next base: position 11,561,733 of record CM064502.1, read on the forward strand.
CCCTCTAGGTGCCATAGGACCGGAGTAATTGGGACCGGAGTGACACTGACGCAGACGTCTGCGTCGCTGGGGTTTAGCATTACATACATTACCGACACACTGTTTGCGTCGCTGGGGCTCAGTGGGTTAAGGGTCGCTCTACTGGTGATCTTCTTTCATATCTTTCTAACATTTGGTCATCCAACTTTCGGGACTTCGGTGAGACTTTTTCTGTTGCACAAGACATATCGAAGGCCTTCGATAGAGTCTGGCACAAATCTTTAATTTCCAAACTGCCCTCCTTCGGTTTCTGTCCCTCAATCTGTGCCTTTATCTCTAATCTCCTTTCCGGCCGTTCCATAGCTGCGGTTGTGGATGGCCATCGCTCAATTCCTCATCCTATCAACTCCGGTGTTCCTCAGGGTTCTGTCCTATCTCCTATTCTCTTTCTAATTATCATAAATGATCTTCTCAATTGTACATCTAGTCCCATCCATTCATATGCAGACGACTCTACTTTACACCACTCAATTAGTTTTCCAGAACGCCCCAGCCAGCAGTCCCTCAAAAGTAAACTTAATGAAGCCATACAATGCTTATCTTCTGATCTAACTACTATTTCCAATTGGGGGAGAGAAAACCTAGTTACATTTAATGCTTCCAAAACTCAATTTATCCATCTTACTACCAGTCAGGAACCTCCAGAGGACTATCCCTTATTCTTCAACAATACAAAAATCAACCATTCATCTTCCCTCAATGTTCTCGGTGTCTCTTTTTCTTCTGCTCTCACTTGGAAAGACCATATTACTAGTCTCTCTAAGGCAACCTCCCAGAAGCTGGGTTTGCTCAACTGCCTCAAGGGGTTCTTTACCCCTGCACATCTACTTGCTCTGTACAGGGGCACAGTGCGTCCTTGTATTGAGTATTGTTCACATGTGTGGGGAGGATCCTCTCACACCGCACTCCTAGATAAAGTAGAAAGGAAAGCCTTTCGTATCATTAACTCCGGTCCACTCACCAATTCTCTTCAATCTCTCTTTCTTCGCCGCAATGTTGCATCTCTCTCACTATTCTATCACTGCTACAATAATCAGTGTTCCTCGGAGCATTCCCAGTGTATACCACCTCCTCTACGTAGGGTATGTAGTACTCGCCTTGCAACACAATCCCACCCCTACTCTGTGCAACTGTCCAACCCAAGAGTGAAACGCTATTCTCAGACTTTCTTCTATTCAACTGCTGAGCTCTGGAACTCTCTCCCAGAATCAGTCTTTCCCTCTTCCTATGACTTAAATTGTTTCAAATTCCGTGTGTCCAGGCATTTTAGCTCGAACGTCCCTTGATTTCGGCCCTGTCACTCTTTGAAATCTAGGGGAGGTACTCGCTGCAGGAAGTTATGCCTTTTGTCTCCCTCATTCACGTAATACAAAAAAATAAAAAATAAAACAAAAAAATAAATAAAAATGAAACAGGAGCTCCAGCGGTCCTTATTAGCCATCTAGCACACCCCGGGAGTACCGGGAGTTCGGCTGGTGTCTACAGCCTCCTCCTAACAATTCTGGAGGCTACAAACTATCCCAGTTCATCTTTTTAGCTACCATTTATCCTTCTCAAGCTTCATAAAATTGTCTAAATGTAGTTGAAATCAAATGAAAAAATACCTCGCTGGTACAGAAGCCGTTAAATACAGTACATACTAGTTTTGCTACAGGGAAGTGTTATATTATGTCGGCATAAATTTGCCCGTGTAAGTGATTTAATTGTCCCTGTAGAGGCGGGCGTGTGGGTGATTTATAGCCACTTGTGCTGGTCAACACCACCTGAGCATTATATTATTACGGCTAAACGGCCACTCTCCTTAACAGCCGCAACTCAACAGGCTACAATCCTAAACAGTCAAGGGTAGGTTAGGTTAAATTAGGCTGAACTCGTTAGGTTAAGGGAAGATGGGTGTATTTATTTGCTTATTGTTTTATCTATTTATTATAATTTAGTTTCTTCTCAAGACCTCCACTAAGCTTTAAACAAAAAACACACCCTAGATAAATTTGGAAATTTTTCGATAGAAAAATGTACCGGCCAAAGGCCGGTTTCTCTTAAATTACAGGCTCGCTATCGCTCGCCAGGAAAAAATCGACACCTGAATGGCACGAAAGGTCATGGTGGTGTAATGGTTTAGGTGCTTGGGTGTTACTTATTGATATATAAATGGGACGAAACGTTTTAAAATCAACTAGTTAATGGGGCGAACTTCTTAAAATCTGAAAACTAACGGGGTTAAACATGAGGGAGAAGGGGGGCCAGGAAAAGTAATAACCACCTGCCCCTTAATTGTCCCTGTAGAGGCAGGTGTGTGGCGGGTGATGTATAGCCACTTGTACTGGCCAACACCACCAGAGCATTGCGTTATTATTACGGAACAAGGGCAAAACGGTCACACTCCTTAACGGCCGCAACTCAACAGGCCACAATCCTGGGTATCTTAGGTTAGATTGGCTGGACTCGTTAGGTTAAGGGGAGACGGGGGTATTTAATTGTTCATTGTTTTATCTATTTAGTATTATTTAAGTTTCTTCTCTAGAGTTCCATCAAGCTTTAAACAAAAAACACACCCTAAGCCCCCCGTCAAGATAAATTTGTAATTTTTTTATACAAAAATGTCTTGGCCGAAGGCCGGTTTCTCTTAAAATTACAGGCTCGCTATCGCTCGCCAGGAAAAAATCGACACCTAAATGGCACGAAAAGTCTTGATATTGATATATAAATGGGACGAAAGTTTTTATAATCGACAAACTAATGGGGCAAACGTCTCAAAATCTTAAAGTTTAATGGGGTTAAACATGAGGGAGAAGGGGGGCCAGGAAAAGTAACTACCTGCCCACCACCTGAACATTACGTTATTATTACGTCTTTGGTGTATTCTCCATTTTCATCGACGAACGGTCCAACAGTTGAAGTAACTACTTTTTTTCTTTCTGATATAACTATAGAATTCTTTCGGGTTTGTTTTACTTTGATTCGCAACATGTAACTCCAGGGTCTTTTTACTTTGCTTAATTAACTTTTTGGCTTTGCGTCGTAGCTCTACAAATTTCACCCGTTCTTCGTCATTTTGTGAGGATTTCCACCATTTGGGCTTATCATTATGGCCTGCACGCCGTATTTTCGATGGTATGCAGTCTTGCACTGCCTTAAGGTAAGTGGTTGTGAAACACTCCCAAGATGTATTTATGTCGTTATTGTTAGTCAGAAAGCTCCAGTCAGTTTCTTTAAGATTTGATTTAAGTTTATGAAAATTTGCTTTCTTGAAATTAGGGACTTTATCAATGCTGCTATTTGATTTGTTACTAGTAAACTTTAAAGTGAAAGTTATCGTACGATGGTCGTCGCTGTTACTGAATTCATCACCAACATTCAAATTCTCTATTAATTCTTCTTTTGTTGCGAGTACAAGGTCAAGCACATTATTACCACGGGTGGGTCGGAGATTGTACAAATAGAAAAAGTGAACTCTCTTGCAAGTTAGCATAGAGGTCGTGTCCAGAGTGTGAAGTAAGAATATCGCCCCATTTAGTCACGGTTAAGTTGAAATTGCCAAGAATTACGGTATCTTGTATGTTAGTTATTTCTGCAATTTGTTCATTAATTTCACTGTCAGTTTGCACTGATTGAGCTGGGGGTCTGTATAATAAAGCTAGTGTTATTTTAGTTCCTCGTTTATTATTTAATAGCCTACGTAAGATATGTCTATATTCGCAATTTGAGGTTTTGACATTAAGACGGGATTAAGACTTTCCTTTTTAAAAAACAGAACTCCTCTTCCATTTCTATTGATCCGACTTTTCTCAAACATTGTATGACCAGGAATCGTATATTCGGCTAAAAAGTCTTTGTCTTCCTTCCGTATTTAACCAAGATTCTGTAATGCCGATTATATCATAATGTTCTGTAAACACGATTTCCTCTAGATCTGAAAATTTATTGCGTATGCTACGCTACGAGAATTTACATAAAACACCTTAAGAGTATTAGAGTTGGATGTTACTGATTGTGCATTGTCTGAATTTTCAGTTCGTATTTGACTTACACTACCCCCGGATACCCCCGGTTGACCCCGTTTTTTGAACGGAAATCCTTGACTGCATCGTTCAGCAGACGACCAAGACGTGCAGCTCCTACTTCATTGAGATGTACACCATCTCCTGAAAACAAAGATTTATCATAGTAAAAATGATCCCACGTGTCGACAAAGCCGATGTCCTCCTCCCTGCAGAGTTTGGCTAGTCGGCGATTTGTACTGGTAGCTATGTTATACAATTGGTTTTCTACATCAATCCGGGGAACAATTCCTGAAATTAAGATTCTATTAGATTTTTCCTTGAAGGACCTGATCAGCCGCCGGTACTTGCAAAGTAGTTCCTCTGACCGCCTCCGTTGGACATCGTTAGATCCAACGTGGATGACGTACGTAGTGTTTGCGGGGGCTAGCCTGTAAACCTCTTCCACAGCCGCAACAATGTCGTCCACTCCGCCACCTGGGATACAGAATCGCTTTCTGGTCCTGGGTGCCCTGGCGCAGAACTCGGTTAATTGGCCACGGACCACGGAGTCGCCCACAAGCCGAACTTCTTCCGTTTCCTCTTCCTCGTCAATAGCAATAATTTTGAAGCGGTTTTGGCATTTTGTCGGGATGACCTTCCTGGTACTGGTACTGGGATGCACATTGTTTCTCACTAACTGAAAGTTGTCCTGGGGGGAGTGAGAGTAGAGTCATTATTATTTTCTGCAACATCTAATAATAATAATAATAATAATACTAATAATCTAAGGTAGCTGCTGGTGTGGGTACCGGTACCGGTACTGTATGCACTGGAATGGCAGTTGACATCGTAGTGATTTCTTGGGCCGAGGGCACTCCTACATTGAGTGTGGCAAATTCTTGAAGGGATTCAAGCTTCGTAGTCAGGGCATCGATCTTGCGGTGAGCTGCATTCAATTCATCCGCAATCTTCTCTCGGAGCTGGCAAAATCTACAAATTTGGACATCAGTATCAACAAACATGGTAGGGCCCAATTTACCGGAACAACTCGTGCAGGTTCGTTGCGGCGCCATGACGATATAATCACAATATGCCTGAAAATCACACAAATTTATGTTAGCAAAATGGTACAATTAAAGCCTGAAAATCACAAACATTTTATGTTAGCAATGTGATACAATTAATTCCTGAAAATCACACAAAATTTTGTTAGCAATATGATAAAATTAATATGCCTGTAAATCACAAAAAATATGTTAGCAATAGAACACAATTTATGCCTGAAAATAAAACAAAAATTGATGTTAGCAGTATGACACAGTTAAAGCCTGAAAATCACAAATGGACTAGAAATTTGTTTCAAAATTTACTGGAAAAAAACAAAAAGTGGGAGAGGGTTAATGTAGCCTAGTGAGAAAACTGGAAAACAGTATACAGTACAGTAACAACAAGTATTTGTTAGCAATATGGTACAATTAATGCCTGTAAATCACAAAAAGAATATGTTGCCTGTAAATCACAAAAACTATGTTAGCAATAGAACACAATTTATGCCTGAAAAAATAAATAAATTGATGTTAGCAGTATGACACAGTTAAAGCCTGAACATTGTAAATGGACTAGTAATTTGTTACAAAATTTACTGGAATAAAAGTGGGAGAGGGTTAATTTAGCCTAGTGAGAAAACTGGAAAGCAGTATACAGTACAGTAACAAAAATATTGGTTAGCAATATGGTACAATTAATGCCTGTAAATCACAAAAAGAATATGTTAATCACAAAAAGAATATGTAAGCAATAGAACACAATTTTATGCCTGAAAATAATATTAAAATTATGTTAGCAGTATGACACAGTTAGGCTAAACCTATATATTAGTTTATACAGTGGTCGACACAATAATAATAATAATAATGGAGTTAGTAATATCCCTGGCAAGAGTGTGAGAGGCCTATTAACCCTTAACTGTCGGCGCGCAACTTACGTCGTGTGAAATAAATTTGGACTATCTGGCGGTTCACAACTTATGTCGAGCGCCATTTTCACCACGTAATGTTGTTGAGAGAGAGAGCTGAGTGGTGTGAGGAGCGTAGCAACTCTATGACCGTCACCCACCACCGCGGTGGACCAACTGAACTGTATTCTAACTTCCTCCCCCTCTCCTCACTCGCTACACAGAGAATTATGTAGGGAAATTACCTAATTACAGGGTTTTTGCACTCGTGTTGCACGATCGTTGCAAGAGAACCAGTAGTCGTACAAGGATGGTTCGGGTGTCATTGGAAAGCTCTGTTTACGCACTTTCAGGGATAGATATTTGTTTTATGCTCTGGATCTTATTTAGGCATGAAAATGATCACGTAAACAACCCTATTTAGGGTTAAAAAAAAACGCTGGACGCTACGGTCAAATAGACCACCTTGCCCGCTAAATAAGGGTTAATATGGTGACAAGTATCTGAAATGCGATTAATAAATAAGCTATCAAAAAGTATTACAGTAACTAAATTATTCTAACCCAATATTAAAACTATCTTGACAAATGTTAGTGTGTGCGATTTATATAGATAACCAAGATAAAAAGTTCAACCAAGTACAGTATTGGCTAGACTTTGATATATAAAATACAAGAAGAGGGTTTGTTTATGCCTACACAGGTGGCGCTGGTATCGACGGCGTCTCTACTAACTTGACAAATAGAATTTTGAAAAACAAACGTTTATCAGTCAAAACTACAGTACAATGTCATGCAAGATAACTACTGGGTGGTTTGCTAAGCACTTAACTACAGTGAGGGCTAAAATATCTACAATAAGTGCTAGAACTTTATAATATGAAACAAGCAAGTAGTTTGTTTACTTTAGAGCGTCGGTCGTCACTAACCGGTAAAAATGTAAACAAAAGCAGTCTCGATAAACAAACGTATATCAGTCAAAAACACAGCAAAATTACATGCAAAGCAACTACAGGGCAGTTAAGCTAGAGCTTAGCTACAGCTCATGCAAACAAATAAGGGGATGAGTAATGGAGTACTCAAGTAATGGTCATATTTCGAGCAGCGAGAGCGAAGTGCTGTTGGCGGGTTGGCGCGTCGGGCTCTAGGTGGTGGAACACACAACACAAAAATCATACATGTAGGTGGAACACACAACACAACAATCATACATGTAGGTGGGGCACAGAAAACAACAATCATACATGTAGGTGGAACACCCAACACACAGTCATACATATGTAGGTGGAACACACAACACAACAATCATACATGTAGGTGGTGCACACAACACAACAATCATACATGTAGGTGGAACACACAACACAACAATCATATATGTAGGTGGTGCACACAAAACAACAATCATACATGTAGGTGGTGCACACAACACAACAATCATACATGTAGGTGGAACACACAAAACAACAATCATACATGTAGGTGGTGCACACAACACAACAATCATACATGTAGGTGATGCACACAACACAACAATCATACATGTAGGTGGTGCACACAACACAACAATCATACATGTAGGTGGTGCACACAACACAACAATCATACATGTAGGTGGGGCACACAAAACAACAATCATACAGGTAGGTGGAACACACAAAACAACAATCATACATGTAGGTGGTGGAACACACAACACAACAATCATACATGTAGTACAAAGTAAGTAGAGTACAAAGTAAATCAAGCAACAACAGGTCTAGTGACCCTTCTAGGTTGCTTGTCCTCCAAAACACTGAGGATCAAGTGTCCAAACAGTGGTTTAGAGTGGGTAAGGGAACATTGGAAAGGGAATTACTGCCCTGGAACTAATGTCCGTGGCAGGATTAGGGAGTTAGTAGAGGACAGATGGGTTAGTAACTGTAGGTGGAACACACAACACAACAATCATACATGTAGGTGGAACACACAACACAACAATCATACATGTAGGTGGAACACACAACACAACAATCATACATGTAGGTGGAACACACAACACAACAATCATACATGTAGGTGGAACACACAAAACAACAATCATTCATGTTGGGTGGGGCACTGAAATAACCAATAGTTATTCTTTAAGGGGGGTCACAGGATTTGTTTTTCTCTTTCTCTGGCTTGTATCTATTCGACCCCATTCAGCCTACTGTTTTAAGACGTTTACTCCCATCCAGGTATCGATTTTTTCCTGGCGAGGCAGCATATTTTGTTTAAAGTTTTTGACAACAGGCTAAATTTGTAAATTTTTCGATAGAAAAATTTCTCCGGCGAAGCCGGATTTCTCCATACAATGCTGGTTCGCTATCGCTCACCAGGAAGAAATTGACACCTGGATTGGGATAAACGAGGCTGAATGAGGCCGAATGGATACAAGCCAGAGAAAGATATAAAAAGAGAGAAAAAGAGAGAAATAAAGCCTGTCACCCCCCTTAACCCTTTGAATACCGTCACGCCATTTAAGTTTACCTTTGGCTTTCACTGAACGACATTAAAGTAAACGCGTAGATTCAGAAACTGTATACTGACTATTAAAACACCTGTGAGAAAATTGAATACTGGCATTATTAAACAACACAGGTACAGTTGGCCAAATAAGTCGTGTCGCCGCTTTCATTACGTTTTGCTCGCTGTGTGCTGTATTAATGTGTTTCAGATGTTAACCAGGGTGTGTAAAGATAGGATTTGTTTTTGTATATCTCACTCGAACTATGAATTATACCTTAGATAGAGCTGATACCAATTATCAATCGAAATATACTTGGTGCCGCGACATCATTTATTTGAGCAACTGTACAGTCGTGGTCAGGAATACATGAAAATTTCTAGATTATAGACAAGAGATGAACGCTCATTATTGAATCCCAGTAAGTTTATCGAGGCAACCAAAGTAATTTATCATATCTTTTCGCCAGTGTATCATTAAGAAATGTGCCTCCAAAACTTGCTCAGAAATTCATGTCCAAGACTGTGCCGGGTTCATTAGTCCCAATATCTACCCTACTTCTCCCACTTTAAAGGGGTGTATCACGAGCGCATTTACTGTCAATTTTCGATTAGCAAGTTTATCCTCGTAATAATTTGAGGCTCTTTCACATTGAACTCTGAAACTAGATCCAAAGGTAGGTTCTTCTAGCTAGTTTAATGCATATGGAACTCAAATGTTGAAGCTGTCAGATTACAATCGCCCATAAACATTGACGGAAAAATCGCCTGTGTGACACCACCACCATCACGGATACTCAAAGTCCCATATTTCCTTGTTTGTGTGGTGTAGGGCATTGACGTGTTTTAAGGGGGAGGCTATATTTAATTTTTCTGGACCCCCTTCTCCCTTTTGTTTAACCCCCTTATTTTTCAGATTTCAAGACGTTCGTCCCATTAGTGTGTCGATTATTAGACTTATCGTATATTTTCTTTTTCAATGTCAAGACCTTTCGTACCATTTTGATGTCGATAGTTTCCTGTCGAGTGATAGCGAGCCTGTCATTTTGAAGGAGCCGGTCCAATTTTCTACCGAAAAATGTACAAATATATCTCGAAGGGGGATCTTGAAGATATTATATTAAACTTGATGGAAGTATAGGGAGGAAACTAAAAACATATTAAATATATATATACCGGTATATATATATATATATATATATATATATATATATATATATATATATATATATTTATATATATAAAAATATACCTTTAAATAAAGTTAAGTGACACTGAAGCCTAAGTCTGTCTCATGTATAGGCTTACCCAATAGGTTGTGCTTAGGTAAAATGGTGTTTATCTCCTTTTCTATTATTTTGAAATATATCGAAGACTTTTCCCACTCCCAAGCAATGAGTCTGAGTCTCCAAAATGTGTTGCAGGTGAACACCAGGCGGGCCTCTGTATTGGCCTCGGTCTGTCTGTAGTGGAAAACAGAAAAGGGATCCGGTGGTTGAGTTTATTCTGTGCAACCTACATCTGACCTATTCCTCCATATGACAACACCGCATTTATTTATTATTTTCAGCGGAGGGTAAATTGCTATGTTCATCTTGATTACTCGGCTATTGCGTATATTTTGTACCGAAATGTGTTGTTATTAACCCCTTCTTTACCGGCGACGGCTTTTTTATTTAATTTTAGCTAAATTTAGACGATGTTGTGCAGTTTAGAAAGGATCTGTGGTAGTAAATAGGGTTAAGTGAGATAGTTCGAAGCCTGTTAGTTGCTGTAAGACCTTTTAAAATTAAAACAGAATCAAATCGTAAAATGGTAACCAAAATAAAGATAAAAAGACGTCGCCGGTACAGAAGGGGTTATAACCCGTTCAGTACCAGTTCCGTCCTGTTAATTTTAGGCTGGCAAATAATAGACGATTTTATTGAATTTAGGAAGGGCCTCCAGCAATTTACAGGCTTAGAACTATCATAATGAAACCTTTTTACTACAACAGATCCTGCTGAGTCTGCACAAAATAGTCTAAATATAGCTAGAATAAAATATGCAAATGACGTCGCTGGTATAAAAGAGGGTAATTTATGTTTGGTATTTATATGACGCAGAGATATAGTAGTTGCATATTATTTCCACTAAGTCTCGAGATATCAGTTACTAAGGGGTTCAATTTACCGTATTGAACCCAACATACATACTGCACAATACCGCTCCGATGTTCTTTACTAGTTTTGTATTGATTTTGTTTACAGTTCAATAGATTTGGAATAGGATAGAGTAAGTTACACTATCCGTCTTGGTGGTGTAATGGTTAGAGTGTTTACAAATCTGTGTGTGATAATCCAGGTTCGAATCCCGGTGGATCATATAATGCTTTAATTAATATCATTGGAGGTGTTCGGTGTTGGGGTTGACTATGCTCTATGCTAACCTGGCGAGATATTATAATTTCCCTATCTAGATTACGGAGCCGTGACTTTATTAAAGAATGCAATATATTGTCAATTATTTAAGCAAACTAATATTGCACTATTTGCATTAGAGGAAAATAGTAGTTGCCGTATGTATACCCGCTGATAAATTTGGTATCCCTCTTTCATACCATAATGTTCTCCTTTCTTAACCTTTATGTACCAGCGACGTCTGTTATAATTTATTCTATCTATATGTATACGATTTTATGCAGCTTGGGAAGGATCTGTGGTACTTAAAAAGGTTGATTGAGATAGTTCAAAGCCTCATTGCTAGAGATCCTTACTAAACTAAATGAAATCGATTAGTAGTAGCCAGAATATAATATAGAGGATGTCGACGGTACAACAGGGGTATATTCAGTAAACATATACGCATGGGCCATACTAAACAAATTTTGAGTAACAAATTTTCGCTTTTGATTTTTAAGGGTATGTTTTCCCTTATAACTAGAGAGAGAGATAACCAGGGATTGAAATTATGGAGGTAGGGAACGACTTTCGACCGTGACTGTACGAGAGTTCAGATATGGGTTGCATAATATATGTTTGTGGCCCCACGCGCGCGCGCGCGCGCGCGCACACACACACACACACACACACACACACACACACACACACACACACACACACACACACACACACACACACACACACACACACACACACACACACACACACACACACACACACACTACCGAGGATTAACCTCCCATTGTAGTACCCGCACCCTCTTTACCTGACTTACCAAAACAGTTTCTGTATGTATGTATGTTTGTGTGCATACGTGAGCGTTTGTGTATACGGACATGTGCACACTTACTGCATGTTCTTATGTTCCTACATATGTATGTATATGTATGTGCGCACGTACGTGTATATACGTATGTTCTGTATATGAGTAAGTAAATAAATGTGTATATGTACTGTATATCACTTACTCTCATGGTTATTTTATGATAATTTGTATTCTGCACATGCATCATTATTGTATTTATTTATTTTGTTTGTAAACTAAGCTTACCATCCTCATATCTGTACATCTCATGTTCATCCACTAAATTGTAAAATGTGTATTTTCAGCTCATGAGGCTGCCATTCTTTAATAAACCGTTTATTATTATTATTATTATTATTACACACACACACACACACACACAGCCTGCACCACCTTTGAGCTCTCTCTCTCTCTCTGGATTATCTATCTCTACTAGAATTAAGTCCTGACCACCTCGCTGGGATCGTAAGGTCTGTGCGGTCAGTGTATATATGTAAATATATGTAAATCTCTCTCTCTCTCCGGGTTAGCTATCTCTACTAGAATTAAGTCCTGACTACCTCGCTGGGATCGTAAGGTCTGTGGGGTAAATGTATATATGTAATTCTATCTCTCTCTCCTCCGCTCTCTCTCTCTCTCTCTCTCACTCACGCCTCACTCGCTCCCCTTGATGAGTATCGCTTGTAGGGAATCGAACCAAAAGCACCAAAGGCACCACACGCTTCCGGATTCACAGACACTGCATTCATAACGCGAAAATTGGCTGTCAAGGAAAATGGCCAGGCTCGTGTTTGGATTTTCATGATTGTATACCTTAGATTGTTGAATATCCAAACGGGCTATTAAAGAAAGTAAGTCGATTCAGTTTTCCATATTCCTGATCTTATATTTCAACTTGTTGTATACTCCATCGAGATCTGTTCATATTTCCATTGATGGTTATTACTTATTGGTAATATTGTCGGTATCTCCGACAATGGTGTTGGGAACAGGTTATGTTTATCTGGCTTATCACTTACAAGGTATTTCAGATACCTATAATACGGATAAAAAAGACAATTATTGAACAACATGCTCGATAGATTTGGTTAACGATCTGGTTTATCAGAATACCCTTGAGCGCGCAATTGCTTCACTGGTGGCATAAAGAGTTATATAGAATAGGGGTGGGTATGTGTTGATTGTGTGGGAATATGCACTTAGTTATAATTGCCAGAACTATTGCAGTAATATATAAAAATCGTATTTTTACTGAAATGTCTGCTTCCTTTAACCACGTATATATATATATAAGACCTAGCAATTCATTCAAATCCAACTTCACTACTGCTTCATCCATTCCACCATTAAAATCTTCGACTGGCAATCTTGTAAGTGACCCACGAGGTAAAGCTAACCTTCCTCAGTAGATAAGGCTCCTGGTCCAGATGAAATTCCTCCAATAGTACTTAAGAATTGCTCCTTGGTGCTCGCTCCTGTATTGGCAAAAATTGTCCGTCTGTGTACTCATACCTCATGCTTCCCAGTACCCTGGAAAGAAGCAAACATCCATCCAGTTCCTAAAAAAGGTGCCTCTTCAGATCCATCAAACTACAGACCAATAGCTATAACTTCCACTCTTGGCAAAGTTTTTGAAATTATATTAAATAATCACATAATTAAGCATCTGGAGAATAATAAATTAATCAGTGATAGGCAATATGGTTTTAGACGATGTCGATCAACTGCAGACATTCTGTGCCTTCTTACGCATCAAATCAACCAAGCTACAGACCAACATGGTGAAACACATACAATAGCACTGGATATATCAAAGGCATTTGATAGAGTCTGGCATCAATCCTTATTGTCGAAGATGTCACACTACGGCCTTGCATCATTAGTTCCACTAATTTCTTCTTATCTTCATAACAGAAAAATACGTGTAATGGTAGATGGCCTTTATTCTCAATTTCACTCAATAAATGATGGTGTTCCCCAGGGATCAGTTTTGGCCCCAACTCTGTTCCTCATTCATATCAATGATCTCATATCTACCACTCATAATCCAATACATTCCTACGCAGATGACTCAACACTCCACAGTTCCTTCACATTTACCAATTCTTTCACCCAACCCGATCTTATAAATTCAAAAATAAACACTGCAATTTCTCTGAACCAGGACCTTTCTAGAATTAATGAATGGGGACAAGAGAATCTAGTTTCCTTTAATGCACAGAAAACCAAGTACATTCAATTTTCTAACCGACAGAATCTCACTGACTCCCATATATTTTTAATGATGTAAATATTCCCACTTCCCCTAGTATTGACATTCTCGGTGTAACATTAACTACTAACTTGAGCTGGACACATTATGTTAGAAGCATTGCTAAGAATGCCTCTAAAAAACTGGGACTCCTGTACAGAGTTCGAGAATTCTTCACTGACGAGCAGTTGGCCGTAATATATAAAAGTCATGTGCGCTCTCAGATGGATTACTGTTCACATCTGTGGGGTGGAAGTGGAGTGGTTGCATTGAGGCAGTTGGACAAAATTCAAAATAAAGCTATTAGATTAATCAATAACCCTGCAATCACACAGGACCTTCCTACATTAGCCACACGAAGAAACGTTGCATCCCTTGCATTATTCTACAGATATTTTCACAGCAATTGTTCCGAGGAACTTGCTTCAATTGTGCCGCCTCTCCACATCTTTCCCCGTAGAACTAGGGCAGCTGAGAGCGCCCATGAATTTACACTTTCTCCTCCACAATGCAGAACTTCTGCTTATCAGAATTCATTTATCCCCAGAGCTGCTACTATTTGGAATTCACTTCCCTCGAATTGCTTTCCACAAACTTACAATCTACAAATGTTTAAATCCAGTTGTTACAAACATTTTATGAATGGAGGATGCCTTTAGGCACATGGACCTTTTTGTTTTATCTGTGTTTTTCCTTCCTCCGTTCATTGTCTCTTAAAAAAAAAAAAAAAAAATATGTATTACAAAACTTAAGGGAAAACAAAATGTATATTTTGTAGATAATATTTTCTATGACAACAGGCAAAGATAATTTAAAGTTTCGCAGTTACGGTAATTTACTGCCATTGTTAGTATCTGGCTGTATTTTTTTTTTTTTTTTTTACTGAAATGTTTTATCATGAAAGTTTTTGTCTCGTTTATTTATTTTAAGAGCCGAATGTTTTGCCTGTTCTGTGGTCCTCCTTCACCATACTCCCATTTATTCTATCTATCTATCTGTTGCCTGACGCCGTGATCCCCGAAGGGGTGGCCACGAACTAACCGCCCCCATGCTCCTCTGCCCCCAGTCAGTCGACGCCCTTCCTCCCAACCAGCACCGCCTTCATTTATATACTTCCTCATTCCATCCTTCCACCTCTCCTTCGGTGCACCTCCTTTCCATACGTTCCATATTGCCGAACCATCTCAAGTTGTTCCTTTTCACACTTTCCAGCACATCTACCTCCACACCACACCTCCTTCTTACTTCCTCATTCGTCTGTCTATCCCTCCATGTAACTCATTTCCACCCCTCTCACTCTTGGTCTGAGTCTCTTCCTGAACGTCCATGCTTTGCTTCCGTAAGTTAGTGTCGGGATTACCACACTGTCATGCAAGGACTTCTTCACTTCCATACTGACCACCCTATTGCTTGTTACTGCTTTCAACGTTCCTACAACCCTCTTCCCCTATTGCACCCTCTCCCGCACTTCTCCATCTCTAGTCCCATCTTTACTCAACACACTGCCCAGATACTTAAATGAGCTGACAATTTCCATAGCCTGACCGTTCAACTTCACCTCACACTCTGTGACGACCATAACCTTGTTCTTCCCCGCATTTACCTTCAAATTCCGTTTTTCGCACACTGTTCCAAACTCATTTACCAGACCCTGCCACTCCCATTCAGTATTGCTCATCAGAACTGTAACATCCGCAAACAGCAGTATAAGCAGCTTTCACTCATTCCCCTCCCTTTTCAGCGATACACCAAACATCCACTGCTCTTCCTAGTATTTATTTCATGACTCCATCTCATTTATTCTGTTCTTCAATATTATTCATCCAATTATCATTCATATAATTCATACAATAGTCTATATTTATTAGGTGACGGTGAACTGCCATCTCCCAATCTTGTTTACCCAACATTGAATTTAGATTTTTTTTTTTTTTTTTTTTTTTTTTTTTATATATTCCAACTTACTTCATCTTGGGCATAGGCTGAGAGCCTTAAAATTCACCGCTTTACAATGAACAGTGAAGCCCGTGAGGTCTTGTTCCAGTCTAGGGAGTGAGACATGTGAAGCACGTAGAGTACAACGAGCACCTGCCATCTTGCCTTCACATGAGGCACGGTGCTCACTCATGGCCCGAAACGACCCCATCTCTTTTTTTTTTTTTTTCGACCCCATCTCTGAAGCCACCTCGTTCCCGTGCTTCACTGTCTCACCCCCTACACTCGGACTCTCACACACACCACCTGTTCAGCAGATAACTCACCAGGCATTGCACCCCTATACTTTTGTTTTGAATATGGAAATATTCATACAGTGTTATTTAATCAGGGAACAATGAGGGTATTTTATTGACGTTTCGGTGGGCTTGTGGTAATGCACTGATACTAGGTACAGCACAAATTCCATCCCAATAATATCTTCCCATTGATACATCGGGATTTGAACCCGGGACCTTTGGATTACCAGGCCAGTGGCAAGAGCACTCCACCACACCTCCCCTAATATATATTGTAAATAATAAATATTGTGTATTGCTTGTTATGAAAACTGGAAATTAGTATGATATAGAGACTTGGTAGTTTCATATGTGTCCTTGAAGTATTGCAACATTAGCAGTTTGGGTAAAGGGGGATGTTGTCTTTTCTGGTCCCCCTTCTCCCTCATGTTTAGCATCATAACCCCCAATTAACACAGTTTCTTTCAGAATAACGCGCAACGAAGTGTCGACGCATACCGCAATATATATTGATATTCATACATCTGTTCCCTTTCAGAATTGTAGTAATAGAGTTAGCTTAGATTACAAATCAACTTCATTTTCTCCCTGTCTTATCCAAATTTCCGTGTCAGTATTTCCATACTACATGGTATTTTTCCTATCTGTTTCCATGCCAGCACTAACTGGAGGGAGTGGTGGGTGGAGAGGAGCCTTCTTCTTTGCTATCCTTTTCTCTACCTCGTAGTCAGTAGATTAGTAGTTTTAGATATCCAAATTGCCCAGTAAGGACCAATAGGTATGTTGCAGTTTGTTCTCCCTTGTATTCCTTTGCATCATTATTTGTTTTATTATAGGAAGGACGTTTGTTCCTTTAGTTTGCTGATTTTAAGACTTTTAAGACCATTTATTCGTCCATATTAGGACCTTTCGTGCCATTTAAGTGACGATTTTGTCCTGGCGAGCGAAAGCGAGCCTGTAATTTTAGGAGGAACCGGCCTCGGCATGTACAAATATATCTCGAAGGGGGGTCTAGTTTGTTTTGTTTTTGCTAAGCTTGGTGGAGGTCTAGCAAGGAAACTAATAAATAAATAAATAAATAGACCAAAAAGTAAACACTACCCCCTTCAGTTCCCCCCAGGTGGAAAAGTCATCTATGGTTCGCCTCCTATCAATCGTCTTACAGTAGTACTTAGCTTTCTAAAATTCATATTCAAAATTCAAATTATTAGTGTCATAATGAATACAAATTTACTTTTAACACGTTGTATAGTTAAGGGGGTAGTGCTTGGTGTTTGGCCTATATATTGATGTATTTAATTATTTGTTAGTTTCCTCACTAGACCTCCATCAAGCATAAACAAATACCCCATAGATCCCCTTTCAAGATAGATGTGTACATTTTTCGGTAGAAAAATTTCCCGGCCGATGGCCGATTCTTTCTAAAATTACAAGCTCGCTATCGCTCGCCAGGAAAAACTCGACACCTAAATGGCACGAAAGGTCATAATATTAACAAATTAATGGGCGAAAGGTCTATAAATCGTCAAACTAATGGAACGAACGTCTTATAATCTCAAAACTCATATGCTAAACATAAGGGAGAAGGGGGTCCACAAAAAGCGGCCTAAGTTAAAATTGAGGGGCAATAGATAGGTTGAGGAGGTGAGAGTTCTCTTAACTCATTCTGTACCATGACGTATTGTTACCTTTGATTCTGGCTAAAATGTGATGCTTTTATCCTGGTTAAGAAGGACCTATGTTGTAAAGAGGATTTATCAAGATAGTATTTACCCCTTTGAGTCGTAGAGGTGGATTATAAACTAAATAAAATCGTCTAATGGTAACCAGAATATGATGAAAATTACGTAATGGTGGTGAAAGGGCTAACTCATTGTGTACCAGCAACGTTTTTTCTATTTTATTCAAGGCATATTTAGACGATATTGCGCAGTTTAAGAAGGATCTGTGGTAGTAAAAAGGGTTAAGCGAGATAGTTCAAAGTGTGTTAGTTGGTCCGTGTTAAACTGAATTAAATCGTCTAACAGTAGCTAGAATAATGATACAAAGACGTCGCCGGTAGAGAAGGGGTTAACCCATTCTGTACTAGTGACATCTTGCCTATTTTATTCTAGGTACTATTACACGATTTTATTCAGTTTCAAAAAGGCCTTTAGCAACTAACAGGCATCGAACTATCTCACTTAAGGGGAGATTTCCACTTGAGGGACTTTTTTTCTTGGCCCCTTTCTCCCCCATGTCTAGCCCCATTGCTTTTGAGATTTTAAGACGTTCGCCCCTTTAGTTTGGCGATTTTAAGAATTTACGCCCCATTCTGTCAATTTTAATACATTTCGTGCCATTTATGTGTCGATCTTATCCTGGCGAGCGATAGCGAGCCTGTAATTTAAGAGTAACCGGCCTTTGGCCGGAGACGCATTTTTCCGAAGTTAAGACTAGTAGATGCCACAAACCTCGGTTCACAAGTCCCAACTACCATTTAATTTAGTAGACGGCATTGATTGCAACTTAACTACGAGGTTATGCTAATTAGGTTTGTACTTCACATACGTGGCACCAAAATCGCTATATTTTGGTATGTTAGTGGCATGATGAGCTTCATTATTTTACGAGAACAATTCGTTCCCAAAAGTTCTACAAGACGACTCGGAGGGGGGGGGGGGGGGGGCGGAGCTTAGACACGGCAGCACCAAAATACAGTCTATTTTCTCATCAACCATAATAGCTACTCGAGTTTTGAGAATTCCGTCCAAACCTTCTATCGATTAACGAAGAGGAGAACTCTCAACATTCCATATTAATGGAGAAATTAATGATTAAAGGTCGATGGGCTTTTGACACGACTACTGCGCAAAAGTGATCTGGTAACACATTCCTACGATAGACTTCAGCCAATGACAGCCATCTGATTGGTAACATTGGTCACCTCCAGATTTAAGGTGCCAAGTCTTTCTAATTAGATTAATTGCAGCCCCTATTGAAATCGTTTGATACCTTTACCTATTACGAAATGCAAATATTGTTACGACTGGGGTTCAAATATATCAGGGCTCTTATTCATTGGACTAGTAATGGCATAAATGTTACAACGGAAAGCGCTAGCTCCAACCTCTGATGTATATTCCCAGTGAACAAAGAACACAAATACTCTACAGAGTTCTATATGCAATAATAGGCTATCAAACTCTCAATAAATGTGCGTCTACTCTAGGCTTAATGTTATGTGAAAACAGCCTATTACTACCTATAACCGAAGGTGCTTGGTTATGGTATGCAAAGTAAGGTGGTAAGAGAAGTTACAGCTTACGTTACTTTAATCAATAAATGTCAGGCACTCCTGCATGAAAGAAAGTGCACTAAAGTCCTTCAACACTAACAAGGAATCTTCTTTAAATGTTAGATGCTATAAAGATGCTCGTATAGGAAATGGAACCCTAAAAGGCAAGCAGCGGAACAATGCTCGTGCAGGCTATGCACACAAAAAGGCAGAATATATAATGCCGTCGGAGTCAAGAATATCATAAACACTACAACAATAATAATAATCGCCACGACAATGCAGTATTCCTATCAACAAAAAGAGCCTAAGTCGTTGTCTCAATACATCAAACTAGGCTGCGAAATGCTTGTGTAATCATAAATGGGTATGCATAAAAAGAGTAATTAGGTTAATATACTTAATGTCTACTATGATTGATAAAGTCTAGCTAGAGTCAATGATACGAGATACTGGTGCGCATGGCATGCCGCATAGCCTAGTGTAAATCACAAGTCTGTGCGTCAAATATTACGTTATAGGGAAGGGTAGCTCTCTTGAGAAACCTTAATACCGAAGTATTAAGCGTTCTCCTGGCGTACCTCAAAGACAAACAATCGAGACTAGAACAGTGCAGAATGGTATAGGCAAAAAACCCTCATTCGTGCATGCTCTACTCTCAATGGCACACAGACTAGAATTTACTCAATCAACTCCAGTTCTCAGGTATGTCGTGCCGCTTTTAACTGAAGCCAGCACTCATAGGAAACAATACCTATAATATCAGACTCCTAGTCTAGCATTATCTAATCCAGCAGAACACTAATAACTATAAAGGAAGCAGTACTAAACAATATAAATGCCAACCAATGCTTCGTGATCCACTTATCTTAACAACTAACATACATAGGCTATATCAGACCTTAACACACAATACAACTGGCCAGCATGAAGCTGATTTTGCAGAGTTAACCAGAGGGGGTATAATATTAATAAAAGGTGGTGAAGGATATGGAAAATGAGAGAGATAGGCAGAGGAAAAGATTCTCAGGTACGGAGCGGGGACAGATAGCAAGGGAAAAAGATGGGTGTGTTCTAGAAACCAGATCTGAGGGAGAGAGTGGCGAGGAACTGTATATATACTCGCACTAGCTCGAGCCGCGTGGGAAAACAGTGGTTACAAGTCATCTAACCACTAGCAAAGCTTACAGCATGGTAAGGGCCTCTCTCCACCAACCCCCGCGAGGCAGCCAGCCGTGACGTCATCGAGCGGGACAAAAAACACTGCGCGCCCCCTCTCACTCTGTTCTACTCCCTCTCTCTCTCCCAGATCCTATCATTACTAGTTAATGATAAAATATATACTTTACAATTAAATATATAAAGCCTTGACATGGGCGAAAACAAAGAGCCTTTCTGGACTGCCCATGACACGAGCTTTCATATGAAATAAAGCACACTCTAATACACAAACTGTAGCCCCATCCACTGCCCTGGCGATCCTAGCGAGTCACTGTAGGACAAGCCATGCGGTTCTAACGGAGTGGTTAACGTCACACCCCCCCCAAGATTTTTCTCAGAGGCCCCAAGGCTCACAAAAATCTGATGGTTAGAACCCATGCTATATCTCCACTTCCCATCACCCAGCGGCAGTAAAATATCTGGCACAGTTCTTCAACAAAACATTTTTCAAAATTGTAACCCTCCCCAACACCATAGGTTAAATTATATGTAGTTATGCTCCTCAAGAGCGAGCTTCTCTAGCCCAGCATTCTGAGAGGAGTGCATCTCAGAATTACTGCTATAACATACTAAAAAAATTCAACTATCAAAGAAAGAGTTTTTATTTGATTTTTTTATGTTTATAATTTGTTTATTTCGGCTGCACTATAGGGGCAAGCCTAGTTTTTTCTTCTATACCAAACGCTCAACTCCTGCTTTACGACCCAATACGCTGGGTTACAACCGCGAGCCAACAAGCACGAAGCGCAAAATACTATTCAAACTAAAGCAGGAGGCTACCCGTGTGTCAATCTACCCAGGATCATCTACCCTCGAAAGACAATCTGCAATCACGTTGTCACAACCGGCAATATGGCGTATGTCCAGGTTATATTCCTGTAACATTAGCGACCACCTGGTCAGCCTCATATTCCGATTGTGAAACTGGTTCAAAAACTTGAGAGGGTGATGGTCTGTGTAAATTACAACGACTGGACCATAGGCTGGAACATAGACCTCGAAATGCCTCAGTGCAAGTACAATTGCCAGCAGCTCTTTCTCGACAACAGAGTAGTTCTTTTGGGCTGAATTGAACTTCTTCGAGTAGAAACTAACAGGATGTTCCAGCCCATCATCGTCCTTTTGCATAAGGACGGCACCAGCCCCCACACCACTAGCATCTGTTGCTAGTTGGAAAGGTAGGCTAAAGTCAGGGGCTCTGAGGATCGGGTGAGTGCACAACAGGTGTTTTACTACGCTAAACGCCTTTTCACACTCAGGCGCCCATTTGAATTTCTTATCCTTCGCAAAAAGATCTGTCAGAGGTGCTAGCACGGTAGAGTACCCCTTAATGAAGCGTCTGTAGTATCCGATCATACCTAAGAACCTCATGATCTGCTTCTTGGTGGCCGGCCGGGGAAAGTGATCAATCGCAGCTATCTTGTTCTGTGGGGGGCACACCTGTCCCAACCTCACCATGAACCCAAGATACTGCACGGACGCCCGCACGAAATCACACTTTGCCAGGTTGACCACCAAGCCAGCCTCACTAAACCTCTTGAACAGGAGTTCTACGTGCTCACAATGACTCGTAAAGCTGTTGTCATAGATAATAACATCGTCGAGGTATACTGTGCAATTAGGAATGTCTGCCGTTATATCATTCATCAAACTCTGTAAGGTAGCGGGTGCGTTCTTTAGGCCATAAGGCATAACGTTACAGCGGTAGGTAGCACCATCCACCACAAAACCACATACCTCTTTCGCTCGTTCGGACAAGGGCACCTGCCAGTATCCCTTAACCAAGTCCACCTTGGTTAGGTACTTTGCATTGCCTATCTTGTCCACACAGTCGTCGACCCGAGGAAGAGGGTATGGGTTGGTGGGCGTCAAACCATTTAACCGTCTGTAGTCTACACAGAATCGCACCTTACCATCCGGTTTTGGTTGCAGCGTGACGGGAGATGTCCACTTCACCACCCCCTTCTCAATCAGCCCCCTTGTTAATATATACTCCAACTCCGCCCGGAGGGCCGGCAGTTTAATAGGGGGCACCCTATAGGGAACTGACTTGAAAGGGGGGTGGTCTCCTACGTCCACGTCGTGCACCTCTAGGGTAGTGAGGCCTGGGTGCTCCGCGAAAACAGAGGGGTATGAACCGAACAGGCGCTCCACAGCCACCCGCTGATGCTCAGGTAAGTGTTGCAACGCTTCCTGAGCCGCCTGGTTCGTGTTACCCGCCCACTGGTTCGCATAGACATGATGATCCCAGTTATCCTCCACCTGAGCTTGACTGTCCCGTTCTCCTTCTCCACCTTGACTGCTAAACGTCATCACAGGCACAGTGAGAGGCTCATGGGGGTGCCTCACATACTCCTTCATAAGATTAACGTGACATAACTGATTGCACTTACGTCTGTCTGGAGTGGCTACCAAGTAATCCAGGTCCGATAGCTTCTCAACCACCCTATAAGGACCAGTGTACTTCGCGGATAAGGGGTGACCTACAAGGGGCAGTAGAATCAACACCTCCTGTCCCACGTGAAACTCCCTGAGTTTAACCTTGAGGTCGTACCTGTCCTTCATGAGGGCCTGAGAGCTAGTCAAATTACGGCCAGCCAACTCCAGACTGCGCAACATCCGTTCCCGACTGTCGAGGACATACTTGAGCATAGAACAAGGTTTTTCTGCACCCTCCCATATTTCTTTAACCATATGGAGAGGCCCTCTGACACGGTGTCCAAAGACGAGCTCATTAGGGCTGAATCCCAAACTTTCCCCAGGTACCTCCCGTGCAGCAAACAAAACATATGGCAGGCCAAGATCCCAATCTTTCCCATTCTCAAAGCAATAACAACGAAGCATAGATTTTAAGGTTGAGTGCCATCGCTCTAACACACCCTGGCTCTCCGGATGATACGCAGATGACACAACCGTAACAATCCCATGCTGCTGCATAGTTTGAACAAAGAGGTTAGAAGTGAAGTTGGATCCTTGGTCGGACTGAATCTCCTGCGGGTAACCATACCGGGAAAAATACACTAGCAAGTTTCGGACCACCGTCTTCGCTGACCCATTTCTCATAGGGTAAGCGTCAGGGTACCTTGTTGCTACATCCATGATGGTCAGGAGAAACTTGTTTCCGGCACTTGTAGGGGGAAGGGGGCCAACCATATCCACTATAACCTTACTAAAGGGAGGCCCACTGACAGGAATGGGGTGTAACGGCGCCTTAGGAATGCTCTGATTCGGTTTGCCAACCTTCTGACACACATCACACATTGCCACCCATGACACAACTTGTGCTCTCAGACCAGGCCACCAAAATAATTTCCCCAAGGCTGCAACCGTCTTACGGACACCCAGATGTCCCGCCAGTGGTACATCATGGGCCAACCTAAGTAGGCTTTCCCTGCAAACTCTCGGCACGACCAGCTGGTCTACCTCTCCTGACCCCCCCTCCCAATTCCTCTGCGGATCTTGGAATCGCCGGTATAATATGCCATCTATGAAAAAAAAATCTCCCGACTGTGCATCACTGTCATCCTCCAACTCGACAGCACCGGTACCACATTCAAGAACCTCCGGGTCTTCCAATTGCAACTTACGAATGTCCGAAGGAGCAAGCCTATCCAAGTGTTTGCGAAACAACTCATGCCCCCCTCCTACACTAAATTTGGCCTCCCGTTGCTCTCTCTCTGCGTACCGTTGCTGTCTCATCGTCTTTTTAAGCCCATCCACTGCCTTCTCAGGAACAGTTAATGGGTCTTCTCTAGACTCGAAAATTGGTCCTAATAATGAGTCCCCGAGAATGTCCGCTGATACTGAACTCTCAACCGCATCAACTTCCAACCCCTTCTCGGTACCCTTCCTCCGCTGATCTAAAGACTGTTGACCAGAATGTGACTCCCTGGATGCAAGGGGACGGGTGACACCACCTACCATAGGTAGCACTCGACACTTCTCAACCCACTCCTGCTCCTCCCTACTCACGTCGGCCGGCTTCTCGGCAACGACCAAGGGTGGAGCCTCAGAAGTAGGCCCCGCAAAGTCGTTGCCGAGAAGGAGGTCGACGCCCCCAACAGGTAACTTCTCCACAATCCCTACATCCAGGTCACGAGTCACACCATCAACTTCCATCTTCATTCTTACAAGCGGGTATGACCTTGTTGCATTAACTCCCTGAACCACAACCACCCGCGCCGTATTTACAGGTTTACCAGTGAAATTTCTCAACAGTGTTTGCGATGCCCCAGTGTCACGCAAAATTCTCACCTCATGTCTTCTACCCCCCCACTCCACACAACCGAGTCCCCTGTGGTCACTAAAGGCATCACGGACAGGGAATAAACCTTCCGGATCCTTCTGCACTGGCAGTGTATTTACCTCGGAAGAATTGCCTCTAAGAAGCTCCGATGTCCTCTTGAACACTCCAATGCCGTGAGCAAAAGACACGGATGCCGGAGGAGGTCGACTAGGGCACTCATTTGCTTTATGACCCTCCTGGTGGCACCTAAAACACATAAATTTCGGTTTCGGCTTATACTGTGATGTAAAAGGCCCCTGACTTTTCACATACTGTGTGGTGGTAGGTTTGGCTTCAGTTTTAGTTTCATTGCTCTTTGGTTTAAATGTGTCATTGCTACGGGGAGGGGGAGGATAACGGTCCCCTAGCACTTGCATCGTACTTCTGTGAGGACCCGCAACCCCGAATCAACGACAGCCGTAGATCAGCCATTTCTGCTGCTTCTACTAGAGTTCTTGGGTTTTTCTCCTTTAAGTTCAAAGTTAGATCACCACCCGTGCTCTTAAAGAACTGCTCCAACATCATTAACTGCTTAACTCCATCAAACGTTGTTACCTTCTCAGATCGGAGCCAGTTCCCCATAGCATCGGACAAGTCCCGGGCGTGTTCCAAAAAGGTGCTATCTCTTCCCTTAGTTACACCCCGGAACTTCAAACGGTACGTTTCTGGTTGCAGTTTCGTAAGCCCTCAGGACAGCCTCCTTGAGATCCTCGTACACAATACATAACTCCAAAGGTAACGCATCGTAGGCTTTAAGACCCTTGCCTATTAATCTAGAGGATACAAGGGCTGCCCATTTATTCTCTGGCCACTGGTGTTCCTGGCACTTCTTCTCAAAGCGTGTGAAAAATTCTGTTACACCACTCTCATCAAACACCGGAACCAGTTTCAATAAGTGCGAGAGAGACTGCTCATGAACACGGTTACCAGCCCCAAGTCGCTGTCCCGTTGTCTCTACTCGCGACTTCTCTACATCCATGTCGGCACAGTACCTAGTCGACTCAGCTTGGATTTTTGGCTGACTGATAGTTTTTCTCTCTTCTATCTTGGCTAATTCTATTTGCTGCTGGAGCTCACATGCCCTTTGTTGCTGCTGAAGCTTAGCTAATTCGAGCTGAAGCAATAATTGAGTTAACCCTTGAGGAGGTGAAGGTGCTACAATGTTTGAAATTACCGGTGGTCCCCCCAGGGGCAACCCACCCTGCCAGTCACCACCCAACTGCGGAAGTGTACCCGGGGTCGGCAAACTACTGGGATGGCTGGGAGTCGAGTGTAGGGGAAGCATGGCCGAAGGGCTCTGAGCACTCAACCCATCTCGCTCACCAGTCACCCTGCCCAGTACACACGTTATCAAGTTATCCCTGGTCATGCTGCTAGTACCCGCATGACCGATAGCTGTGGCCAGGCATTGAAGACCGTACCGATTCACACCCACCAACCGCTCGGCAGTAACAGGCCATTGCAAAAATATCCTAGCATCCTCCTCACAGTTCACCCGATTAACCCTTTCATCATGCTGCTGTTCCTCAGTCTCGACATTACGTACTGTGTCTCCATTCTCCTCTGATCCGGTATAAGACATGATGCTCACAAAAATTTCCCACCTCAATATTCAGAAAAGAAGTACCCCAAACTCTTATACCTCAATATACACACAAAAATTCTCGGAAATACTCAAGGGCTATACTATGTTGCAAAAAAAAAAAAAAAAAAAAAATTATTCTTGCTGATCCCCGCAAAATATTCTCCAAAACAACAAATGTTCCCTGCTAATAAATGTAGGTTCACCAAATCCTAGGTAAGGTCGCCATTTGTTACGACTGGGGTTCAAATATATCAGGGCTCTTATTCATTGGACTAGTAATGGCATAAATGTTACAACGGAAAGCGCTAGCTCCAACTTCTGATGTATATTCCCAGTGAACAAAGAACACAAATACTCTACAGAGTTCTATATGCAATAATAGGCTATCAAACTCTCAATAAATGTGCGTCTACTCTAGGCTTAATGTTATGTGAAAACAGCCTATTACTACCTATAACCGAAGGTGCTTGGTTATGGTATGCAAAGTAAGGTGGTAAGAGAAGTTACAGCTTACGTTACTTTAATCAATAAATGTCAGGCACTCCTGCATGAAAGAAAGTGCACTAAAGTCCTTCAACACTAACAAGGAATCTTCTTTAAATGTTAGATGCTATAAAGATGCTCGAATCGGAAATGGAACCCTAAAAGGCAAGCAGCGGAACAATGCTCGTGCAGGCTATGCACACAAAAAGGCAGAATATATAATGCCGTCGGAGCCAAGAATATCATAAACACTACAACAATAATAATAATCGCCACGACAATGCAGTATTCCTATCAACAAAAAGAGCCTAAGTCGTTTGTGTCTCAATACATCAAACTAGGCTGCGAAATGCTTGTGTAATCATAAATGGGTATGCATAAAAAGAGTAATTAGGTTAATATACTTAATGTCTACTATGATTGATAAAGTCTAGCTAGAGTCAATGATACGAGATACTGGTGCGCATGGCATGCCGCATAGCCTAGTGTAAATCACAAGTCTGTGCGTCAAATATTACGTTATAGGGAAGGGTAGCTCTCTTGAGAAACCTTAATACCGAAGTATTAAGCGTTCTCCTGGCGTACCTCAAAGACAAACAATCGAGACTAGAACAGTGCAGAATGGTATAGGCAAAAAACCCTCATTAGTGCATGCTCTACTCTTAATGGCACACAGACTAGAATTTACTCAATCAACTCCAGTTCTCAGGTATGTCGTGCCGCTTTTAACTGAAGCCAGCACTCATAGGAAACAATACCTATAATAACAGACTCCTAGTCTAGCATTATCTAATCCAGCAGAACACTAATAACTAAAGGAAGCAGTACTAAACAATATAAATGCCAACCAATGCTTCGTGATCCACTTATCTTAACAACTAACATACATAGGCTATATCAGACCTTAACACACAATACAACTGACCAGCATGATTTTGCAGAGTTAACCAGAGGGGGTATAATATTAATAAAAGGTGGTGAAGGATATGGAAAATGAGAGAGATAGGCAGAGGAAAAGATTCTCAGGTACGGAGCGGGGACAGATAGCAAGGGAAAAAAGATGGGTGTGTTCTAGAAACCAGATCTGAGGGAGAGAGTGGCAAGGAACTGTATATATACTCGCACTAGCTCGAGCCGCGTGGGAAAACAGCGGTTACAAGTCATCTAACCACTAGCAAAGCTTACAGCATGTTAAGGGCCTCTCTCCACCAACCCCCGCGAGGCAGCCAGCCGTGACGTCATCGAGCGGGACAAAAAACACTGCGCGCCCCCTCTCACTCTGTTCTACTCCCTCTCTCTCTCCCAGATCCTATCATTACTAGTTAATGATAAAATATATACTTTACAATTAAATATATAAAGCCTTGACATGGGCGAAAACAAAGAGCCTTTCTGGACTGCCCATGACACGAGCTTTCATATGAAATAAAGCACACTCTAATACACAAAGTGTAGCCCCATCCACTGCCCTGGCGATCCTAGCGAGTCACTGTAGGACAAGCCATGCGGTTCTAACGGAGTGGTTAACGTCACAATATATACTTGCTTAATTATACTGGTGGTGCTGAAAATAGGTTATATAATTGTTTTAGCTTCAAAATCCACCCGCCATAGGTATAGTTTTCAGATACCGCCATGATTTCCCAATAAATGTTCGTAAAATATCCATCATTTCGCATTTCCTAACATATCGCTTTGGAAAGCGAGACATAGATGTATCGTAATATTATCGGTACGATTTTAGTTAATGGACACCTATTTGAAAGCTACCGCCAACGACTTAATACATATTTGTTTTCGGTTTCCACGCATCCAACACCAAGCTACACCCTTTTCTGGTGTACGAAACATTAAAACAGAAATGGGGACACTTTAATAATGATAATATGAGACGAAATATAAAGACAACTCGGTTGCGTTCGTGGAAGTAGCGTCGCTTTGTTTACTTTACGCTCGGAGTGACTTCCCGGTCCCTCCTTGGCGGTCGACTTCAAATGGCTAAGCTTATATAACCAGTTGTTGGGTCAATTTTTTTATAAAGACTTGCGTTATAGGCCGTGGGATACAGGACAGGGTTGAGGGGGGGGGTCGGGGGCCGCCCTGGCCGCGCCCCCCCCCCCCCCCCCCCTCCCCGTGAATTATAATAATCGTCATATATGTGGCCAGTATGGGGCAAGTAAAACAGCTGGCCGTAGTAACCTCGAGCGTCCTGGGTAAACAAACCACGACGATCCGAAGCGACGACGGACTCCCGCCCGCCGATTTTCGGCACAAACGCGCCGTTTTATTCTCGTCGAAAACCACATTTAAAAAGTTATTAAATCATTTTCAATACTATTACCGGACCAGAAAAAGGTGTAGCTTGGTGTTGGATGCGTGGAAACCTAAAAAAATATGTATTAAATCCTCGGTGGTACCTGTGAAATAGGTGTCCAGTAACTAAAATCGTACCATATTATCTAACCGTATATATCAGAATGAGGCAATATATAACCGAGAAACTATCAAAATTATTGGAGATAGGTGCGAATTGTGTAAGTATTTTTAATTTATTCTACCATTTTTAACATAGAAAACGTAATAGGTGCATATAAGAAAATGTACATTAATACACAGACTATAGTATTTTCTTAACTTTGGAATATTCACAAGAATTAAATGCAACATGCATACGTATGAGTAATTACACACACACATAATATATACTCCGTTTCTTTTCAACTGACGGTAAATTACTAAGTTCCCATCAAGAATTCTCAGTTATTGTGATGATTGTGTGGTGAAATATGGTGCTAATTATATAATCTTTGGCTAAATATGATGCAGAGACAGTAGTTTCATATTATTCCAATATATATCGAGAAATTAGCAACTAAGGGATTCAATTTATCGTCAGTTGAAAAGAAAACATTTAAATCCTTCAAATTTGGTGAGCCCAAGTATTTGTTAGATCATTGATTTCAACCACTTAATGCATCTAACAGTGATGACCTGTATCGCCTTTATGAACTCAGGGCCATTAGAGAGCGTGCTTTTGTTGCTAGATCCTTTTCTTCTGTTGCCCCACGTTCTATTCAATCGAATTCCTGTGACACTTAAGCAGTTAATCTGTGCTGATACTTTCAAGAAGGAACTTAAGTCACTCATATTTCTAAAGGGTTTATATATATACTGTATATATATATATATATATATATATATATATATATATATATATATATATATATATATATATATATAGGCCTACATTATTTTATTTTAAATGTCATTAATTAACACATTAACATTATCAGATAGTACAAATATATTAAGCATCAAATGTTATGAAATAGTTAATGGTTTAGGTGCATAAGGTAGAGCCAAAGGATAATTAGTAGGCTCTATAATATACGATATGTGTTAATGAGTTGGGCCTAGGCCTATAGGCTACTTAGGCCTTATAATTAGGGTTGGATGTGAGGGGGATCTGCTTTGTGTTAGCCAATTAGCTTTCTGTAGACTCCCATTTTCTTTTATTCTTATGTATGACGGCTATTTCTATATTTTGCTATATATTACTTTTATTGTAGTCGATATGTTATGATGTGATAATGTTAATGCATATTTATATAAGTACAGTCGTGGTTAGGGCTACTTGAACACCTCTTAAATTATACAAAAATACCAAGACTGCGAGTATTAACTAAGGTATATATATTCTGTTAAATTGAATCCCTTAGCAACGGATTTCTAGATAATTTATGGAAAATATGTATATCTATATTTCTGTGTCGAATTAATGCCAAGTTTTCGTAATTACCAAGCGATTTCGTTACAAAATCTACATAATAGCTGAGTAACCCAGATGGTAACATTATCATCAGCTGGAAAATAAATAGACTAGCGAATGTCAGCAGTTTATCAATATAGCTCGCCAGTGAAATAATATATTGTGCCTTCTAAAACTGTCAATGAATTTCTGTCCATGGCTGTGTAATATGTGTAATACGGTAGGCTACCCTTATTTACTCATAACCATAACATAGCACAATCATAATGTATCCTTAATGTAGTTAATATTTGAAATAAATTGTTATACTAGGTGACTACTTCTTTTATTTACCAGAGAGAGAGAGACAAAAAGAGAGGCGGCTAGGCAGGCAAACTCGTCACCCAGAGAGAGAGAGAGAGAGAGAGGGAGTGACAGACAGGCAGGCTCCTCCCCGTGTGGGTGACGTCACTGCCACTGCGCCCTCTGATTGGTCGTAATTTACCCTATGGCATCTACTAGTCTTGACTTCGGAAATATGCGGCCGGGGACATTTTTCTTCCGAAAAATTTACAAATTTACCTTGAAAGGGGGTCAAATTTTGAGATTGCTGGAGTAAGAGTAGGAAACAAACTAAAAATCTCCCCTTAACCCTCTCAGACATATGACGCGATTTTGAGCCTATTAGGGATACATTAAAGCCTTTGTTACCATCAGGGGTATGTAGAAACCTTTAGTTTAGTTACTTCAACCTCTGCAGTTGTCTTTGAGTTAGCTGTGGGCAGAAAACTAATTTTGGAGAGGTAATTATAAGAGTGAGAGAACTCTATTTCTTATTGATAATCTGGCAACCTCTGCATCATATGAGTCTGAAAGGGTTAACCATCTCTACTACCACAGATCCTTCGTAAGCTGCACAGTCAGTCAGTCAGTCGGTCAGTAGCCAGCCCTTTCTCCCACAAGGGGTAGGGAGGATCAGCAACAGATTCGAGAAAGGAAAACGTGATGACAGGAGAAGGACACATATAACAGTTCGACCACAAAAGCAAGACACTAGCATTCAGAAGCAGCAATCACTCATCATCTCGATCTCGATCTCGATTGATAATGTGGTAGGGCTTTGGACCTTGCGCATTTCACAAATAAGGGTATTAGGGTGGAGGATGGGGGGTCAGGATATAGGATGGGGGAGCTAAGTGGAGTTTTTTGGTGTGTGTGGTGATGTGGGCGAAATATTAGTTTATTCTGTGTTGAATGTGTCTAGTGTAGGGCTATTTATTGTATCTGGGAGAACCATCCCGATGGTTCGTGGAAAGAATGAGGTTTGTAAGTCAGTTAGTGTGGTATGTTTCGTACTTATGAGAATGTGTGTTACGAGTGTTGCAGGTGTTTGAGTTGTGTAGGTATTTATGTTTTTAATGTCAATATAACTGTGGTGATTTTTACATTACTGTGAGTCTGTGCCTGAGCTTCGTGTGTTAAGGGGTCCATGCTTATTTGATTTTGATACGGGTTTTTGATGCCTTTGCGTCTAATTGTGTGTGATGAACCTGGCTGCTTTGTGTAATTTTTCAAGTGTGTAATTTTAGATTGAGTGTATAGATCCCATACTGCGGCGCAGTACTCCAGTGTTGGGGAACAAGGGTGTTATAAGCTATGTTGATGTCTCGTGTACAATTGTGTAAATTCCTCTGCTCAGAACTAGTGTGCAGTTGCCTGACTTTGTATTTGATGAATGGGTGTTGAATCTTAGGTTGTGGAGAGGTGGCGCCAAGATATTTGTATGAAGGAACTGATTCTGTGGTTGGTTGTGTAATGTGTAATTGAAAGTGATGGGTGATAAAGCGGAGAAGTTTAATTTATTGAGGCGGAAGGATCTGCCAGGTGTTCTCCCAATGTTCGAGGGCATTTAGTCTTGCGGATAAGTCGTCTCTAGTCAGTATGGGCTAAACATCAAACTATCGTCGGCAAATAGTCTAGTATAAGAGTTAGGGTTGACAAGGAAGGTCATAAATATAAAGAAGGAAAAGAAGAGGGCCAAGAACGGTCGTGCCTTGTGGGACACAGAAGAAACAGGGACAGAGTCTGAGGAAGAGCTGTCAAGGAGTACTCGTTGAGTCCGTTTTGTAAGGAAATTAGTGATCCAGTGAAGAATAGGTCCAGTTATACCGTAAAAAGCTAATTATGCGAAGTCTTTTGTGGGGTACTTTGTCAAAGGCTTTGGCGAAATCGAGGATAATAGCGTCAACCTGTTTAATGTCTCGTCGGTCCAGTTGTTTAATTATGTCATGATATGTGGCAATGAGTTGTGATTCGCATGATCTTTTCAGCCGAAATCCATGTTGTGCGTCAGTAAGGATGTTGTTTGCATCTAGGTGATTCATATGTGTTTATGTATAATGTGTTCTAAAATTTTGCATGGGATGGATATGAGTGAGATGGGTCTATAATTTTTTGGGTCAGTCCTGCCACCTGTCTTGAAAAGGGGAGTAATGTTTCGCACCAAAGCAGTCGTGGAAGGATGCCTGTGTGAAGACTGAGTAAAGATGCTTTGCAGGATGGGGGCAAGGATTGAGGCACAATTTTTAAGGATAAAGGCATGTTGTCAGGACCAGTGGCTTTGTTTGTGTCAAGTGTTCTAGTAGTTTCTGTATGCGTTAGTCGTTATTCTAGGTGGGTGGGGTATGGGTGGGTAGGGTTTTCTGGCATGTTAGGTTTGGTTGTTTTCTGCTTGTGAATACTGATTGGAAATGAGTGTTGAGTATCTGTGCTTTTGTTCTGGAGTGGTTGTAGAGTGTCGTTGTTGTCTTTAAGTGATGTGATGGTGGTGGTATCCTGCCTGCGCGAATTGAAAAATTTGAATCAGCCTCGGAAAACCAATGGCTTCACCTCAGATGTTATACTTCTTATGGACAGGTCTCTAAATCGTCTAAATATAGAGAATAAAATAAAAAAATTGCCGGTACAGAAGGTAAGAATTAGAGAGAAGTGTTACGTGGCCAGCTTGACGAATGGTACTCGTACTCGCTAGCGCTCGCCAGGGCAGTGAAATGGGCTATAAAATCGTAGAACGATGTCTCTTTCTTTCTTAGTATTCATGTTGTCACAGACAGATCAGTGTTTTTCTTTATTCTTGTCTGTGACACTTGGAAGTATTTTATATCATTGATAGAGTTATAAGATATGTAGTGTGAATTGCAAGGAGAGAGAGCGAGGGAGGCAGCGAGGTGGTAGTGTGTGCGTGTGTACGTGTGCATTTCTTGCTTGGGCGGGGCCACCCGCTCGTGATTGGCCGGCGGGCCTGGCGTGTCATATGACGCCTGCTCTTCATGACGTAGTGGTCTGTGATTGGAGGCCGCTGTCTTAGCTCGGTGGTGGGGGGCTTCTTCCCGCGTGTTTCCTCAGAGCTTGGTATGTTGTGCTTGGTCCTAGACGTCCCTTGCATTCTGTCCCCAATCTAACCACCTTTACTGATTTTCTATCTCTGAAACTTCTTTCCAATACTTCTCATCTTTATTCATTTATCCATCCCTTCTGGTTCTGCATACGACTTCCATAATCGGCCAGTCGTATTACCAGCACCAGTTCTCACATATAAGTTTTGCACTAGCTTTAGGGATTATTAGAGTCATAGTCACATGGTATCATAGTATTGTTGCTTCTAATTATTGGGTTGTTCTTTCTACTATTTAATGCTAGACAGTGGAGGGTATCTTTGGTCGTTGTCTGAGTTATGTATATGGCAAGTCAGAGCCTGTACGACTTCGACGGAGCTAGGTAGCCTGTAACCCTTGTGCATTTTGCCTTTGCGAGCGTAGCAGTATACAAGCGAAGGGCTTTTGCCTACTCTTGCTTGTATGCTTGCTACCTCATTTTGTTGACCTTTGTGGAGCGCCAGATACTTGAGATCTGGACTTACCAAGAGAGCCTCCTAGTCACTTAACGTAACATAAGGGAAATCTGTTCAAGGGGAGACAGTAGGCTACGAGCATGCTTGCGCTCTGCCTAGGCTCCTTGTACCTTTTATGCCAATGCTAGACTTTATTAGTGAGAAAGACAGCATTGTGTTTATTAACTTTAATTGCGTATGCTTTAGGAATTATTCACGCCTTATTTTAGCTTAGGTTGATGCATAGTGCACAACCCAGTTTGGCTGTTACGTTGGCTAAGGAAGTACTGTTTTGAGTGGTTATTATTAGTGCTGTCACAGAGTTGTTGCACTCCCTTGTTTTATATATATATGTATTCTACTTGTTGGTGTATTTAAGATACACGCTTTGGTGTCCTGCCCCTGCATTATTTCCGTTCTATATTCGACGAGCATCTAAGAGCATCAGACGTTTTCAGAAGATTCCATATCTGTTCGCTGTAGGACTAGACTTCCAGTGTTTTCATAGAGCATTGAAGAGTTTAGTGTTGAGTTCAGACTCACACTAAAGTTAACGTAAGCATATACTCCTTTATTAAATCTTGTTATAGTTTATTTAAGCATTGTTATTACTTGAGAGCATTTTATTAACGTAAACTACTCCTGTTGTGAGTAGGCTTTGCCGTCACCGGAAAGCCTTTGCAGAAGTGCACTAAACCCAGTTAATTGATACCCCGTTATCCAGGAGATTCACTCTGGAGGGTTTAAGTGTTTTGTTCACCGGCGTAATAGTTCGAGGGTTTGGAATTAGCGTACCGTTGTTGCAGATATAGCCTATCTTCACGTCCAATATTAAGTGGCCCTTGTTTATTTCGTAAGTGCCGAGACCGTAACAGAAGGAAAAGTAGGAAAGAAGGAGGAAAACTTTGAAGCGTAAAAGGCGTCGCCAGTACTAATAAGGGGTTAAGAGGGAACCCTCCTCGTTTTTTGTGTGACCAGGAAAAGCT
The DNA here is from genome assembly GCA_032716605.1 of Paralithodes platypus. Lineage (NCBI taxonomy): Eukaryota > Metazoa > Arthropoda > Malacostraca > Decapoda > Lithodidae > Paralithodes > Paralithodes platypus. The sequence continues at coordinate 11,597,400 of CM064502.1, forward strand.
AGCATTTGACACATTTTTCGAATAGAGAAAATTTCTCCGTGCGAAGCCGGATTTCTTCATAACAATGCCGGCTCGCTATCGCTCGCCAGGAAGAAATCGACACTGGATGGGGATAAACGTCTTACAAAGTCTGGCTGAATGGGGCACGAATGGATATAAGCCAGAGGGGAAGGAAATAGAGAGGGAAAAGGATGGGAGGAAAGAGGAAAACAAGGAAGGTGACCCCGCTTAAGAATCAGAGGGAAGGAAAGGAGGAAAGAAGGAAAGAACGCGGAATATGTCGAAGAGTTAAAAGGTGGAGGGCTGTCTTCCTTGCTATTGTTTAAAATGTTTCCTATTAAGGGGGAAGTAGTAGCTTTTACAGGACCCTTTCTCCCTCATGTTTAGCCTCATTAGTTTTGAGATTGTTGACCGTTGTTCCATTAGTTGGGCGATTTTGAGACAATGCGCCCCTTTCACTTGTCAATATTAGGACTTTTCATGCCATTTATGGTGGTCTATTTGTTTCCTGCGCGAGCGATAGCGAGCCTGTAAATTTAAGAGAAAACGGTCTGCGGCCAGCGATTATTTTTTATCAAAAGATGTACAAAACACCGTATTATTTAGTATTACCGTATTACCGTACTTATTTAGCATAGTGGAACACCAAGTTCTTTGTTCAACAGTCCATTACTCTGCAAGTATATATCTATTAATTCTTCTCATCCTGTTCATGTTTTATCACAACGTATGTATATTCATTCGCCCCTCTGCCTCTCTTCATATAGTTTTCACAGTATGGTCAGTGAGTACTATTTCTGTTGCTTCTAATCCTTATGTTCGCGGTTATGTGTTTGTTTGTTATCAAAGGAATGTATTATTACTATCTTGACATGTATTGTCTATCAACTTCAAAAATATAAACTCTCTCTATTTCACTCCAAACTTTTATTAAAAAATTAAATTGAGATGTGGTTGACATATACATATACAGTATATATATATAGATACGTGTTTATATCTACGGTCTCTATATATAAATGAAATATTATATATATATATATTAATAGAGAGATATATATTCGTATATAGATATATACATTGTGTGGTTGTATGGGTCTGTTTTGTGTTATTGTATGTGTGTGTGTGGTGGGGTGGGGGGGTTGGGGTGGGGGTTGTGTGTATGTGTGTGGGGTGTGTATTGCCGATGTGTGTATATGTATGTGGGTTGTGTGGTGGTGTGTGTGTTGTGTGTTGTGTGTGGCTGTGTGTGTGTGTGTGTGTGGGTGTGTGTGTGGGGCTGTGTGTGTGTGTGTGTGGGTTGTGATGTGTAGAGTCGTCAGGCGCACCACTCATGTAAAACATTTCTTTCATCAGTTGCTTCTTTTCCGCATAAACCCTCCTTCTCGGGAGGAAGGAAGGTCCTCAAACGATGTTTTAAAGTGAACCAGAAAAGCCCCCAAAAATCTAGAAGGTGAACTTAACATTGTTCGCCTCTTTCCCAAGTATATATTAATGGTTTTTTTCGAAATGATACTTTTTGAAAGCCCCACTATGCATTATTATTTACCTCATAAAGGATAACTACATACATACTGTAAATAGGGACAATAACATTTTCAGACTGAGTGCTCCACAAATATGTGACAGTTTCAATTTCTGTACCTCATGATATTGTATGTAATATTTTTGTTAATGTATTATATAAATTCGCTGTACTTTTGGAATACAATCTGACATTATTGTTTTCTTCTAAAAAGGATAAATTACACTTATCGTGAAATACCATTGACCAGTGTTCTTTGGCTAAAGTAATCATACAGAAGGGTAGATATGATGGAAAAATATTGTATCATATTCACACGGAAAAATTTTAGAGTTATTCTGAAGCCCTAGTAATAGTAAGAAATTTGAAACTTCATATCCCCTCTATCCCTCCTTTTCCACTATCATGATTGTATTAATAAACTATTACTGAGTGTTGAAATAATATAAAGTTTCAGAATAAATAAAGGAAATTTTGGTAAAGAGACTAGATTGCTCGTTGTTAACGGCGCCCAAGTCTACTTTGTCTATAGAATTGCGGTGAATCAACTACCCCAAGACTGGCACTTTGTTGTTGCCATGGGTAGGAAGGAGACAAAAGGCAGGCTGTCTGTACCCTAGTAGTAGGGGTAGGCTGGTAGTTAGTAGTAGGGGTAAGGCAGCCCCGACTCAGGACAGAAGTTACTACCGGTCTAAGGTTTCGGGAGACTCAGGGATAGCCTGGAATTCCCTTTTCTCTCCCAGGCAATTGGTAGCTGGATACATCTCTTTCTGCCTCAAACCATACATGGGGGTATCAGGAAAACCCTCTTTTTTTTATATATACAGACACATCCAAATTCCACGACATTGCCCTACATCGCTTATCCTCGATACATTAAAATACTACTCTTCCCACTACATATCATACATGTAACATATACATATTTACCTAATAAATCATGGCAGTACAATTGTTAAGACGCAAACCTGGGACGGACCTCGGATATCCACCCCCGGCAGGGTTGGGTCATCGACACAAGGGCCCTCCCGGTCGTAATCCATGCGACTGTGTCAATACCATTGCAACGTCCCAAAGCTGCTCGTCGGTGTGCAGCTTTTTCTTTAGCAATATAAGGCGTGGAGTCTTCACTCCAACCATCAATTCTGTATACCAATTCTTTCAAGCCGAATCCCCTACTCTCCTTTTTTTGACAGAGACTCAAGGAACATCCACCTAGGACACATCTGATGATTTAATTTTCCAGGTTGCAACTGATCCAAAATTTTCAGACCTAAAGGAGGTGTCGTTGCTTCGCAAAATCTGAAATTGCACTGGAGGAGGTTCCTAGTTTCCATTGTCCCTATTTTGATTATTCTATATTACAAATTAATTTTTGCTGGTTCATTGAAATACATATTGTTGCATCTACCGTTCCCCAAATACTCCTCCAGAGCAAAGTCGTTTGATTATCTGTCCTTAAAACTCAGTGTCCTCAACTTAAAATGGTTCTTGCTGAAATCACTGTTGTTGGTGTGATTTTAATGTCCCTCTGTTGAATGGCTCACTCATTCAGCCAGGACTGATAATGCTGGTCTTGAATGTGAGCTATTTGCAGACTCATTTAATCTCACTCAACTAGTTCAACCAACGACACCCATGTACCAGGAATCCGGATCATAATTCCCACCTACTGGACTTAGTTTAACAACCAATTTAGCAATTATGATGTTACAGTGAGGTCCCCGCTTGGATCTCTCTGATCACTGTAGGATACAGGCCACCTGTCTATCACCTACCACACCTTTCCACTCTGAACCTGTTTTGGTGACTAAATGGCATTCCAGTAGGGTTTTAGGCATGGGCGGGTCTTCAAGATTTCATATTGACTTCCCTGGACCCCTCTCTTTTCTAATGGATGCACAACTCCACCTTGAGCCACATACAAGATTTATATAAAAATTGGAATGGAACCTTTTATTCCTCATCAAACAGTACAGTGAAAGATCTACTTCACCTGAATGGTTCTGACCCTAATTGTGCTAGAGTAACTGAACAACAAGAAATAGCGGCAATGCATACACCAGATCAACACACCTGAAGCCTTTATTTTTTTTTTTTTAAAAGACCTCAGTCTACGTATTGTGAAAAACCTGTTATTCCTCCGGCAAATTGTGGGGTTGAGTGAGTGAAGGGGGGGACAGTGAATGAAGGAGGATACATGTTTTTAATAGGTTGCTGTAGCCCCATACGCGTGGCTAGCCCCAAACGCGTGGCGAGCAACTGTGGCTTTCAAACCATCCGACACATCCCCCTTTATTTATGTGCAATCACACATGTAACATACACCTAAAGTTTGTGTTTTGTTTTCCCCTACTGTGGAAAGAACTAAGGATACACCACTCCTGCCCGGGGCCTCACACAGTGGCCATGACCCAGTCCAGTCTGAACTGAGCTTCATGACGCGGGGGGCATTTGCCCGGAGGATAGTCATCCCTAGTCTTTGCTTGAGCCAGAGGGGTTCCCGGGGTTCTCCTGAAACTTCTCTGATTTTACGGCCTATTTCATTCACCATCTTAAGGGTGGTAGGGCCGAAGACTCGTCAAGTTTCGAATGCCAGGGGCGTCGAAAAATGCTGATTTCTGGCGATGGCTTGATATTTTTCTCGCTTGTTATTTTCTGCTATCCGGGCGGCTTCACCTGCTTCGTCGGCGTTTCTGGCGATGTTGGTTGTGGAGAAAGGGTCAACCACATGTGGCATCCCCACACGATTTTGGCACCCGCCATTCTTGGAAGGGGAAAAGTGGTCATCCCATCTTGGCCGTTTGCCGTCTTCTCTGTGAAGTCCATGTGGTGCGAGGATTTGTGCACGGTTCGCACTCTGCAGGGCCAGTTTTATGACATATTTTAGTGCAGAGTGTCTTGGCAGGCGGCCCCTGCGTTGTACTTACATGACAAGGCATGGTGACCTTGGAGCATCCATCCCCCACCACACTTGCAGGTGTGTGGGTGACAAATTGCAACACACACTCTGAGCGCGATGGCAACCCGGAAAAAGGGGCGCTTCCAGCATCCAAGTGAGTTCCAAGAGGTGCGGTATGGGTGCTGGCGTGGGTAACCACAAGCGACTCTCCGAAACGGGCGGATGCCTGGGAGGCGTGCTTTTGCAACCTGGTCTGAATTGGTTAGGATGATTTTCTTGAGTTTTCTTCGCCGAGATGGTATCCCACGCTTTCTGCTTGCCTCCTGGAGGCTACCCTGAGGCTCCAGCTCTACTCCTGTACTTTCCTTCCAGGTGTTAATCGATCCTATACGGCCCCATTAAGTGTCATTTCGGGTTGAGAAGAAAGGATGGACACTACAAGGTCGTTGGTCGCGATTAGGGAAGAGATAAAGGCTGGGGAGGCAATATCCGAGGCTCTCCGAGGCGGACAGGAACGGTGGCTTGTGTCCAGGTCCTTTAATTACTTTAGAAACATCAGAAATCGTGCCAAAACTGTATTAAATCTAACTAAATCAAACTTTATCCACAAGCAGGGAATAAACTTATAAGTAATCCAAATTATAACCAAATATTTTGGTTCTACTCCTTAACTCATTCAAATCCAAATTCACTACTGCTTCATCAATTCCACCATTAAAGTCTCCGACTGGCAACTTGTAAGGGAGCTAACCT
>CM064502.1:11602679-11630179 GCA_032716605.1 Paralithodes platypus
AGGTTAGTTTGTACAAATACCACCCTTAGCTTAAAGTAAAATCAGTCTGAGGAGAAAAAGTCAAGAATATATCTAGGGGGAAAAGATAAATGAATGCACTTAAATTTGGTACAAAATTTGCTGGAATTTAATATGTATAATCCCCAAAAAGGTTTGTTTACAAAATGGTGTCGGCGTTAGTCCCTGTAGGCGGTTAGTTAGTAAACAATATTGTTTATTAGCAAATTAATATGCAAAGCTTTACTTACATACAAGGCAGTTAAATTGATACTTACTACAGTAGGTAATGGGTAAAATTAGGGGCTACGATTTTATATAAAATAGTAATAAGAGAGCGTTTGTTTACAAAGCAAAACAAAACAATAGATGGCGCTAGTGGCGCCCTGTCCGAGCAGGAGTCTTGTGATAAACACAAAGTTTTTCAGTCAATACACAGCGAAATATCGTGCAGTGTTACTTACTAAGCTACAGGATGGTTAAACGTGCTCTTAACCACCTTTCATGCACAAGAATGAAGAGGATGAGTAGTTAATACTCAAATTATGATCGATATCGTGAGAGCGTTGACAGAGCGTCTGCAGCGTCTGGTGGTAGCACGGGGTGTGAGAGAGAGAGAGAGAGCAAGAGCGAGAGCGAGAGCGATGATGGGAAGGGTTAAGCAAATATTGATAGATGGATGGATAGATTATATGACAGACTGCTTTAAAAATCGTAGATTTTTAGCCCCATTAGTTTTCAGATTTTAAGTAGTTCGGCCCATTAGTTTTGTGATTTTAAGACCTTTCACCCCATTTGTTGTCAATTTTAGAAGAAAAAAATTGGGCGACTTAGGTGTCGATTTTTTTCCTGGTGAGCAATAGCGAGCCTGTAATTTTAGGAGGAAGGGACATTTTTCAATCGAAAAATGTATACATTTTATCTTGACAGGGGGTCTAGGGTTGTTTTTTGTTTTAAGTTGATGCAAGTTTATCAAGGAAATTAACTACCTAACTAAATAAATAACTAAATATATAAATATACCAACTCATGAACACTAAATCCGTAATCGTTTTGTTTATCGAGTGTAGATAATGTTGATGATATAATAAAGAGTTTGCAGAAACGGAAATCCTCCTGGACGACATCCTACGACTCAAGAAGGATGGCAAGGTCACCACTACTCCCGCCCTACAACCTACTCTCCTCGCTGAAGCCGCCAAAACCAGAGGAACTCACCATAGCAAAATACTCAACAAACAACACTTCCAAGCTGCCAAACAATTAAGAGACAACCCCAACATCATCATCCGTCGTGCGGATAAAGCTTCCTGCCTCGTGATCCATGACAAGGAGGAATATCTTAGAAAAATGGACGTCATCTTAAGTGACAACACCAAATTTAAAAAGATCACCCGCAACCCAACCGACGAAATCAAACGCACTGCCAACACCACCATCACCGCCATCAACGCCAAACAAGGAGGGATCCACCTTAAAAAACTCGTCGGAGAATACACCCCTGGTTATGCGTACGGAACCATCAAAACACACAAACCTGGGAACCCCCTCCGCCCCATCATCTCCCAGATCCCCACTGCCACCTACCAGATCGCCAAGGCCCTGAACAACCTCCTCACCCCCTACGTGCCCAGCCAATTCAACCTTAACTCAGCCCACGATTTCTTGGAAATTTTACGAGACGCCCCCCGTAACAACAACCACACAATCGCCTCTCTCGACGTAGAAAGCCTGTTCACCAACGTGCCAGTGGATAGGACCATTGACATGATTCTACGTCGAATTTATCATTGCCCTGATACACCAACACTGGACATCCCGGAGAAGGCCCTGAAAACACTACTGGAGCTATGTACCAAGGAGGCCCCCTTCCTTTGCCCCCGGGGCAACATGTACAAGCAGATAGACGGTGTGGCGATGGGCAGCCCTCTAGGAGTTCTTTTTGCGAACTTTTTCATGGGTACCATCGAGGAAGAGCTCCTAGCTGCCCAACGACCCGCCGTCTACTGTAGATACGTGGATGACATCTTCGTGCAAATCAAGGACCTCCACGAACTACAGGAACTCCAGCGTCGCTTCATGACCTCCTCCGGACTTAACTTCACCTTTGAAAAATCTAACAATGGACAACTCCCCTTCCTCGACATCCTCGTAGCTCTGAACGACCATGGGTTCAAAACCACCGTCTACATTAAACCAACTAACACAGGACAATGCCTCAACGGCGATAGTGAATGCCCCCGCCGTTATCTTCTATCCTCCATCTCCGCCTATGTTAGGAGAGCCCTCACGCACTGCTCTACCTGGGCCGACACCCACCAGGAACTAGAAAGACTATCCCAAGTTTTAGTAAATAACGGATACTCCAACTCCGACATCTCCAGCACCATCAACCACCATCTTGAAAAATGGTACACCCAAAGCCCTCCCAACATTGACCCCCCCAATGAAATTAAGATCTTCTACCGCAATTACATGTCCTCTGAACACAAAATGACGAGGCCGTCTTAAAAGAAATAATCTCCAAGCATGTCCACCCAACCAACCCGGAAAACAAAATCAAATTAATAATTTATTACAAATCCCCCAAGACCTCCAACCTCGTTCTCCGCAACAAACCTGCCTCCACCAAGATAAAGAGCCCGATGACCGACGATCACGTCATTTACCAACATACCTGTAATTATGAGGACTGTGGACCTCATTCCTATATTGGTATGACGCAGACTCGTCTTTCACGTCGGCTTAACTCTTCACCTTCAGGCTGGAGCCATCAAAGACCACTATCTCACCCCTAACCACCCTCACCTCACACGCAACGAGTTAGAGAAACACACCACCATACTCGATAAAGAAAGTGACCCAAGGAGATTACCTATACTCGAAGCTTTATATATCCAAGCCTTACATCCCAACATCAACAACCAAACTCTGGACCTTCAGATCCTTCCTTCTGCCAAAAGGCACTTTCCTACAGGACCTAACACCCCCCTCGCCCCCCGGTGCCCTTGATGCAGCCCCCCGCGCTACCTCCTTCAGCTTCGTCTTCCGCAGGCGCCACACAACTTAGGCCACGCCCCTCGACACGCAGCCAATCAGCTTCGACCCCACCAACCAACCACCATCCCGCATCCAGTGCGCATGCGTGAAGCGGTTCCCCCCTTTCTCTTTTCCAGAACCCCTCCACCAATAGTAGATTTTTGCCCCTTGTTTTTCGCCTCCTCTGATCCTCCACCCTCTATATATATATATATATATATATATATATATATATATATATATATATATATATATATATATATATTCTGACATACGGAGCCCTGTATGTTAATTTAAGAGTTAGAATTAGAGTTGAAGGAGCCAAACTACCCAAGCGGCGAAGCAAACTAGCGAGCGAACTAGCGAGTGGGGAAACCAGCTCGCCGCATACCAGCAAACAAGCCTTCACACCTGCGTGCGTCATGGGGGACCCTGCAAACTACTTCGATGACCGACGCTATGACGTATGTTCGACGCCAGGAGCTGTGATTGGACCATGCCCTGCTATGGAACTCGAGGAGCTGTGATTGGAGCGGCGACCACGGCCCGCCTCCTGATTCGTTCCTACACCATCATTGTTTAGTATATAAGACCCGAGTTGTGGGCATTCAAATCAGTCTCATTTGGAGTTGGGGAAGGTGAACTTGCAGCTGGAGGAAGACGGGGTGAAGTATTATAATGGGATTGTGACTGTCAGTCAGATTATATAAATGTGTGTTAAGTGTGTTCGGTGTAAACACTTACGTTATGTTGGTTAGTGAGATATGTGATTGGGAATTAACGTTAACGCTACTATTATGTGTTTAACTATTTGATTGCGAATTAACGTTAACGCTACTATTATGTGTTTAACTATTTGATTGCGAATTAACGTTAACGCTACTATTATGTGTTTAACTATTTGATTGGGAATTAACGTTAACGCTACTATTATGTACTTATCTATTTTAGTTGACTAACTTGTGGACTAAAGCAACTCTTTAAGTAATTGGGTTATGATGAAAGTAATACTATTGTTTTATATTAATACTTACGAGTTCTTTCATTTTCTTTGAATTAAGCTTACATTGCTTAACGGTGCTTAGTACGGTGATGCTATTGTCTCGTATTAGTAATATCGCCTTAGACTAACATGGCTGTGTTAATATTACTTCTAGTGATTTCCTAAGCTGAAGAAAATTCTTTTGCTTCAAAATATTATATTTTGCTTTTCATATTATTTGAGTGAGACCTGAATCGAATCTATGAAGCGATCCTGTAACTTTATTTACTCATAATCAAACCTCAATGTTACGTGGTTAAGAAATACATTTAACTAATTATTAAATATATATCTAACTTTTTATGTGACTTTGATATTACTCCTGATGATAATAATAATATAATACTATTAACGTAAGACAAGAACCAAGAATAATTACATTAAATATAAATAAAAGGACATATAAGAAAACTATCTATTCATTTCAAAAAGGGTAAGAGACAGAAATATTCTTACTTTAATATTTATCTTTCAAGACTTTTTATAAAATTAATAGTCCTTCTTTAGCTATAACTTATTCGGTTCATAACCATAGCCTACTAAGCTTCGGTTAAATAATAATTCTTATAAATACTACATGACTTTAATTAGTTTCAGTATTTTTCATAATTAAAGAGTATCAGTCAATAAAGGATACTAAGTCCTAAGATCCAAAAGGAAAGGAAGCAACAACAGGAAATTATTTTATTAGATTTTACTTTTGTTTTGCCTTCAGCTGACTGATACCTTTATATATCTCTGTGCTATCTAGATTCATCAAGTTAACCACTTGAGGATCAAGATACGTAACAATATATATATATATATATATATATATATTATATATATATATATATTATATGATTATATGTTAATGGATCTATTACGAACTATTACTTATTTGGGATATTAATGAACAGATTCTTCCTATTAAAGGCTTAGGATACTGTATATACGTCTGAATGAGGTAGAAACAACCCGTTGCTAAGAGCTTTCAAGATCAATTTTATGCATACGGTAGTGCAGTTGGTCTTACATACAGGACAGTACTCTTTTTACAAACATCATCTCACAAAAAGGACAAAAAACCACCTAAATATTAAATCTATATTTTGTAAAGTTGTTTGCTATCGCTCGCCAGGATTTTTTTTTTACACCTAATTGGCAGGAAAAGTCTTAACTCTTTGGCGCACCTATAGTTTCCAATCAAAGTTTTTCCCACTCCCAAAGTATATCTCAGCTCACTCAGAGCCAGTTTTGTGGCCGGCGATAATTTGTTTCTGTGACGTTTTTATCCACCAAAAAATCCTTGTATTTGGATTAATGAGGTACCATCGGCTTCGTTATTGATTGAACTTGAAGATAAGCGAATAAAAACATAGAATAAATACAAAACAACCACATTGGGGCACTCCGAAATAAGAATTGTAAAAAAAAAAGTAAATACCTTATCTCCAACTCACGCTAGCTCAAAATTTTGCCCGCAACATTTTTGATTTGCATACATATAAGGAAGCGGAATTTAACCCCTTCAGACTCATATGACGCAGAGGTTGCCAGATTAGCAATAAGAAATAAGAGTTCTCTCATTCTTATAATTACCTCTCCAAAATTAGTTTTCTGCCCACAGCTAACTCAAAGACAACTGCATGCAGAGGTTGAAGTAACTAAACTAAAGGTTTCTAAATACCCCTGATGGTAACAAAGGCTTTAAAGTATCCCTAATCGGCTCAAAATCGCGTAATATGTCGGAGAGGGTTAATGAGGATTCCACTGGTAACTTCAGAATTACTATAAACCAAATAGTTACTGAGATACACGAATAAACGTGAAAGTATCGAAACACAGACTGAGCTGTACTTTGCTCCCTTCCCAGCCAGCCGTGAGTAAACGGTTAAACTGAGGGGGTTGCCAATTGTACCCATTGAACTAGACGTAATACTTAATATCTACGCCAAATATGACGCTCGTCAGATGAAAACTTAATTTTTGGCGAATATTTATAAGTTTAATGACTCTTAACGAGTCATCGTGCGCCTAGGAAAAAAATACCTAATGACTCTGAACGAGTCATCGTGCGCCAAAGGGTTAATATTGGCAAAGAAATGGGACAAAAGGTCAGAAAAAACGCCAAACTAATGCGGCGAACGTCTTAAAATCTCAAAACTAATAGGGATAAACATGAAGGAGAAGGAGGTCCCGAAAAAACATGTGCCTCCCTTTAACCCTCTCCGACATATGACGTGATTTTGAGCCTATTGGGGATACTTTAAAGCCTTTGTTACCATCAGGGGTATTTCGAAACCTTTAGTTTAGTTACTTCAACCTCTGCAGTTGTCTTTGAGTTAGCTGTGGGCAGAAAACTAATTTTGGAGAGGTAATTAGAAGAGTGAGAGTACTCTATTTCTTATTGGTAATCTGGCAGCCTCTGCGTCATATGAGCGTGAAAGGGTTAAATGCACAGATAGAACATGCGCCGATCTAGAAGTGATTCAATTTAGGCGGCGATCTATATAATGTCCTGGAACCTAACTCCAAAAGACACATAACAAAGCCACTCCAACAGCTTCCTCTCTTTCCAACACCCCTTCTCCCCTCTCTACACTCATCAGAAAAATAGGAAAAGTAGAATGTAGATGCGAGGTGCCGTTGTAAAGGCTTATCCCTTAATACTTCATCTGATCTGAAAAGCAAATTAGGCCGATGATATTAATCGTAAAGTCGTAAAGAACCAATCAGCGTAGGCTGCGCTACCGAGTGCTTCTCTAGTTAACGGAAACAGTACAAACATCAATACTAATCTACAGTATCTTCTGTTGTTGAAAGCGCCACAAATCTCAACTGAAGAGGGTGCAATCATCTCTCGTACACAGACTGTATACCTTATTCAGTGATTGAATCATAGAAAAATACGTTGAAGGACTCATGTGTGGGCACCATTTGGAAAAATTAGGATTTCGATGATGTATATATACAATAACATCAATACTGTCATATATAGTTTAATTTGCATTATCGAACATGATGTATATATAACAGTAATTGAGTTTTCCCTCGATAAGAGATGAGAGAGATTGGCAGTAGGTGGGTGCACGGAAAATTGGCAAAAAAACATAGCAACCACAGTTGAGGGAATCTTTTCTTTATGTTCTTCTGGGGAAAGCGAAAGAATAATATAACTCTGACTGTACCGCCACAGAAATCCGAACTACATCCTAATTATTTTGGGCAGTTAGGGTGTTCACGTGATTTCATTGCATTCCTCGCCAGAGCACCCCCACCCCACATCCACCCAAAACCACCCCCCCCACATAAAACACGTGGAGTCAGAGAAAAATCAAGTACAGTATATCTTGCGAAGGATACATGTGAGCTTATAAATGTTTATATACTCCTCTTCAGACTCGAACCATAGAAAGTTCAGGACAAGTGGCCACTGCTTCAATCCCACTACACCACGGGCGTGATAAAAGATACTTAACCTCTTCCAATAGAAAACAGTAGATCTGGGAGTGGACAATGAAAATGGAAATTTGCAGGATAAGGGAACCAACATCAGGAGAACGACGAAACAACCAAGGTCGAACCTTGAAACCGCGGAAAATATCACATTTAGCGGTTCAGAGGTTCGAAACTTGGGGGTGGGGGGTTAGTTTTCCGATGTTTGGGGTACACATTACTGCAAAGTGCCATTTGGTTGTCCAGTCCAGACTCTAATGTAGTCTATGCTCTCCTTCCTAATTATATTAAGGAGACGGTATAAAAAATTCCTGGATTTATATATGTAATATAAACAGTAATTTTATAACTGATACGATCTAATGGGCCTCTGTCAGGTTTGACAGCATATGATCTGCAGCAAACAACCAGGTGTAGCAGAGGTGAATGATTTTTTTTATCGATACTCCATACCTGTCAACGTTCCAACCGTCTTCAACTCTATTACAGTGTTTGCAGGCATTGAAAACTAAGAGGGAGAACTTGAAATTTTTAATAAGCCGTTGCTAGTGCGCGGGAATTTAGATAAAGAGGTTAAATTACATATCACTGGTACATGAAATATCCCAACAAATAGTTATAATATAATTACCAACGAGGTATTCGATGGGTGTAATCCAGTCCCCCACACGCGGCTAATTAAATTGCATGACATGCAGGAGTGTTCAAATAATACAATATCGATACAATGAACTTAGCTTTAGAGGACTGGTGATGTAGGACTGTTGTTAATATTGTTATAGATTAGTATTTGTAGCACATGGTGAACTGTGGGTTGAGTCAGAGACGGGGGAGGAGATGTTGGCTGTATGGTGTTGATTGAGAGACTAAAGGGCCGGCGTCCGATCGCTTCGCGAAATTACATATGGCTGCCGGCTCCATAATAATTATAACCCATAACTTGGTTGTCATAATACATCTAGAGCTGATGTAGATATTTATACATTACAGTTAATATTTAACCTAACTTAAGAATAAACTACAATACACAAAGAACCAGCCGAAATCGTACAAGCGATACGATACCGCCAAATTCAAATGTCCTATTGGACCAAAACCTGTCGGGATCATTACCCTATTCGCGACATATTGCCCGCCACCAAAATGATATACAGGAGCTATATGCAGAGAACATAAAAAGGACATCGAAGTCAAAGATCACCTTGTTTGATCTTTGATCTCCAAAGATCCACGGAACTCATAAGCCGCCCTCCTTTTGGGACGAGCGCCACCTGAGCCTGAGGAGGATCATCCTTCTCATCATCAGCTGCCCCACCTTGAGGAGCACTGTCACCAGCACTCTCCCGCGGAGGGGTATCAGTAAAGACGCCTGAATCATCCGGCAGTTTCTACATCCTGCTCCAAGGGATATAACCTTACGACTGGGCGAGTAGTAACCCCAGTCGAAGTTCGTATTCTCGGAACCATTATAAGACCATCAATGCCCTGGAACAAATCGATAATCCTCCCAAGCTTCCAAATAACCTAGGAAGCTCATCATGAATCAGGACGATATCCGCGATACGAGTCCATCGTTGATTCGTCCCTTTGATCTTATGAGAGTGACGCTCGCGAAGAGACAGCAAATATTCTTGGGTCCACGTTTCCATAGATCGTCGGACACCTTGTGTACATACTGGAAGCGACGACGTGTGGCGTCAGCATTGCCGAAAGTAGGGTCTTGCAGATCTACGTCAGGTACGGACGAACAAGGAAAGGTATTAAGGGTTCGTCCACGTGTTAGCATAGAAGGCGAAATGGGTAAGAGGTCATCAACATCTGCCGAGGTATAGGTCAGGGTCCTGTCGTTGACTGACATCTCAATTTCTATTAAGATGGTTTGCAACTCCCGTCTGGTCACCAGTGCCCTTCCTAATACCTTCTTCATGGCAGATTTGACGATACGATAGTTCTCTCCCAAATCGCCCCGAACCATGGTGCACGTGCTGGTATAAATCTCCAGTGACAACCCTTTCCAGTGAGGGGGTAGCCACAACCTGCGGGTCATCCATTAAACTCTGGAGATATTTAGAGGCCCCGACCAAAACAAGTCGCATTATCGCTCATAATAATTTGCGGAAAACCATTGCGGCCTGCAACGCGTCTTAGAGTATCCAAAAACCCCTCACTGGTCAGGTTGTCAATCATTCCAATATGAATCGCTCTGGTTACCGCACATGTGAATAGGACGGCCTATACCTTTATGATATTACCGGGCGATTCTCTAACATGAATCGCTCCGGTGTAGTCTACCCCGTTTACCTGAAATGGTTCAGTCCTTTGTACCCTGAACTCAGGCAAGGGAGGTAGATCACTGGGGAGTAGGCTTACCCTGTAATCTTTTACAGATAGTACAGCTATTGTGGATCCCTTTAATTGCTTGTCGCATCTTAGGGATCCACCAACGTTGTCGCATATACGCCAGAACATAATTTACGCCAAAATGTAGGCAGGTCCTATGGCATTGGCGAATCAACAGTTTGGTAATCAAATGAGAGGAGCTAAGGAGGACAGGATATTTGCAGAATCAATAATGTCCGCCTTTTGTATCCTGCCTCTACACTTAATTATGCCTCCTTCCATATATAATCCTAGCTGCCTCATTAAGTTTGAGGGTTTGGCCTTTGACTCCTTGCTCAGGATTTGATGTTCAGTAGGATAAGATTCCTTTTGTACTAAACATATTAGTTTCGCTTCTGCTGATCTCAATTCATGGAGTCTGATATGCTTCGACTCTTCACTACGGAAAGACCCGTGAGGACCCGACTTCTCATGTTGTTAATGAAACGGTATACCCATGCAAATACCCGTATATCTTGACCTTAGCTGCCGTAACGTTCCCACTCTACCAACTTGTTATCCTGATGTGTAGTACTCACATTCGAAATACTTAACACATCATCTTGGGGCCGACCTGAAGGAGCAGATATGCATTCCCTGAAAATCCTGAGGCCATTCAGTTGGAGAATGTAAGCCATGGAGGTCCATGCCACCAAATAGAGGACGACATAAACTGTTGCGCCGAGATCCCCCGGGAAATTATGTCACTGGGGTTATCCCTGGTGATCACATAGCGAAAGTTAGCTGTAGGAACTAAGTTATGTATCTCATCCGTGCGATTAGAAACATAAACAGGTAACACTTTCTGGCTGTGTACCCATGAAAGCGCTATTTGACTGTCGCTCCAGACATAGACGTTATTAATCTGTAGTATGTCTGTATAAGCATCCAGTGTAAACTTTATTAGACGAGCAGACAGAAGCAATGCAGTAAGTTCTAATTTAGGAACTGTAATTTTCTTTATAGGGTCTACTTTGGCCTTCGCTATAGCCAGTGTCGCTTCACTACCATTGCATATGTATATGGCAGTACGTACGCACTATTACTAGCATCAGAAAAGGCATGTAGATCCACTGGTGACCACTAATAACCTGACGAGGAAGTTGGACCTTGCAACATGTGGAAAGGTCCGACCGAACCAACAGCTAAGTATATTGTAACACAATCGGAAGGGGCGTGTCCCAATCTAGTTTTAGCCGCCACAGTTGCTGTAAAAACATACGAGCACGGATTGATACAGGCAGCAAAAAACCTAGGGGATCAAACAACCTCGCTGACAAGCTTAAGCAGTTTCGCTTGGTCATAAGCTCACTGCAGCATGGGGTGTGACAGAAGGATATACAATCTGTGGTAGTGTCCCATTTGTGGCCTAAAAACTTCACCTCACTATTCTCAGTAGCTACACCGTCAGAAGCAAATTGACCTTTCAAAAGATCACTATTAGTGGGCCCATTCTCTAAGTATAAATGAGCCTTGGCAAACATATCGCGGATCTCCCAGCATCTCTTGAGCAATAAATCTTCATTGTCTCGCGTTGCCTTGAAGATTGTCCACATAGATCCCCTGCTTGATCTCATTCTTGAAGTCAGGATCTAGTCCAGCCTCCTCAAGATGACGCAAGATAGTAGCGTTGAGAAGGAACTGGGAACAGGTCGCCCCGAATAAGACGACTCTGAACCTGTAGACCAGATACTCTGAATCTAGATCCATTGGGTCCCGTGGCCATAAAAATCTTGTCGAGTCCCTGTCTTCACGATGGAGTTGAAGCATCAGGAAGGCCTTCTCAATATCGGCGACCCATGCAAACTTATGACATCTGAAGCGCAACATAATTTGCGCTAGATCAGAGACCAGGGACGGACCCGTGTACAGACAATCATTCAGGCTATAGGAGCGATCACTGGATTTAGCAGAGCAGTCATACACAATACGAACAGGAGTGGTGGAACTGTCCTTTTTAATCCCATGGTGAGCAAGGTAATGGATGTTATCCCCATACTCATTGAGATCTACTCTCTCCACAAATCCACGTTGTACCTGCTCGGCTAAAACTGCCGCATAAGTCTCGCAATAACTTGGATCCTTGACAAACTGCTGCTGAATGCCACGTAACCTACCAAGTGCTAGATGGAAATTAGTAGGTAATTTACTCTTGTTATCATTCCAAGGGAGCCTTACCACATACTGACCTCTGCCAGAGTCATACGTTACAGTCTCGTCATACGACCCTAACGCTAGCTTGGACTCACGATCAAGTTCATGTGGGTCAATTCCAATATTGTCCAAGTCCCATAGCTTATCTATATCAGTACATGTATTATCAGGCACATTGGGCCTAATATATTATCTATGGGGCTTACTGCTACCTTGAGGACCGTAACCACCTCCACCTGTGTGTCTTGAGAGGAAGTGGCATAGGATCCAGAAATGGCATTCCCTTGGATCGTGGGGAGCATTATTAGCTTATCTACCCGCCGATATCCAGGGTGAACCAGGTCGTAGTAATAATCAGCTCCGACCAGTAGCATAATACCATTGTTAGCAGAGAGTTGATCATCAGCCAGTTTATAACCCTTGCTTCTGAGATATTTCAAATGGGGTTGAATCTCTGGATGCTATATAGAAACTGGGTAGTTTGTCGACCACAACAGCCTTGATGGGACATACCTTTTTTCTATAAACATAGGAAATCTACCAATATCATAGTCACTGGTATCTATTAACCCATAGAAACCATGGAGACGCAAATTCTCTTGACACTTGCTGGTACACTTGAGCTGGGGTAATGATGACCGCAGAACGAATGACCTCTGTGAGCACTGGTCAAGTAAGGTGCGCGTCATTATAGTATTATTATTACTCCCCACTACTGGCAGCATCATAGTAGGAAGCAAGTGACATTCTCGAGAAGCAATGGACATGGCAGATACTTTATCACCCTCGCTATTACTTTTCTTATGTGACTCTTTGGGGGTTCTCCCCTTTTCTTTGCCGTCCGTGCGATCAGACTGGGTGCAAAGGGAAAACCAATGTTTCCCCTTGCAATACTTACAAGGTTTGGTGTAGGTATAGGGGCAAGTGCTGTTGAAGTGGTCTCTTGCCAGACAGCTGGTACATAACTTAAGCGATTTAGCCTTGCTAATCTTCTGTGTAGCCTTAGGATACTTAGGACACTGATACCACAGATGACCGTGGACACTGCACAACTTACAACCTAATGATATTGGCCTTTTCTGTTTAGGAGAAGTCTGTACCGGGAAAGCTGCAGTAGATGGCGACATCTCCACTTGTCGGTAGTGTCCAGTACTCTCCATATTGAAGACTTCAGTCTGGTACACCTGCACCAACGCTTCCAGTTTAGTGGATAGTCGCTTAGTTGTCGTCTTAAGATTTCCCTTAAGGGGGGGAGAGGGTATCTTATTCAAGATATTCACACTAAATATCTCCTACTTGGGTGACGGCCATTGTCTCCATAGATCGGAGGAGGCTCTCAAAGGAGGCATAGTACTCCTTTAGGGCAGTCACATCATAGGATGGAGGATCTAGCGTGAAGAACTTAGTAATTAACGCGGTCTTGATGACTTCCACTCTCCCGTAAGTTCTCTTCAGCAACTCCACTGCAGACTCGTAGCTGGTAGCTTCTAGCTTGTACCCATCGACTAACTTCAATGCCTCCCCTCAATTGACCACGGAGATATGTGAACCTTTGGATGGATGTGAGTGTTTTATTATGATGGACGGAACACTCAAAAATATCCCAAAATCCAGTCCAGGTAGCCGAATCCCCGGAAAAGGTAGGCAAAGTAAGCTTCGGCAGGTTAAAACCAGTCGCCTTTGGTGTACCGGTATCCTTAACAGAGGTTGATTCTTGGGTGGAAGATAGTCTGGCTAAGGCTGTATTAACATCCTCAAAGTACTCAAGATCTGCCGACACTTCTTCTTCCACATCGTCAGTAACTGTCAATAAACCATATACCTGCTGAGCATAACTATCATAAGTAGCTAGCGATTTAGTAACAGTAGCGAATTTACCCTTTATTTGATCAGCCGTGGCACTTATTAAAAATTCATCAAGATCTCTTAAACATCTATTTAAAACTTCCCTTCATCCCTCCCTTAAGAATCTTAAGTTTCTTTAAATCTGTCATCGTTAAGGTCTAATTTAAGCAACTTAAACTACAATGAGGTCAGACTACAAACCGTTAATCGATAGGAATCAACAGCGGCAAACCCCCATTACTTAAGAAATTTACTCAAAAAGAATTACATAATACTTACATCCCCCTTAATATAAACTATCGGAAGGAAATTATCTAACTAGACAAAAATAATTAATACTAAATCCATTAAAAGAAAGGGTAAGGTGAAGCACTAATTATTGTAAGCCCCTTATAGGTAAGCCTAGTTGGTTAAGGGACAATCATGAGGTCTGACTATTAACTGTCAATCGCTTAGGAATTAACAAAGACCGACACTCATGACCGCCACTGTAAGCAACTAGGCCTAGGCTATTATCAAATTGAAATATAAAAGGTCACATGAGAACCCTCCCCACCAGCAAAATTAATAATGAGTCCCACAATAACAAAACACAACGAACACCACAGGCACACCACCAAAGCGAAATGAACAGCAACCGCAGACACCTGCAGGCCCAGACTGCTTAGCCTAGCCCAGCCAGGAGCGCAAAATGGTGCCCGACGAAACTACCCCTACCCCAATCAGCCCACCTAACCCACCAAAAAACGCCAAGGATCACACGCCCAAAAAAACCTGGAAACAAGCCCCAAAAAAGATAGGGACGGTGCCTAAATGGTAAAAAACACGAGGGAAGAAGCTGGGTCGAAACTAGGGAAATGGCAGTCGGCCAACAACGCGCGAGGCGGCAGCCATTTGTAAGCCCACAAGCGTCAAGGAAGCAAACAAAACGGTACTACGGTATGGAAGCTTTAGGGCACGAAAGGACCAGTATTTGTCGGGAATTTAGATAAAGAGGTTAAATTACATATCACTGGTACATGAAATATCCCAACAAATAGTTATAATATAATTACCAACGAGGTATTCGATGGGTGTAATCCAGTCCCCCACACGCGGCTAATTCAATTGCAATGGACATGTAGGAATGTTCACATAATACAATATCGATACAATGAACTTAGCTTAGAGGACTGGTGATGTAGGACTGTTGTTAATATTGTTATAGATTAATATTTGTAGCACATGGTGAACTGTGGGTTGAGTTCAGAGCCGGGGGAGGAGATGTTGGCTGTATGGTGTTGATTGAGAGACTAAAGGGCCGGCGTCCGATCGCTTCGCGAAATTACATATGGCTGCCGGCTCATAATAATTATAACCCATAACTTGGTTTCATAATACATCTAGAGCTGATGTAGATATTTATACATTACAGTTAATATTTAACCTAACTTAAGAAAAAACTACAATACACAAAGAACCAGCCGAAATCGTACAAGCGATACGATACCGCCAAATTCAATGTCCCTATTGGACCAAAACCTGTCGGGATCATAACCCCATTCCCGACAAGCCGAAGATACGGGTTATGGATACCAATCATATAAAACAAATATTATGCAGGACAATTTATAAAGGATATATTCATATGATAACATATACATGAACTCGACCAAATCAAAAGGAATACTGCTAAATGTTCAGTTTAGATTATAAAGCTAATATTTAGAGATAATAACTCTTCAATATAAATATCCAACAACAAACAAAATATGGGTTCGAACCCTGGCTGGGTTATGTCACAAAAATATTATATATATTAGGGTTCTACTTGTTTATTCAGTGAGGCCTTCAATGTGCCTCAGATTACAAGTATCTTTCTCTAGTACTTAGTTGCTAGTGTTTGTGTGTTAGGTGTATGGGTGTATGGTATCTAGCTACGTGACCACGAGTTGGAGCGGGTGGTGGTGGATGGGATGGGATTCCAAATGAAGCCACTACTTTTATCTCCTCGGTATTCTAGTGGTTAAGGTGCTGGAGTGCTGCACTACTGGCCTGGGTTCGAACCCTGGCTGGGTCATGTCACAAAAATATTAAACGTTGACAGATATAGTACATTATAATTCAATCCATCCTTCCTTTTGCTAGCTCAGGGATATATTTTTCTGCATTTTACCCAATTTACCTTTAAAGACCCGTTATGACCACCCATTTAACCCCTACCTCTCCTGCTCACCGAAGGACTGAATCTCTCTCTCTCTCTCATTCTCCCTCTCTCTCTCTCATTCCCTCTCTCTCTCTCTCTCTCATTCTCTCTCTCTCTCATTCTCTCTCTCTCTCTCTCTTTCTCAATCTCCCACTCGCTCTCTCTCTCTCTCATTACCACTCGTCTCTTCTCCTACTCTCTCTCTCTCTCTCTTTCTCTCTCTCTCATCTCCTCTCATGCTCTCTCTCATTCTCTCCTCTCTCTTCCTCCCGTCTCTCGTCCTCTCTCTCTCCTCTCCTTCTTCTCTCTTCCTCGGTTCTCTCTCCTCTCTCCCCATTCCTCAATCGCTCTGCTCTCTCTCTCTCTCGTACTTGGTTGAAGATATCGACCTGCACCATTCATTGTTAACTATAAAGTAATTATTTAAGCCTTAAATTTTAATATTGTAATAATTATAGCTATTATACAATGCGGTTGGTTTATCTTTGTGTAATAATTCAATAGATTATAAATTATGAGAGATTCAACTCTCTTGAATACATACCTGTGCATTACGTACGTTGGCATGGTAACGCTGGTGAAGCCAGGCTCTGACCAGCTAAAACAATCATACTACCCCTGATGAAATTATATTATACAGCAGTCATATTGTATCAACAATATCTAAGCTTCATTTCTTCATATCAAGTGAAATATACAAACATGTTCCTACAATTACCCACCCTATTCAACATCTGACAGACATTAATACAGCAAAGAGAGAACCAAACGTAATGACAGCTGGGACATGACTTATTAGCGCGACTGTACTTGTACTAAGTAATTACTAAGTGAATATCAGACCCACTATAGGCTCCAAAATGCAAACACATGTAGATATTCTGTTTGGCATGGAGCGGGTTACCATACGTCATCCCGCCTTACTTTAGTATATACAGTATGTATGTGTATACTCAGGCACATACCCCATAGCTGGGGGTGGCCGACTCGCCGACGATCGAGACAGAGCCAGAACAGGGACAACACAACATAAGAAACAAAATACAAAAATGTTCACACATCTAGGTTGCCGAGGAGAAGACCTAGAGACCAAGGATCATAAGGGCCTCCAGCACTCCCCCAGCCATAATTATACATAACCAAAATTTGGATTTAGCTATTGGAATTCCATGGCTTATATTGCTTTACATGTCTATTATTATTTATTAAACCTGGTTGAATTATTAATTTCCTATGTCTAACATGAGCCCTAGGTACACAGGTATTAAGAATGTATAGATTCCAATACTATTATTATCTTTGTTCGTTATATAAGGTGTTATATTGGGTCAGTTATACACCACTCGTATATTTCACTTTTTGCCTCGTTTGGAAACTGCGAGTCATACAATTTCAGTTTCCCTTTTTCTCGCAAACGATTCAAAGTTTTCCGTATCAAATGTATCCATGGTTCCCAGTCTCTCTCTCTCTTATTTGTACTCAATCACACACACACATACACACATTATTTGACATCCCAGTTTTCCAAATTAATTATTATATACCCTTGAGTAATTATATTATTACCTTGAGTAATTATTATTATTACCTTGAGTAATTATTATTATATTACCCTTGAGTAATTATTATTATTACCCTTGAGTAATATTTTATATACCCTTGAGTAATTATTTATATTACCCTTGAGTAATTATTTTATATTACCCTTGAGTATTATTATTATATACCCTTGAGTAATTATTATTATATTACCTTGAGTAATTATTTAGTTCCAAAGTCACTGATTGCACGAGGTCGAGCACTACTGTTCATTGAACATAGTGATTCCACGCAAGAAAACCGGTATCACATTAGGTTTTTATTATATATTTGTTTTCATTGTATCCTTTATAAGTGAAGACGCATTGAAGTTGATGGCACAGGGAAGATAATCCGGTTTTCGGAGGTATTCATAGCGCATAATTCTTGATTTAGATATTTTTGTTGCTATAGTTCAGGCACTCGAAGCCCTTGCTTTTATTGTCTAACACAGCATTTGTTTTTCCAACCCGATTCGGGCAATGTCATTCCCTCATCCCTCATTTCGGTTTTCCTTATTCCTGCTATATCTCGATAACCGAGCTGGTTTTCCTTATTCCTGCTATATCTCGATAACCGAGCTGGTTTTCCTTATTCCTGCTATATCTCTGCTATATCTCGATAACCGAGCTGGTTTTCCTGATGCTATATTCCTGCTATATCTCGATAACCGAGCTGGTTTTCCTTATTCCTGCTATATCTCGATAACCGAGCTGGTTTTCCTTATTCCTGCTATATCTCGATAACCTCAACGACATATATATCTCAACGACAAACGTAATGAAGCCATAGAACTCTTAAATTCTGATCTAAATACTATTTCCAATTGGGGCAGAGAAAACCTTGTTAACTTTAATGCTTCCAAAACCCAATTTCTCCATCTATCTACCCGTCAGGATCTCCCAGCGGACTATCCCTTATTCTTCAACAATACAAAAATCAACCCTTCATCTTCTCTCAATATTCTTGGTGTCTCTTTTTCTGCTGCTCTCATTTGGAAGGACCATATTACCAGTCTTGCTAAGGCAGCCTCCCAGAAGCTGGGTGTGCTCAACCGCCTTAGGGGGTTCTTTTCCCCTGCACAGCTTCTTGCTCTGTACAGGGGCATAGTGCGCCCTTGTATTGAGTATTGTTCACATGTGTGGGGAGGTTCCTCTCACACTGCTCTCCTAGACAAAGTTGAAAGGAAGGCCTTTCGTATCATTAACTCCCGTCCACTCACCAACTCTCTGCAATCTCTCTCTCTCCGCCGCAATGTTGCATCTCTCTCGCTATTCTATCGCTACTATAATAATCAGTGTTCCTCAGAGCTATCCCAGTGCATACCACATCCTTTACGTAGGGCACGTGGTACCCGTCTTGCAACTCAATCCCACCCCTACTCTGTGCAACTCTCCAACCCAAGAGTGAAACGTTACTCTCAAACTTTCTTCTACTCAACAGCTGAGCTCTGGAACTCTCTCCCAGAATCAGTCTTTCCCTCTTCCTATGACTTAAATTGCTTCAAACTCCGTGTGTCCAGGCATTTTGGCTCGAACGTCCCTTGATTTTGGCCCTGTCACTCTTTCAACTATGGGGGAGGCACTCGCTATAGGCAGTTATGCCTATTGCCTCCCTCAATCACATAGAAAAGAAAAAAAAACAAAAAAAAAAAAACCGAGCTGGTTTTCCTTATTCCTGCTATATCTCGATAACCGAGCTGGTTTTCCTTATTCCCGACTATATCTCGATAACCGAGCTGGTTTTCCTTATTCCTGCTATATCTCGATAACCGAGCTGGTTTTCCTTATTCCTGCTATATCTCGATAACCGAGCTGGTTTTCCTTATTCCTGCTATATCTTGATAACCGAGCTGGTTTTCCTTATTCCTGCTATATCTCGATAACCGAGCTGGTTTTCCTTATTCCTGCTATATCTCGATAACCGAGCTGGTTTTCCTTATTCCTGCTATATCTTGATAACCGAGCTGGTTTTCCTTATTCCTGCTATATCTCGATAACCGAGCTGGTTTTCCTTATTCCTGCTATATCTCGATAACCGAGCTGGTTTTCAAAGCAAACACTTCGATGAGCATTAAGGGGGCCCACCTCGTTTTGTTTTCTATCTCTCCCTCTCTCTTTGGCTTGTATCCATTCAACCCCATTCAGCCTACCGTTTTAAGACGTTTACCCCCATCTAGGTGTCAATATTTTCCTGGCGAGCGGTAGCGAGCCAGCATAAATATGTTTTTGTTATGACAGCAAGCTAAATTTGTACAGTTCTCGATAGCAAAATTTATCCGGCGAAGCCGGATTTCTCCATACAATGCTGGCTCTTAAAACAGTTGGCTGAATGGGGCCGAATAGATACAAGCCAAAGAGAGAGGGAGAGAAAGAGAAAACAAAGCAGGTGACCCCCCCTTAAGCATACAATACAACCAATATCTAAATATCGTCATGGGTTTGGGTCCCCCTGATCTCCCCGGAATTAGACCGATCCCACCAAACACAGTGCGAAAACGACAACAGAGATATATTTTGGCTGGGAGAAGATAATGTCCATCATATTTTCCATGTGTGTGAATGTGTTTTGTTTATGTGTGTTCGTTGGTTTCTGTTGTGTTTTGTGTTGTCCCTGTTCTTGCTCTGTCTTGAGTCGGCCCCCCCTCCCCCGCAAAAAAAAAAATAATAATAATAATAATAATAAATAAATAAAATAAAATAAAATATAATAAAATATAAATCTGAAAAGTGGGG
Source organism: Paralithodes platypus (assembly GCA_032716605.1). Lineage (NCBI taxonomy): Eukaryota > Metazoa > Arthropoda > Malacostraca > Decapoda > Lithodidae > Paralithodes > Paralithodes platypus. Next base: position 11,623,072 of record CM064502.1, read on the forward strand.
ATTGGGCTTGAATAAATAGATAGATAGATAGATAGATATTTTCCATATCGGTGAACAACATTTCCGACACATGATGATTCTGCAGAGCTAGACATATATGAGATAATTTTACTATCCGTAAATAGCAAAGTGAAATTATTTTTAAATAAGCGTTTTCACAGGTGCGGTTTGTATGTTCGAGTCATGTGATAAGTGGCTTGAAATAAGGCACAAATGTTTATTGAGCTGATTTAAGGGGAGATGGGCCGTTTTTATGGACCCTCGTGGACCCTCGGGTTTAGCCTCATTTGTTATGAGATTATCTGAGGTTCGGCCCATTAGATTGGTTATTTTAACACCTTTCGCCCCATTTCGTTGTCAATTTTAAGACATTTCGTGCCATTTAGGTGTCGATTTTTTCCTGGCGAGCGAAAGCGAGCCTGGAATTTTAAGAAAAACCGGCCTTCGGCCGGGCCATTTTTCTACCGAAAAATTTACACATTTATCTTGAAAGGGGGTTTAGGTGGTGTTTTTCTAAGTTTGATGGAAGTCTAGCGAGGAAACTAAGAAATAAAGGAATATATTAATTAATAGCTCCAAAATACGGTCCATCTCCCATTAAAAAGCATATATTTACTTAAATTCAACTGGTAGAAACACTAATGATTTCAAATGACATTCATCGGCCCTGGAAAGATGTTTTAATTGCTGGAAATTAAATTGTCCATATCTAGCCATCAATTTATGTATCTTATTATTATTTATCTAGTGTTCTCCCTAGACCTCCATCAAACTTAAAAAAACATCCATTAGATCCCCGAATGGATACAAGCCAGGGAAAGAGAGAAAAGGAGAGGAAGATAAGCAAAAAGCCGGTGACCCCCCTTAATGCCATGTTGGAGGGAATTTTAAACACGTTCAGTGCCGGTTCCCTCCTTTGAGCTTTACTCTGGCTACTATTAGACGATGTTATTCAGTTTAATAAGAGCCTCCAACAATTGAGAGGCCCTAATTAAACTGAATAACATCGTCTAATAGTAGCCAGAGTAAAGCTCAAAGGAGGGAACCGGCACTGAACGTGTTTACAATTCCCTCCAACATGGCATTAAGGGGGGTCACCGGCTTTTTGTTTATCTTTCTCTCCTTTTCTCTCTTTCCCTGGCTTATCATCCATCTAATGGATGTTTTTTTAAGTTTGATGGAGGTCTAGGGAGAACACTAGATAAATAATAATAAGATACATAAATTGATGGCTAGATATGGACAATTTAATTCCAGCAATTAAAACAATCTTTCCAGGGCCGATCAATGTCATTTGAAATCCTTAGTGTTTCTACAGTTGAATTTAAGTAAATATATGCTTTTGAAGGGGAGATGGGCCGTTTTGGGGGGCTATTAATTAATATATTCCTTTATTTCTTAATCTCCTCGCTAGACCTCCATCAAACTTGGAAAAAATAAATAAACCCCCTTTCAGATAAATGTGTACATTTTTCAGTAGAAATATGTCCCGGCCGAAGGCCGGTTCCTCTTAAAATTCCAGGCTCGCTTTCGCTCGCCAGGAAAAAATCGACACCTAAATGGCACGAAATGTCTTAAAATTGACACCGAAATGGGGCCGAAAGGTGTTAAAATAACTAATCTAATGGGCCGAACCTCAGATAATCTCACAACAAATGAGGCTAAACCCGAGGGTCCACGAGGGTCCATAACAACGGCCATCTCCCCTTAACAGCCTTCAAACTATCTCACTTAATGATTTTTACTTCCACAGATCCTTCTTGACCCATACAGTACCAGGGACGTCCTTTTCATCAAATTCTGGCAACTATCAGACGATTTCATTCACCTTAGGAAGGACCTCTAGCAAAAATAAGGCTTCAAACTATCTCAACCAACCCTTTTAACTGCCCCAGATCCTTCCTAAGCTACATAATATCGTCTAAATATAACTAGCATAAAATATAACACACATCGCTGGTAATCAAAGGGTTAAACTACACATAATCGTTTAAATAAAGCTAAAGTAAAATTAAACAGACGTCGCCGGTACAAAAGGAGTTAAGGACATGGTTGGGAGAGGCAAACATCGAATTGTAAATCTATAGCTTATAAACTCGTTGGTTTATTAAATCAAGAAAGTAACAATTGTTTTATTATTCCGTTGAAAGTGGTTGTGTTAGATATCGTTCAGAGAAAGATATAAACAAACAAACACAATTATGATGACAACAATATCCAGTAAGGCTACATAACGTAAATAACCAAACAGCAGGATAATACAGACACTCATTAACCCTTACAGTACCGGTGCCGTCCTTTTCACTATATTATGGCTACTATTTAACGAGATTATTCAGCTTAGGAAGGAGCTCTAGCAATTAACAGGCTACGAACCACCTCACTTGACCGATTTTACTACCACAGATCCATAAGGGGGAGACTGATCGTTTGTTCGGCCTATTAATTAATTTATTCATATATTTTTTTTTTTTTTTCTCCCTAGACCTCCATCAAGCTTAGAAAAACACCCCCTAGACCCCCCTTCAAGCAATATTTATACATTTTTCGGTAAAAAAAAATCCGGGCCGAAGGCCGGTTTCTCATAAAATTGCAGGCTCGCTTCGCTCGCCAGGAAAAAATCGACACCTAAATGGCACGAAAGGTCTTAAAATTAACAACGATTTGAGGCGAAAGGTGTTAAAATCGCCAAACTAATGGGCCGAACGCTTTATAATCTAAAAACTAGCGGGGCTAAACATTAGGGAGAAGGGGGTCCAGAAAAACGGTCTGCCTCCCATTAAACTGCACAAACTCATCTAATTACGGTTATAATAAAATATATAACACGTCGCTGGTACTCAAAGGGTTAATTATTCATGGCATTGTGTGCATGTCAACAATAAAACAATATTTAGAGATTTGCTTGCCAACAACACAAACATGACCTTTCAAAAACTATAGAAACAGGAACTAACCAATCCAAACAAAACGACAGGAGTAAAATTCATGCATTGCACATATCCGTTTGACACACACAGGCATGGTCTATGATTTAAATATTGCCTTTGTAACAACTGACCTATTGTGATGTTCCTTTTAATTTGTGTAACTCGCACTCTAGGGACGATATTGGAATATATTTTGCCGCTAGTGTTTTCGTTATGTTTATGTATTTGCTATTAAAAATATATATTATATGACTGAACAATTGGAAACAATGCGATCATACAAAATTGAATTGGAAGCCAAGACCAAGGCATAACAGTGCGTCACTGATATGGACACACACACACACACACACACACACACACACATACGTAGGCCCTATGTACAGTGCAGACAGAGGGTGCTTAATAGAACATTGTATTTCATCTCTCTCGTTATAACTCTAACTCTCTTTCTCTCTCTCTCTCTGACACACACACAAACGCGATTCCAACTCACATTCAAGTATAACTCCCCTCCATTTATTTTATTTTATTTATTTTTCATAAATATGTTTTATAATTGATAGAATAACCCTGAGAGGTTCAAGGTAGCGAGGGTGAGAGATAAACATATGGAGTCAGTAAAAGGGAACGGCCACAGGTTCATAGAAAGGTCGTTGCTGCGTGTTGGCCCCGGGTTCTTTACCTCGTCGTTTATGGCTATATCTGACCTTCAATCCTCACACCTCTCTCTCTTTTACCAATTGCATTAGTATCCCAGTAAGCCTATATATAGTAAGCCTATATATAGTAAGCCTATATATAGTAAGCCTATATATAGTAAGCCTATATATAGTAAGCTATATATAGTAAGCCTATATATAGTAAGCCTATATAGTTTCCTCCCCAACTCTCTAATCAACCATTCGTCTTTCCTCCCACGTCCATCGTCTCTCGCTATGTTGTGATTCAGTTTCATCTTATTTCACCTTCTCTACGCATCATTCTCTCTCTCTCTCTCTCGTCTTCTTCGATTCTCTTTCTCTAAATTCTCGTCCTTCGTTTTCACCTGGCCACTCCCCCTTTGTTTCCCTCCCTCGCCCTCCCCTGTTTTGTCCTGTTTCCCCTTACATCGCTTCCCTCTTCACGTCCCCTTCCTCGTCCTCTTTTCCCCTCTTGAAACTCCTCCCCTCTCCCCCTCCCTCACACAATCCCTTTCACCCTTTCCCTCCTTCCCATCCCTTCCCTTTTCACTTCTTCGTCCCCTATTCCTTTTCCCTGATTCTAACCTTTACTGTTCTTACTTATTCATCAGAGAGGAGAGAGGTACATATACACACAGACTGCACAGACCTTGTGTAAAAGAGAATATGTTACGAAGTGGAAGGTAAAGACAGCAAAGCAGAAGTTTTTCAACCCACCCCGCACTCCCTTCGACCTTTGATCGGCATGGAATATAATTGGGGAAACAAGGCCCCTAGCAGAATGAGGACAATTCTACTGGGAAATTCATAGAAAAGATCAAAGTTGATATATATTGTATGCTACTGATACTTAACCTAACTAAATATTTATTTGTGTTGTTGTATATATACATACCGTATTATACCGTATATATATATATATATATATATATATATTTTTTTTTTTTTTTAATCTATTCTAATTCAACCTCCTCGACGAGAATGTCTAGCCACCTTTTGAATGTACTCGATTGTATTTCATTGTACCATTTTCTCTGGACATTTAGACCACTCGTTGACCACTCTGTAGGTGAAAAAGTGCTTTGTGTCATCGAAATTCGCCCTATTGGTGTAATATTCCATTTAATTTTCGCGTGTTGATGAACTATTATTCATTTTGAACAGTGAATCTACATCAATTATGTCAAAGCCCTTTAAAATGTATGAAAACACTCAATTAATTTACATAGCAATCTTCTTTTCCTAAGTGATTTTTTTTTTTTTATATATCTGTATATAATTGTTCGTGATATGAAACATTTTTCACTGACGGTATCAACTTTGTCACTCTACACTGCACTGACTCGAGTTTTCTCTATGTCCTTGCTCATATAATGAGACCACCATGGTATTATAATCTTCTCTCCTTATATAAGTATAATTATTTTCAATAAATTTCAAATGCTCTGTTGGCCATGTTCGCAGCTACTGCACAGTGATCTGAGGTCTATAAGTGTTCATATATTAAAAAAAGCCACAGGTCTTTAAATACAGTTGTTTTTATTGGTTGGTCTTAAATCTTGAATGTATTTCATTTGTTTGTATTACCTATTTGTAAGATCTGACTTCGCAACATTGAATGGCATCGACCATTTTTCTTACCACTCAACTATTTCATTTTAATCAGATTACAGCTTATTTCTGTGTTCTTCGGTTAATACCGAGTTCTCTAACTGTATATCATTATCGAATTTTGAGATAGTGTGATTTATTCCAACATCAATGTAATTTATGTTAATAAGAAATAATACCAGCCCCAAGACCAATCCTTGTGGCAATTTGGTATATATATCTATATAATATAGATAATATATATAAAAAGCGATGCTCTCTTCACGGGGGAAGCGGAGGCGTATACTAAATAGAAAAACCAGCGCTGGGATGAACATCTTTATTGTGGGACGTTTCGGCTTACACACACACACACACAAATATATATATATATATCGAGCGAGAGAGGGAGATGGGGGAGGGGATAGATGTTAAGAGAATGTTAACCTATTTCGTGCCGTGGCTTACTGGCATCTGTAGGTAAGAATAATGCACGGAGGCTATTTTACTGCTAATTCCGCTCAATATACGTCGCCCTAACACCATATCCGTAGCCCAGGTCCAATTGTAACTAGTTTCAATGATGAGATTGGGTTGAAGTTTTCAGTAATTTTGGGGGTTTATTAATTTTTTGTTTTGTTCATTTATTTTATTTGTTAATTGTTTATGTTTTATTATGTTTATTCATTCCTTCCTCACTGACCTCGGAAATATCAACCGAGAGTTTCCTTCTTCTCTCCCAAGCGAGCAGCCACTGATCAGCCATATTCTTGCTGTCTCTGTCTCCATCTTTCATATCCTTATGCTCGTGATAGTTTATGATATATATTTTTTTTCTATGTGATTGAGGGAGGCAAAAGGCAGAACTGCCTATAGCGAGTGCCTCCCCCATATTTTAAAGAGTGACAGGGCCAAAATCAAGGGACGTTCGAGCCAAAATGCCTGGACACACGGAGTTTGAAGCAATTTAAGTCATAGGAAGAGGAAAGACTGCTTCTGGGAGCGAGTTCCAGAGCTCAGCTATTGAGTACAAGAAAGTTTGAGAGTAACATTTCACTCCCGGGTTGGAGAGTTGCACAGAGTAGGGGTGGGATGAGTTGCAAGACGGGTACCACGTGCTCTACGTAAAGGAGGTGGTATACAGTAGGAAAGCTCTGAGGAACACTGATTATTATAGTAGCGATAGAATAGCGAGAGAGATGCAACATTGCGGCGGAGAGAGAGAGATTGCAGAGAGTTGGTGAGTGGACGGGAGTTAATAATACGAAGGCCTTCCTTTCAAACTTTGTCTAGGAGAGTGGTGTGAGAGGAACCTCCCCCACACATGTGAACAATACTCAATACAAGGACGCACTATGCCCCTGTACAGAGCAAGAACTGTGCAGGGGAAAAGAACCCCCTAAGGCGGTTGAGCACACCCAGCTTCTGGGAGGCTGCCTTAGCAAGACTGGTAATTGGTCCTTCCAACTGAGAGCAGAAGAAAAAAGAGACACCAAGAATATTGAGAGAAGATGAAGGATTGATTTTTGTATTGTTGAAGAATAAGGGATAGTCCGCTGGGAGTTCCTTACGGGTAGATAGATGGAGAAATTGGGTTTTGGAAGCATTAAAGGTAACAAGGTTTTCTCTGCCCCAATTGGAGATAGTATTTAGATCAGAATTTAAGAGTTCTATGGCTTCATTAAACGCTTGTCGTCGTTGAGGGATTGCTGGCTGGGGCGTTCTGAAAAACTAATGGAGTAGTGTAAGGTTGAGTCGTCTGCATATGAATGGATGGGAATTGAGGTACAGTTGAGGAGATCATTTATAAAAATTAGAAAGAGAATAGGAGATAGGATAGAGCCCTGAGGAACACCAGAGTTTATAGGGTGAGGAAGTGAACGATGGCCGTCCACAACTGCGGCT
>CM064502.1:11635179-11771154 GCA_032716605.1 Paralithodes platypus
TATACTGTCTATATATATTTCATATATAAGTAAAATACATACGATGTTGAAAGATATGGCAATTTCTGCGTTGTGAAATGTTATCATTCAAACTTTCCAGGTGTCTGATGAGTTTTCGCATGTAGATGAATGAGATATAGCACAAATTCATGGTGGTACATGTTTAACATTAATGAACATGATGATACAGGATAATACGACGCATTTCACCTGGACAACCAGCGATTATCAAGTAATGGATTTACCATTGGGCCCATTATACGACCACACTGGACACAATCCCGGGGAAGGCCCTGAAAACACTGCTGGGAGGCTATGTACTCAAGGAGGCCCCTCTTCCTTTGCCCCCGTGGGGCAACATGATACAAGCAGATAGACGGCGTGGCTATGGGCAGCCCCCCGAGGGAGTTGCGCTTTTCGAACTTTTTTTTAATGGGTAACACATCTGAGGAAGAGCTCCTAGCTGCCGAAAAAAAAAAAAAAAAAGAGAACGCCCGCCTTCTACTGTAGATACGTGGATTTACATCTTCGTGCAAGTTCAAGGACCTCCACGAACTACGAGGAGCTCCATCGTCGCTTCATGACCTCCTCCGGACTTAACTTTCACCGTTTGAACAATCAAACAATCGGACAACCTCCTCTTTCCTTCCCTCGACATCCTCTTAGCTCTGAAAGCGACCATGGGTTCAAACCCACCGGTCTACACTAAACCAACTAACACAGGACAATGTCCTCAACGTGCGATAGTGAATGCCCCCGCCAGTTATCTTCTATCCTCCCCATGCTCCGCTTATGTAAGGAAGAGCCCCTCACCACTGCTCGTAACTCTACGCACTGCTCTAGCCTGGCCGACACCAACCAGGACCTAGAAAGACTATCCCAAGTTTTAGTGAATAACGGATACTCTACAACTTCCGAACAATCTCCCGCTACCAGCACCATCAACCAGCACGCCATCTTGAAAAATGGTACAACCCAAGGCCCTCCCACCATTGGACCCCCCCCCAATTGAAATAAAGATCTTTCTCACCCTCTACACAATTTTATGCTCCTCTGAACACAAAAATAGACGAGGGGCCAAGTCCTTAAAACCTTTAATTAGCGTCCTCACCACATAAGTCGTATTTATAAAGCTGGACTATGTGGCGGGCGCTCTGACAATAAGGTCGAGTTGGCATTTCAGCACGATAATGTATGCTGAGAGAGAGAGACCTCACAAGTGGTGGTCAGGAGAGTTAGCGAGCGTATGAACTGCGTATTGCTCCGACCACCGCGGGTCGAACATAACTGGACAACGAATCCCCAGACTCCCTCCTACTCTCCTCACTCGGTCCTTCTCCTGCGGGTCAATCTCTCCATTCTCACGGCTCGGCTATATAAGGAATTTTGTATCGGGAAAGTGAAGCTAATTTACATGCTTTTTTTGCCACTCTGCGACTTGCAAACGTTTTATATTGCAAGAAAACTAGCCAGTCATAAAAGGATCGTTTATATGGTGTCATTTCGAGAAGCTCTGTTTTTGGAATATATATATGCCGAACTGTTCAAGTGATAGGTTACCTTACTTGTTTTTAATACGTGTCTTGGGGTCTTATTGTAAGAGGGAAACATGAAAATGAAAACTCACGGTAAAACAGCCCTATTTTGGCTAAAAACAAACCACCCGCGCTTGGGCGGTACATATAAATAAACCGCTTACCAGCTTAGGCCCGGCAGACGGGCCGGGGCTTAAGATAAAGGGGGTTGTCTCAAAGTTACATAGATCCTCAGTAAGGTGTCTCTTATAAAATCTCCCAAGCATTCGCACGACAGTCCACAACGAACATGTCCAACCAGAACCCGGGCATCCACGTCCAAACCAACACCCAACGGCAAGGGGCAGCCACCGCGGGGCGTAAAAATGCAACAAATGCATCAAATTATACTTTATAATTTTTATTAAATACAAATCCCCAATCCCCCCACATCCAACAGTCCCCAAGACCTTCAGAACCGAAAAGGAGGGAAAAAGAAAAAAAGAAAGGTCACAAGAGCAACAAACCTCGTTCTCTCCCGCAAACACAAAGCCAGCTTTACTCCACCAAGATAAAGAAGCCACCGATGACCGACCATGTCAATCACGTCATTTACCACACAATACCTACGTGTAATTAATGGAGGACTTGTGGGCGGCTCATTCCTGTATTGTGTATGACGTAGACTCGGTCCCCTCCTTTTTCCACCACGGTCGGTTTACAAACTGCCCTTCACCTTCAGGCTGTGGATGGGAGCCCATAAATCACAAAAGAAACCACAAATATCTCAGAGTCGTCAACCACTTATCCTAGGCGGGACCCCCACCGGGGGAAAAAACGCTCACACTCACACGTCACACGAGCAGCTATTTAAGAGAAACACACGGACAAAACCATAAACTCCGATAAAGGAAAAATGACCCAAGGAGATTACCTATACCTCGAAGCACTATATATTGCGGCAAGCCTTAAAGATCGCCACAACGGTGGATGCAGGTACACCCACATCAAGGGCATGTGGGGGAGGGGCAAAGAACTCTGGGACCCGGTAATGAGTACCTGTAAAATGAAGTCCTGTCCTCCGCTAACCTTCAGATCCTTCCTGCCTGGCCTGATAAAGGATGTCATGTAAAAGGCACTTTTTCCCCACCCTACAGGACCTAGAACGCCCCCCCTCGCCTCCCGGTGCCCCTGCGCGCCCCCCCGACGCCAAAAAAAGCCCCCCCGCGCTACCCCTCCTTCAGCTTTTCGTCCTTCTGTCTGCGGCCGGCGCCACACGTACTACGCAACTTAGGCCACGCCCCTCGATGCAACACGCAACCAACTCAGCTTTCGCCCCCGCCAACCGACCACCACACCTTCCCGCATCCAGTGCGCACGGCGTGAAGCGGTTCTCTCTCTTTTTCCTCTCCTAGAGGAAAAAATAAAGAGAGAAAAGAAAATAAAAAATCAAAGCAAATCCCTCCACCAATAGCAACTTTTGCCCCCCTGATTTTCACCTCCTCTGATCCTCCACCCTCTATATATACCCTTCCTGCTTAACCTTTTTATCATTCTATATCCTTACATTGATAATGCTGGTTGCTATTCCCTAGTTTTAACGGCGTCGTATATCCTGTATCATCATGGTACATTAAATGTAACCTTGTACCGACCATGACATTTTGCTAAATCTCATTCATCTACTTCCTTCCACACCAGCGAAAACTCATCAGAGACCTGGAAACTTGTGAATATACGACTTCCTCCAACGTCAGAAATTGCCATTGATCTTTCAACCTACGGTATGTATTGAAAGAAAATTTATATTCCCTGGCTTTACTAACTATATATTTATAGACGATATTATATATCTATAATATATATATAGACGCTTATATATATATATATATATAATCTATATATATATTATATATAGTATCTTATATATACATATACATATCTGTATATATCATATATATATATAATATATCTATATATAGAATATAATATAAGTGCTTGGTAATAATATATATATATGGTATATTATTGTATATATATAGTAACTTCAAACAACATATGTAAATATGAAATATAATTATTATAGGAGAAGAATTAGTGGGATTATATACTGTTATAGTGTATACACCACACAACACAACCACCACACCCTTAAAATAGGGATATTATATAATATTGCTGAAATTAACCCCAAAGTGATAACAAATAAACGGTTAATATATCGGTTTTGCCGAAAGGTTAAGTTTACCCTTCTCCTTTTCTGGTAATGTACATAACGTGCGTACGGAGACCGCACTAATGCAGATTGTTTAATAATCTTTAATCTAGAAACTCTCAATCAATGAATGAATAATTACGACTATACCATAAGAATAGTTTTTTTGTGACACTGATTTAGGAAATCAGGATCGGCCTGGCAGTAGTTCACTCAGAGCCAAAGAATGTTGACCTAGTAATGAGAACAATAATAATCCTGTAAGATCATTCTAATACATATCACCGTCATTTTAATTGTGTACGCTCTCTAACAATCCAAACATCAATTTTATTCTGGATGTTCAATCGCACTGTTTTTTTATCGTTTTGCGGTTCGATGTAGATTCAACTTGGTGGTAACTTTATTACGGCTTGTGAGTGTAACTAACCTAACTAACTACTACTAACCCGATCCCTGTAGCCCACGCATGCATTACTAATACTGCGGGTTTTCGTTTAATCTGGACGGTAAATATGGAACCCCCTTAGTAACTGATTTTTGTCTTATAACATCAACCGGACAAAGGTATGAACCCCTCAGATATTATTCAGATAACCTTAATGACATGTGTACTAGTTTGCATCATGTCTCTACTTGAATAATACCCTTGGAAAATGTAGTTGTCTGTTCCACTGTTAAAGCCCTGTCTTCTGCCTTTACCCTAACAATCTCGTTTGCATTATCCGTGTCTCCATGTTTATCCTTCCAAGCTTTTCACCCTCACGCAAAATACAGTACACGTACAGAAAATGGTTCCGTTAACCTCTTCTGTACCGGGACGTCCTTTTCATACTATTCTGGCCACTATTAAACTATCATATCTTTGGCATCACTACCACTGATGCTGCTCATCTTGGGGGTGGAGGTTTTTGATGAAGCTTTCAGTATTATTCCTCTAAATGACTGCAATAAGACAGAAAATTACTAGCACGTTTTTTTGTTGATTAGGTATGTTTATAACGGTTGAAATTACTGTATTGTTATGACCATACTGGTGCCTGTCCTGTTACCGTAAAATAATGGAATATTTTTAAAGGTGAACGACTATCCAGTCATTTTGTATAATGATTTGACCAAAGGTGTTGTATTCCAATACAACAATCGTGCTTTCTATATGTATGACATTTGCTATGAATTAAGAATTAATTTAAATTTTTGTATTAGTGTATGCAAAGCAGTGCTAAATTGCATACAAAGGAGTACAAAGGAAATCAAACAACAACCGATATAGTGACCAATCTAGGCTGCTTGTCTTCCGAAACACTGAGGAACAAGTGTCCAAACAGTGGTTTAGAGTGGGTAAGGGAACATTGGAAAGAGAACGACTGCCCTGGAACTAATGTCCATGGCAGGATTAGGAAGTTAGTAGGGGAAAGATGGGTTAGTAACAATATATACTATAACATGTGTGAGGTCCATGAGCACTTAGGAGTGACAGTACCTACCCATTTCCTTCCGTCCCTCACCCAATTACCCCTTCGCCGCCACCGTGTCCCCTTCTCGTGTATCCTTATTCTCTCCCGCCCTTATACCCTCCTCCATGTATGGCCTATGCCCTCCTCCACCCTCCCCCACCAACACACACTAGAGACCCTACAGTACCAGAGATCGGCCAGCCTCCGCCATATTGGTACCACTGATGATATGTTTATTCTTGTTACAATCATGTTCCTCCATTGTCATAAGTGTTTGACAATTTTTGTTAATCATAAAAAAAAAAAAAAAAAAATAGAAGGTCCCACCCCTTTCCCATTCTTAAGTAAGCCATTTTAGATTTACAGAAGAGTGACCATTACTTGCATTACTGCGTGTCCACAACATTTTCAGTAATGTAAGCATGTTTCCTTCTATTTTTTTTTTTTTTTTTTTTGTATTAAGGTGACAGTAACAAAGTGGTGTACAATCTATCTTATTCTAGTTACATTGTAGTTTATCTTATTGTACCAGTACCTCCCTACAATCACCTAGTTGTTCCCCAATTCGTCCCTCCGCCACGACCATTTCAAAGTCCAAGTCTCTCACTCTTGTCCTCTGTAGCGTTTGACAATACTGATACAGGACAAAAATAATGAAAACAATACAGCATATTATATAGATATCATTGTTTTTTTACACATATTGTTTGATAAAAAGCTTTATCGCACCATCCTACCAACATGGCGTTAACAAAGAAAACACCCTCAACTTTATGACAGGTTTTGTTACCATTTCTACAACCCCCCCAACCTTGTTTTCTAATTTTTTTTATCCTGGCTTTTCGCTTCTTGTATTTAACAATGCCGCTCGATATTTTCTGTCACAAAGTACATATAACACCCCCAAGTGTAAAAGTGCTACAACGCGGCTGACAATTTTCAACCCAGGGAAAGGGAAGGTAAAATTTCACTTTTGTTACCTTTATTTGTACATTTTTTGTTTTTTGTGCCGCCTCGGGAATGAATGTACAACCAGGCAGAGCGCAGCGTGTTATTTGTCACGCTTTTGTTATCTTTCTCTGTTTCTTCTCTTTCCTGGCTTGTATCCATTCGGCCCATTCAGCCAACTGTTTTTAAGACGTTTTATCCTCCCCCAGGTGTCGATTCCCTGGCGAGCGATAGCATTGTATATAGAGACACCCGGCTTTGCCGAGAATTTTTCTATCGAAAAATGTACAAATTTAGCATGCTGTCAAAACAAAATATATATATGCTGGCTCGCTCCGCTCGCCAGGACGACTATTGACACCTGGATGTGGTAAACGTCTTAAACGTAGCTGAATAGGGCCGAATGGTCAACCCAAAGAGGAGAAAATGAAAAAACGAAAGTGGGTTCCCCTTAGAGAGGAAAAGTAGAGTAAAAATATTATATTTGCTGAGAATGTAACCTCGTGATAAAGTTTGTATCGCTTAACTTTTAAGCCAGAATTTAAACAGGGAATAACAACATTTTGCAATTTCAGTACACGCTTTCTGTTCAGGGGGGATAGGCGTATTTGTTGTTCTTTTGTGTATATATATTTGTTTGTTTTACTTTTTTAAGTCTCCTCTATTTCTCCTTAAAACACACCCCTAACCCCTCCTTCAAGATAAATTTGTAAATTTTTCGAGAAACAAATGTCCTGGCCAAGGCCGATTCCACTTAAATTACGGCTCGCTATCGCTTGCCAGGAAATAATTGACACCTAAATGGTACAAAGTCTGAATATTGAAAAGAAATAGGCGAAGGTCCTCCAAAAATCGCCAAATACATGGGCCGACCGTCTTAAATCTGAACACTAATCGGGCGAAACGTGAGGAAGAAGGGGGACCAGAAACGATCAATCTCCCGAATGGCTTTTGGTATACCTCCTTTCGTGATCATATAATATTTGAGCTGCACCGAATACAATCGTATTTTATAGCATGGCTCACTTACATTCTTAAGGGGTCACTGGCACTGTTTGTTCTTTCTCTCCCTGGCTTGTATCCATTGCTGGCCCCTTCAGCCAACTGTTTTAAGACGTTTATATTTCGATTTTTTTTTCCTGGCGAGCGATAGCGAGCTCTTGTATGGAAAATCTGGCTTCGCCGGAAACATTTTTTCTATCGAAAATGTACAAATAGTTGCTATGACAACAAAAATATACTGTATATATGCTGGCTCGCTACCTCTCAGAAAATGTTGACACCTGGATGGGGTAAACGTCTTAAAACAGTAGGCTGAATGAGGCCGAATGGATACAAGCCAAAGAGAGAGAGAGGGAGAAAACCAAGGTGGGCTCCCTTAATATTACACTAATTATTTCAGTCTTCATGGCATGGATGGAATATCATAACTGTCCTTTGTATCTGCAAAAAATGAAAGAGATTATTTTATTATTATTATTATTGCATCTACAGTATACGAATATGGACCAATGCACTCAAATAAATGCTTATAATTTTCCTTTACGTTCCTGTTATCTGTAAAATTACAATTATCATGCGTGAGTTAAAGCTAATCGCCCGGCCAATTATATATATATTAAATATATATATAGTATATATATATATATATATAGATATATATATATATATATAATATAATATATGTATACTGTATATATATATATATATATATATATATCTCTATATATATTTATATATATATATATATATATATATATATATATAGCATTGTATTGAGATCAACTTATTTTATAATTCCTCTGGCCAGAAAAACCTTTCACAATAAAATAGTTTTTCGTCCATTTGCATACAATGTTGTCTTTCAATAGGGACACCGTAGGAGAACCAGAAAATCCAAAATGTAACTCTGATGTACGTTTCGAAAATGGTACAGTAGCAAGAAGCCTGAACAGAAATAGTTTTAGTAAGAAATTCATATAAATAAAGCTATGAAAGGCGGGGTCCCATTAGACAAACCCCAGAGAACAAAACCCTAGTGGATAGAAACCCAAAAATCAAAAGTGGACACAATCGCAGTCTCACATGTATAATATAAAATTAAGCACGTTTATGGTTGCAAATACACATTGCATTGTTCATTGTTTTCACACTCCAAAATCCTGGTTAAGTTAGGTTAGGTGACTGGGGTTTTGTCCATTATTTTTATAAATGATTGGGATTTTGCTCATTGGAGTTTTTAGATTTTTGTTTTTTTTTTTTTTTTTGGTCCTGGAACCATGAATGACAGAGGATACGCAGCTCCTCTGATAGTACAGTCGTGAGTACTAATACCATTACACCCCTTAGCATTATTGAGCCATTAAAGAACTATTCTGAAGAACAATGTTTCATACAGTAAAGACTGAGACACCAACAAGTGAAGTACTCCAGATGTAGGTTACTATTCTCTATTAACAACCATTCAACAGTCCAAACCAGCTACTTTTTCTGTGTCATAATCGAATTGAAAAGTGCTTTGAATTTGACTTCCGCAGGTAATTATTGTGTATCTATCTATCTAATCTAGCTACCTATACATCTATCTATATAATCAGGCACATACCTCATTGTTATATATATATATATATATATATATATATATATATATATATATATACAGTATATACTGTATATATATTGTTACGTATCTTGATCCTCAAGTGGTTAAAATCTAATAAAATAATTTCCTGTTGTTGCTTCCTTTCCTTTTGGATCTTAGGACTTAGTATCCTTTATTGACCGATACTCTTAATTATGAAAAATACTGAAACTAATTAAAGTCATGTAGTATTTATAAAGAATTATTATTTAACCGAAGCTTAGTAGGCTATGGTTATGAACCGAATAAGTTATAGCTAAAGAAGGACTATTAATTTTATAAAAAGTCTTGAAAGATAAATATTAAAGTAAGAATATTTCTGTCTCTTACCCTTTTTGAAATGAATAGATAGTTTTATGATATGTCCTTTTATTTATATTTAATGTAATTATTCTTGGTTCTTGTCTTACGTTAATAGTATTATATTATTATTATCATCAGGATTTATATCAAAGTCACATAAAAAGTTAGATATATATTTAATAATTAGTTAAATGTAGTAGCGTTAACGTTAATTCCCAATCAAATAGTTAAGCACATAATAGTAGCGTTAACGTCAATTCGCAATCAAATAGTTAAACACATAATAGTAGCGTTAACGTTAATTCGCAATCAAATAGTTAAACACATAATAGTAGCGTTCACGTTAATTCCCAATCACATATCTCACTAACCAACATAACGTAAGTGTTTACACCGAACACACTTAACACACATTTATATAATCTGACTGACAGTCACAATCCCATTATAATACTTCACCCCGTCTTCCTCCAGCTGCAAGTTCACCTTCCCCAACTCCAATGAGACTGATTTGAATGCCCACAACTCGGGTCTTATATACTAAACAATGATGGTGTAGAAACGAATCAGGAGGCGGGGGGGTGGTGCCCGCTCCAATCATAGCTCCTCGAGTCGCATAACAGGTGCATGGTCCAATCACATCTCCTGGCGTCGAACATACGTCATCGTGTCCGGTCTCGGGGTAGTTTGCAGGGTCCCCTATGACGCACGCAGGTGTGAAGTCTTGTTTGCAGGTATGCGGGCGAGCTAGTTTCCCCACTCGCTGGTTCGCTCGCTGCTAGTCTGCTTCACCGTTTGGGCAGTGCGACTCCTTCACACATAATTCTAACTCTTAAATTAACATACAGGGCTCCGAATGTCAGACCTCCCCCCTAGAAAAGTTTAAGGAGTATAGTACATAATATTAAACATAATACATAAATAGATTCACCACCAGATTGGCAACAGCAAGATTATAATGAGGATATAATAAGGATACCACCCAAGTAGGCAACGTCTCCAGGTACCACATCAGAACATAGCCGGAACGTAGCTGGAGCGTTATTCGAACTGCAAGGCATAATCTCACAGCTGAAGGCTTGAAAGCGCACTACAAAAGCATGATAATTACCTCGCTACAAAGGAGAGCTAATTGCCAAAATCCTCTCATTAAATGAAACTTACTGCTGCATGAGGTCAACCTGGTAAATGCAATCTTTGATCCGTGGCAGTGGGTAGGTATCTTTCTTTGTGACAGCATTGACTTGCCTATAGACCCTACAAAACCTATGGCTCCCGTCTGGCTTGGGCACAAGTATGACCGGACTACTCCACTGGCTGAAGGCCCGAGTGATCAGTTCATTAGATAACATAAAGTCAAGCTCGACCTGCAGTATACTCCTGCTTTGTGGCGAGACACGGTAGGGGGATAGTTTAATGGGAGTTGCATCCCCTACGTCGATGTCGTGCACGGCCAAAGAAGTGAGCCCTGGAGTATCACGGAACACACTGGGAGACTGATATAAAACAGAGATTAGTTGGTTCGCTTGATCAGAGAGAAGATGACATAGTTTAGATGGTAATTCCCTCAAAGCCACTGAATTATACTGAAAGTTGGATAGGCTACATGACAAGTCAAAGTCTGCATGGATACCTTCAGGCTCTGGAACAGTCTGTTGTGGGTCAGTAAGAGAACTGAAGACTTCGTCCGCACCAGGCTGTTCACAGGTCCTGACATTCACTGCCACAGTGGGAGAATCTGAAGAGAGGAATCAGGGGACCTATGGTAGGGCTTCAACATATTTATATGGAATACTTGCGTGGGCTTTCTCCTGTCTGGGGTAGTTACTAGATAATCGGTAATGCTCACCCTCCGAATGATCTTATATGGGCCCCTGAACTTGGCAGATAAAGTTGGCCAAAAAGGGGGAGCAGGACCAAAACCTCATCACCGGGCTTAAACTCCCTCTCACGGGCTTTTCTGTCATACCATTTCTTCATGGAGCTTTTAGCCACTGTCAAATTTTGAGCGGCAAACTCACATGAGGATCTCAGCCGGGTTTTGAAATCTGAAACATACTTGAGGAGGTTTTGGTTCCCCTCCTGGCCAACTAGGCTATCCTGCAATAGTTGCAAAGGACCTCTTACCTGGTGACCGAAAACTAGCTCATTAGGGGAAAAACCCAGGGATTCAGTTGGAATCTCACGAGTAGCAAATAAAATAAAAGGTACCCCCTTATCCCACTCAACTCCGGTCTCTGTACAATACTTACGTAACATTCCCTTTAATGTCTGATGATATCGTTCGAGAACCCCTTGACTCTCTGGGTGGTAGGTGCTAGACTTTAACATGCTCGATACCCAACTCCTTCAGGGACTGATGGAAAATTTAGAGGTAAATTAGTTCCTTGATCACTTTGCACCTCATGGGGGAAACCCATTCTGGTGAAGAATTTGAGCAGTTCCTTGATAACAGTTGGAGCAGAGGTAGTCCTTAAGGGTATAGCCTCTGGGTAGCGAGTTGCCATGTCCATGATAGTTAATAAATAAATGTTACCTTGGGAAGTCTTAGGCAATGGGCCTACAATGTCCCCTACCACCCTAGTAAAAGGATTCTCGAAAACGGGCAAGGGCACCAGAGGATGTACAGGCACCTTCTGATTGGGTTTTCCTGTCATCTGGCAAGTGTGACACACTCTACAACACTCCACTACATCTGCAAGCATTCCTGGCCAGTAAAAGTGGGCTCTGATTCTGTCTAGAGTTTTTCTCACACCTAGGTGTCCTGCCAATGGTATACAATGTGCCATTTCCATGATATCTCTACGACAAGGTTTGGGGACTACTACTTGATGGACGTCCCAAGCCCCGTCATCGATTGGTTTGTGTGGCGGTCTCCATCTTCGCCACAATACTCCTCCTTTGAGGTAGAAACATTCACCACCCTCCTTCTCACATTCCTCTTCACTCACGGACCTGGCAGCTAACTCCTTGCATTCACTATCATCTCTCTGTAGCTCTACCAGGCCACTAGGACAATTTGGAGGGGTTTCATGGTCATCGTTAGGGTCAAGATGAGCCATAAAGGTATCAATAAATCCACCTCAGTCCACATCATCAGGCACAGTTGGAGTGTCATTCACACTCTCATCATCCCTTTCATCAACTCTTACATTCGGTACATTTCTGTCTGAGGGAACTGCTACTTGAGACATTGAACGTGTGACAGCACACACAGGGAAAACTGTTGGCATCTCCTTTTCGAGCTCACCGGTTAGTGGCTCGTTAACAGGGGAAAGTGACAAAATGGGGTCTGGTCGGACCTTCTCACCTGCTACAATCATTCCCCAAAAGGAGTGTTTACCCCAGGCACAGGGATATCTTGGGACCTACACAAAGCTATTGTGGCCTCACCCTGTAGTAACTCGCATTCAATTTCGCCTTTTACCAAGTATGCATAAAACTGGCCTCCAGCACCTCTCATTACAACTGGTTCGCCAGGTGGGCACTCAGTGTAAGGATTCACCATGAGGGTGCTAGTAGAACCTGTGTCTCTCAGAATTTTTACCTCATGCTTACAACCATTTAATCTCACGTTGCCAGATGAATTAAGGGACGGTAACTGTCCTGCACTGATGGTGAAATTATTATTGGCTTAACCCTAGTGGGTTGCAACCACACATGCTACTACAACCCCTGTCTAGATGATTTACGTTAGCTGCTAGGTACTCCTGTCGGGAGTCCTGCATTAAAGGAACTTTTGGTGCTAGGTACTCCTGTCGGGAGTCCTGCATTAAAGGAATTTTTGGTGCTAGGTACTCCTTCTGTCGGGAGTCCTGCATTAAAGGCACATATGGAATTTGAGATACGGCGGCAACTGTCTGCCCCGATCTCTCGGTTTTCTCCTTGGCCCAGCACTGATAAGCTAGGTGGCCTCTCATGCCACAAAAAGTACATACTTTAGGGGATACGGGAACGTTCCCTCTTTGAGCATTACTATTAGTTTGGGGCCCACCCTCTGTTACCATATGCCCTGAGTCCCATTTTTAGTTTGGGGAACAATTCTATTTTGGCTAGCTGGGGAAGACGTTATAGGCTTGTGACTGGGTCTGTCAGATTTGTGATTGGGATACTTAAAATTAGAGCTAGAATTATCGTAGGGCTTCTTTCCACGAAATTTGTTGTTGAGCACGTATGTGTCAGCCATGTCAGCGGCGTCAGCAAGACAATCTAACCTTTTTCCCCTTTAAAATGATAGGATACAGAAGAATCAATTTTCCATAGGAAATTTTCTAACAGGACCAACTCCTTCAGATCGTTGTAGCTTGTGACTTTCTTACTCTTGACCCAATGATTGAAAGTTTTAGTCATGGTCCTGGCAAATACCTTATGGGTTTCTTCTACTTTCTTCTGGTTTTTACGGAAAGATTGCCTGTAAGCCTCAGGCTGCAATTGATAGGTTTTTAGGATAGCTTCTTTGAGATTGTCATAATCCTGCCTAACTTCGGCTACTTCTGACAAATATGTGGCTCGAGCCTGCCCTGTCAAAACGATTTGTAACATAAAAGGCCATTGATCTCTTGTCCACTTCATACCTCCAGCATCTTCCTCAAACAAAACAAAGAAATCCTGCACATTATCCTCAGTGAAAGGTGGAATGACACTAGTCATAGTCAATCCCAGAGGGGGAGCAATTAAGGGAGCATTTGTATTGACATTTAGTTGAGCCGTACGATATTGATATTCACATTGTTCGGTCGTGGCACTGGCATTTATTCTGGCTAGTTCTAAACTTGCGTTGGCTTGTTCGGGACTGGAAAAACTCGTCGCTTTTATTCTGGTTTCTTCTATTTTTAGTTTGGCTTGTTCGGCATTTGCTTCGGCATTTATTTTCATTCTGGCTAGTTCTAGTTCGAATATTTGATCACCGGTCAAACCGGTGGCAATTGTACATCAAGTTGGCTAGGTTTACTCGGGATCCCACCAACTGCTCCGTCACCCTCCTTGCCTTCTACAGGGAACAGGTGGGTTTTTATGGTCTGAGCCACCTCAACTTTAGACATGTTTGAGACAGTTAACTGGAGATGTGTGGCAAGCACTTTCAGTTCGGATTTTGACAGACAGTCAATATCAGGGGCTGTGGGTTCTGATTCTATGAAAACTCGAGCATCTTCTTCATTAATTAGTTGAGGCATGAATAATATTTGATTTTTAAGTAGTGAAACGTTAATGAAACTGAGTGAAACTGTATGAAACGAATCCTGGCGAGGTCGCCACTCTTCTGTTACGTATCTTGATCCTCAAGTGGTTAACTTGATGAATCTAGATAGCACAGAGATATATATTAAGGTATCAGTCAGCTGAAGGCAAAACAAAAGTAAAATCTAATAAAATAATTTCCTGTTGTTGCTTCCTTTCCTTTTGGATCTTAGGACTTAGTATCCTTTATTGACCGATACTCTTTAATTATGACAAATACTGAAACTAATTAAAGTCATGTAGTATTATAAAGAATTATTATTTAACCGAAGCTTAGTAGGCTATGGTTATGAACCGAATAAGTTATAGCTAAAGAAG
The DNA here is from genome assembly GCA_032716605.1 of Paralithodes platypus. Taxonomy (NCBI): domain Eukaryota; kingdom Metazoa; phylum Arthropoda; class Malacostraca; order Decapoda; family Lithodidae; genus Paralithodes; species Paralithodes platypus. Next base: position 11,649,814 of record CM064502.1, read on the forward strand.
GACTATAAATTTTATAAAAAGTCCTTGAAGATAAATATTAAAGTAAGAATATTTCTGTCCTCTTACCCTTTTTGAATTAATAGATAGTTTTATGATATGTCCCTTTTTATTTATATTTAATGTAATTATTCTTGGTTCTTGTCTTACGTTAATAGTATTATATTATTATTATCATCAGGATTTATATCAAAGTCACATAAAAGTTAGATATATATTTTAATTAGTTAAATGCATTTCTTAACCACGTAACATTGAGGTTTGATTATGAGTAAATAAAGTTACAGGATCGTTTCATAGATTCGATTCAGGTCTCACTCAAATAATATGAAAAGCAAAAATAATATTTTGAAGCTAAAAGAATTACTTCAGCTTAGGAAATCACTAGAAGTAATATTAACACAGCCATGTTAGTCTAAGGCGATATTACTAATACGAGACAATAGCATCACCGTACTAAGCACCGTTAAGCAATGTAAGCTTAATTCAAAGAAATGAAAGAACTCGTAAGTATTAATATAAAACAATAGTATTACTTTCATCATAACCCAATTACTTAAAGAGTTGCTTTAGTCCACAAGTTAGTCAACTAAAATAGTTAAGCACATAATAGTAGCGTTAACGTTAATTCCCAATCAAATAGTTAAGCACATAATAGTAGCGTTAACGTCAATTCGCAATCAAATAGTTAAACACATAATAGTAGCGTTAACGTTAATTCGCAATCAAATAGTTAAACACATAATAGTAGCGTTCACGTTAATTCCCAATCACATATCTCACTAACCAACATAACGTAAGTGTTTACACCGAACACACTTAACACACATTTATATAATCTGACTGACAGTCACAATCCCATTATAATACTTCACCCCGTCTTCCTCCAGCTGCAAGTTCACCTTCCCCAACTCCAAATGAGACTGATTTGAATGCCCACAACTCGGGTCTTATATACTAAACAATGATGGTGTAGGAACGAATCCGGAGGGCGGGGGGTGGTGCCCGCTCCAATCATAGCTCTTCGAGTCGCATAACAGGTGCATGGTCCAATCACAGCTCCTGGCGTCGAACATACGTTATCGTGTCCGGTCATCGGGGTAGTTTGCAGGGTCCCCTATGACGCACGCAGGTGTGAAGGCTTGTTTGCAGGTATGCGGGCGAGCTAGTTTCCCCACTCGCTAGTTCGCTCGCTAGTCTGCTTCACCGTTTGGGTAGTGCGACTCCTTCAACTCTAATTCTAACTCTTAAATTAATATACAGGGCTCCGTATGTCAGAATATATATATATATATATATATATATATATATATAATTATATAATTTTTTTTTATTGGTCCACTGGAGATTATACACATACTAATCGCAAAGACAATAATTATAGGATAATTTTAATTTTGTACGAATTAACAAACTATATATTTTGTATGTAAATCATGTTCATGTCAACAGCAATACAATTTATGCATGTCATCTGCGACCAAGCGTACCCGGTAGTATTAATAGAACAGTGTATTGGACGTTTTGATAAATATAACTGTTTCATGTGGTATGACAGATCGCAAGAGAAGCAATGCTAATTGTTTGGCTAATTGGGTGCTATATTTCAGGTAAATTTATTATATTGTTAATTACTTCGCTATCGCACGGACGAGTATAAATGAGAGAACACCAGCTTTCGTATAACAGCCTAGAATATAATTATATCTATATAAAATAATATATTGTGTAATACCTTCTGTACCGGCGACGTCTTTTTAATTGTATTGTCACTACATGATAATAATTTAGTGTAGTTTAAGAAGGACCTGTGGTAGTAAATAGGGTTTAGTGAGATAGTTCCACGCCTGTTAATTGCTGGAGGACCTTTTTAGACTGAATTAAATCGTCTAATGGTAGCCATAATAAAGTTAAAGGGACGGCACCGGTACAGCATGGGTTAAAAATATGACATTAATGCAAAACATTATGAAAAAGGTAATTCCGTTTTCTGTTGCAAACTTATATTTACTGTATAACTAAACAACTTTATAGCAATACTACTGCACCACACCTTCGTTAAATATTAATATAATTAGAGTGAGTGTGGCCGAGTGGTCTTGCTACTAGACTACTAATTTTAAAGTGACAGGGTAAAATTTCCATGTGTCGACAGGAAGATATTATTGAGATGGAATTCATGAAGAGTTTGTGTTCCTACAATTCAATAAATGTTGAACCAAATCTCTCCCCACAGTATTAGCCAGGTGACAGGCAACAAACACTTAGCACATTCAACCCTTTTCCCAACCCTCGTCACACCACTATTTTCATCTCACCTAAAATATTTGCTCACTCTCCTCAGGGAAGCTTTTTGGTTGTTTTATTCTTGAAAGTCTGTCAGTTACATTTGGGGCTTTGATAATCTTCTAAATATATCTTGCCCTCCTCTGCGTTTTATTCTTGTTTTAAATGTGTGTTCGCTGTCTTATTTTTATTGTTAAATTCCTGAAAGCTTGTCATATACATTCATTCAGGGATGTGATTACTTGTTCTTACTTTCTCTTTCCCCTTGGGCGAAAATCAGAAACATTCTTAATACGTTTCGTCTGACAATTCAACTCGTGATACTGTTATTGCTTTCTTGATTTTTACCATAAGTGTAATGTGTTTTGTATGCTTTGTCTCTTCTTCAGGTATGTGTATACAATTCTTATCAATTATAACACTCTCGCAGCCATTTGTGTCCCACACTCTCATACTTTTAGCACCAGGTTCTTCGTCAGAAGAAAGATCACGCACATAAAAAGTAGGTTACTGCATCTTTCCATTATTTACAAACGAGTTTTAAAATCCAGTTAATGTTTCTCACCGAGCTTTGTTCATTCTTTGATGAATCAACATATGTTAAGGCACTTTTAGGGAAGCAAATATATGATTTGCATTGCCTTTGATATCTAAAATGTACTCTGCCACTTTCTCTTTATGCCTGGGATTTAATTCCGGTTTGCGTTTCAAAATGTGTAAGTGCCTCCACCACTAAATTCCGTCCGCCTCCTCCTCCTACCAACAGTAGGCTTTTTTTGTTTTCACCAGTCCCTCCTCAGATATGCCACATCCCACACCGCAATCTTTTATGCAACACACTTCGTCTATCTATCATATCTATTGTCGGACGCCGTGATCCCCGAAGGGGTGGCCACGAACGAATCACCCCCATGGACCTCTGTCCCCAGTCAGTTGATGCTCCACCTCCCATCCAGCACCGCTTTCACGCAAATACTCCTTAAGGTATTACTGATCATTTGGAGTGACAGTTAGCCCATCGATTTGCTTAGACCTAATAGGGTCGGTAGAGCATAATTATACACCATTGCTATATATGTCATTACGAGCTGAAATGTATTTTAAGGGATATACAGTATATAATACGATAATGATAATCTCCCTATAAACAGCCCCGCCACCATCTTCGCCACACTCGTATGTCTAGACACTGTCTACTGACATGAAAATAAAGTGAAATATTCAACCAATAGCATTGGAATTCCCTGGATGACGTCACATCCATTAAGCCATTCACCTGTCACGCGCAGCTGCGCATATCCCTTAATGCAATATATTGGAGAAGAAGGTGAGGGTAGCTGACTAGTGACTAGTGTGCCCACAATGGCGTCTTCAGCTGGATGACTCTCATACGTCTTTCGATTTTTATTTTTTATTTTGTTTTGTACGTGATTTTCGTTCATATCCAGTTGATTTTTATATCGAGGAATATCGGAAGTGAGTATTTACCCATTATCCAAGGACTGTCCGAAGTGAGTATTTACCCATTATCTAACTATAGGGTCAGAAAGTACCTGATTATAAAAGGTTAATGAAATGTAGTCAATGTTCACAATGAAATGTCGAATTATTCCCACCATCAAGGTGAAAGATATATATTTTACACGACAATTATTATTTAATATTATTATTATTGTTATATTATTATTATTATTATTATTATTATTATTATTATTATTATTAGGGGTTCGAGCCCTGCAGGGAACCCCTATTGTAATCATTAAATCTTCTTATTCTTCCAAATTATTTTACCACGCCGGTTTTTTACGCATTAACTCCAGAACCGCTTTTTGGATCACACAAGGTGCGTTTTTGTATTGGGCAACTTTTGATATGCTAAACATCCGAAATGGCGGCCAAACAGGTCCGTGGCAGCCGATTTCCCGAAAAATTTGAAACCTAAATACCGTCTCTCCCACTCATAGGATATGATTGGGCTTTTGCATATGAACTCCACTACTAATCCTCCGCAAATGTTATGGAAAAGGTTTTGCTTTGCACGTGGGGGGGTTTTCGGCAATCTTGAAAAAAACTTGAATTACACTTAAAAATCCACATCTTGAAAACTCCGCGGACGATCAAACCCATGTTTGCGTAGGTGGTGAGGCTCGCAATTCCGAACGTTTTGTTACCAACAGAATAGAAATTGGTGGAATAGTTTGGCCGCAGCATTGAAAACTGTCTATTCTTAAATTACTTTAGAACCGTATTCGGTACCCACACAACGTTTTCAGTCTTCAGTCTATAGGCTTCCCCTAGTTTTACTTAAGAACTTAATGGATTAATCATTCAGATCCATACATTTTATTAAATTTAACTCTCTCAAAATAATTAGAGTCCCTACGAATTCCACCAATTATTTAACCAATCTACCTATACATACCTACCCTTCCAAATAATAATGATAATTCAAATTTATTTTTGGTGAATACCAGTGTATTGGCTAAGGTTTTTAACAATTCCTTCCTTTGCCAAATGCTTACTTTAATAACAATATTATGGACCTTCAAAGTTTTGACAATTTTTGGTGTGGTGGGACTTACCTTCCCTCCTCCCTCATGCAGCAAGCAACGTCTTCAGGGGTTCAAGAATATTGCATTCTTCCATAATATTATATATAGTCCGGTTTTTATGCAATAACTCCGGAACCGCTTGTCGGATCGGGACCAAACTTTAAAACAAGGTGCATTTTTGTATTGGGCAACTTTTGATATGATATCCAAAATGATGGCCAGACGAGCCCGTGGCAGCCTTTCACACCCAACCCATCTCGTCCTATCTAATTTTATGTTGAACTCTATTGTTCTTGATCCCACTAATGCACTCGGTAGCCTATCTACAACTCTGTTACTAAACGAATAGAGGCAGATCCCTTACACACCCAGTCTCTCTCTCTCGCTCGTTTTTTTGCACACCGGTACAAATGAGGCAGATCCCTTACACATGCAACTAAGATGAACATGGGAATCTGCAGAGAGAAAAGTGGCCCACAGAAGGCAGATCACTTTCACATCCAACCCATTTCGTCCATATGACTATCTAATTTTATCTTGAAATTCTCTATTGTTCTTGATCCCACTATAGCACTAGGTAGCCTATTTCACATATCTACGACTCTGTTACGAGAGAGGCAGATCCCTCACACAGCCAATCTCTCTCTCTCTCTCTCTTATTTGCACACTGGTACAAATGAGGCTGATCCCTTACACATGCTACCAAGATGAAAATGGAAGTTTGCAGAGAGCCAAGTGGCCTCCACAAGGCAGATCCCTTTCACACCTAACCCATCTCATAAATGTGATATGTTACACACTATACCCAAATTTTAGCATATACACTCAACCCTCCAATTAACCCTATCCGACATATGACGCGATTTTGAGCCGATTAGGGATACTTTAAAGCCTTTGTTACCATCAGGGGTATTTAGAAACCTTTAGTTTAGTTACTTCAACCTCTGCAGTTGTCTTTGAGTTAGCTGTGGGCAGAACACTAATTTTGGAGAGGTAATTATAAGAGTGAGAGAACTCTATTTCTTATTGCTAATATGACAACCTCTGCATCATATGAGTCTGAAGGGGTTAATAGACTAAAAGGGGGGACTGGTCTGGTGCTAGAAGAGTATTACATTATGTGACAATTCCTCTCCCTTGCTTTTGGTTCACACATTGGTTTGGTTGTTTTATTATCCTCTGTTTCATTGATATCTCCCTATTAAAGTACAACAATGTTAGTTGTTTGGTATGTATTTAATCTGTGATTAATTTATAATGTGATGGAATAGATCTAATGTTTAGATTTATTGAAAGTGATAAAAATTATAAAAGTAAAAACTAAAATTATACTGTAAAATTAATTGTACAAAGCTACTATAAATGTCATGCCCATAAATGGCATTCTCCCTTTCTTTCGGTTCACACATTGGTTTGGTTGTTTTATTTTCTTTTGTTTCATTGATATCTTCCTATTAATGTACAGAAATAATAGTTGTTTGGTATGTATTAAATCTGTGATTAATTTCTAATGTGATGGAATTGAAAACATGAACATCCCACCAACTCATTAGAAATAAAATTATTCAAGAGCCAAATAACAATATTTCCCCATCTTATCCCTCTGGCACAGAGCTCATTGACTGGTAACATGTTGCCATACAAAGGGTATTATATTTCCCATTTATTAATTTCCTCATTTGGGACAAATTTGAAAAGTTTGGGGAAGAGTTTTAACCCTTAATTAGCGGCTCACCACATAAGTCGAGTTAAATAAAGCTGGACTATGTGGCGGCGCTCGACATAACTCGAGTGGCAATTTCAGCACGTAATGTTGCTGAGAGAGAGAGACAAGTGGTGGCAGGAGAGTAGCGAGCGTATGACTGCTCCAGACCACCGCGGCGAACCTACTGACACGAATCTCACCTCCCTCCTACCTCTCTCACTCGCTATATAAGGAATTGTATGGGGAAAGTGCCTAATTACATGCTTTTTGCACTCGCGTTGCACGGTTATTGCAAGAAAACTAGCCATCATAAAAGGATCGTTATGGTGTCATTCGAAAGCTCTGTTTATGCCCTTTCAGGGATAGATACTTGTTTTACGTTCTGGGTCTTATTTAGGCATGAAAATGATCACGTAAACAGCCCTATTTTGGCTAAAAACACCCCGCTGGGCGGTACATATAAATAAACCGCATAGGCCGCTCTTAAGGTGTTAAATATTTGTGTTATAACTTGTGTCTATTTTTGTTTTTAACAGTTGTTGGAATATATATTTTTTAATTCCATCGTATCAAAAATAAAACCTAGATTAACCCTCTCCGACATATGACGCGATTTTGAGCCTATTAGGGATACTTTAAAGCCTTTGTTACCATCAGGGGTATTTAGAAACCTTTTGTTTAGTTACTTCAACCTCTGCAGTTGTTTTGGAGTTAGCTGTGGGCAGAAAACTAATTTTGGAGAGGTAATTATAAGAGTGAGAGAGCTCTATTTGTTATTGCTAATCTGGCAACCTCTGCGTCATAAATGCGTGAAAGGGTTAAATAGAGGCCATACATAAATTATTTTTGTCCATTGATAAGAGAGAGAGAAATAAATAGAAATATAAAAAGGGAAATCAATGTATATACATGTAAATATACAGTAGATAAACCACGACTAGCAAGTCCTGTCCGTTAAAGACAATATCCGTTAACCTAACAAGTGCGCATGGGGGTAATTAGACACCTCTCCCTGTGCGCATGTATTTGAGGTGTTTCCGTCACTAAAATATTCATTGTACCATTAACTCTTAATTAGCGGCTCACCACATAAGTCGAGTTAAATAAAGCTGGACTATGTGGCGGCGCTCGACATAGGTCGAGTGGCAATTTCAGCACGTAATGTTGCTGAGAGAGAGAGACAAGTGGTGGCAGGAGACTAGCGAGCGTATGACTGCTCCAGACCACCGCGGCGAACCTACTGACACGAATCTCAGCTCCCTCCTCCCTCTCTCACTCGCTACATACTGAATTATATGGGGAAAGTACCGAATTACATGCTTTTTGCACTCGCGTTGCACGGTTATTGCAAGAAAACTAGCCATCATAAAAGGATCGTTATGGTGTCATTCGAAAGCTCTGTTTATGCCCTTTCAGGGATAGGTACTTGTTTTACGTTCTGGGTCTTATTTAGGCATGAAAATTATCACGTAAACAGCCCTATTTTGGCTAAAAACACCCCGCTGGGCGGTACATATAAATAAACCGCATAGGCCGCTCGTAAGGTGTTAATAGCATTAATACTTATCCATATGCACCTATTATGGGTTGATTATAAAGGTATTAACCTGAAACAACAATAAAACGACTGAAAACAGCGTTTGGATGGTCAAAATCGGAGATATAGCCCGCGAGTTGTATAATGTATGGGTGAGGCAAGCTGCTTTCCCGCCAATTTCCCCCAAGGCCACTGAGACACAGTCGATCGATACTCTCTCTCTCTCTCTTGCATTCGCTTGCTATCAGTGATGACCACACCCTGCAACCGGCTTTCTAATGTTAGCACAAAATATACCTCAGAATAAGGGAATAACAGGGAAAATAGGTGATAACTGAAGGAGAGGAGGAAAGTGGGGAAGAAGGGGAGGTAGAGGACTGAGATTTTGCATGGCCCAGGGGCCAAAAAAAAAAAAAAAAATTTATGTCAAAAGTTGATTTTTTTTTTCTCTGACTCTTAAGAGTCTTCCCGCAGTCCGCCGGGGGAACTCTTAAGAGTCTCCCCGCAGTTCCCGGGTTAAAGGGAGGTCCGGTGAATGGAGGTTCGAGTGTACCTGCAACCAAGATATAATTGCAAGAAATAGGAACATAAGAAAATGGGAGTCTGCAGAGAGCCAATTGGCCCACACAAAACAAATCCCTTTCACACCCAACCCCTCTCATCAATTCTCTCTCTCTCTCTCTCACACACACACACAAATTAGAACATCAGAAAACGGGAGTCTGCAGAGAGCCGATTGGCCCACACACGGCAGATCTCTTTCACACCCAACCCATCTCGTCCTATCAAATTTTAAGTTGAAGCTCTATTGATATTGATCCCACTATAGCACTCGGTAGCCTATTCCACATATCTACAACTCTTTTACCAAGCGAATAGAGGCAGATCCCTTACACAGCCAATCTCTTTCTCTCTCGCTCTTGTTTGATGCACACCGGTACAAATGAGGCAGATCCCTTACACATGCAACCAAGATGAAAATGGGAGTCTGCACCAAGGCAGATCCCTTTCACACCCAACCCATCTCATAAACACTACCTGTTATTTACACTACTTTTTATAAACCCATGTTATCATATACCTGCAACCAAAACACAATTGTAAGAAATATCACATAAGAAAATGGTAGTCTGCAAAGACCCAATTGGCCCACACAAGACAGCCAATCTCTCCCTCTCTCGCTCTTGTTTGTTTGCACAATCTGTTCCTTCTGTAGTTTCTCCATGCCCGATAAGTTAAATGATCTTTTGATATCTGTGACACAGCTTTTGTATCCAACACAATACCCTGCTTACAAAACCCCTCGAACCCCAGACAACGTTGCTTGCAACTTTTATTATTAGGGGTTCGTCCCCTACGGGGAACCCCTATTGTAATCATTAAACCTGGAATTTCATCCAAATTCTTCTTACGCGCCGGTTTCGACGCAATAACTCCAGAACCGCTTTTTGGATCGGGATTAAACTTTCACAAGAGGTGCGTTTTTGTATTGGGCAACTTTTGATATACTAAACATCCGGCATGGTGGCCAAAACAGGTCCGTGGCAGCCGATTTCCCGAAAAAACTTGACGCCTAAATACCGTCTCTCCCACTCCCAGGAAACGACTGGGCTTTGGCATATGCACTCCCCTACTAATGCTCCGCAAATTTTATAGAGACAGTTTTGCTTTTGCACGTGGGTTTTTTTCCGGCAATCTTGAAAAAACCTCGAATTCCACTTAAAATTCCACATCTTGAAAACTATGCCAATGATCAGAGCCATGCTTGCGTAGTTGGGTGAGGCTCGCGATTCCGAACGTTTTGATACCAAACAAATATAAATGGGTGGAATAGTTTGGCCGCAGCATTGAAAACTGTCTATTCTTAAATTACTTTAAAACCGAATTCGCTACCCACACAAAGTTTACCGTCTACAGTCTATAGGCTTCCACGCATCCCCCAGTTTTGCTTAATAACATAATCTCTTAATTATTCAGTCCTATCTTTTGTTTTTTTAATTAACTCTCTCAAAACCGTTCGAGTCCCTACGAATTCCAGCAATTATTTAGCCAACCTACCTATACATACCTACCCTACCAAATAATAATGATAAATTCAAATTTATTTTTGGTGAATGACAGAGTATTGGCTAAGGTTTTTAACAATTCCTCCCTTTGCCAAATGCTTAGTTTAATAACAATGATATGGACCTTTAAAGTTTTGGCAATTGCCCGTGTGACTCGTATTTTAACCCTCCTAAAGTGTTACCACGAAATACCGCTAGATCCTTTCTCAAAAGTCGCTAGCATGTTGCTACATAGCCAAACAATGTTAGGATAATGCTGCAATTTCTAAAGAGTTTTGGTTTGTTTGTTTTGCAAATTTTACAATGTAGTATGACTAGAATGTCTGAAATTTTCAAATAATCCCTAGTAAATGTCTCTAGATATAAAATAAATGGCTGCTAGATTGAAGTAAATAGCTCTACATTTAGCGGTAATATGTAGCTTTACAACTGGCACCACTGCAACCACCACCTCCATCCCACCCTCCCAGTATGTCTCCACAAAATACCGCTAGATCCTTTCTCAAAAGTCGCTAGCATGTTGCTACATAGTAAAACAATGTTAGAATAATGCTGCAATTTCTAAAGAGTGTTGGTTTGTTTGTTTTGCAAATTTTACAATGTAATATGACTAGAATGTCTGACATTTTAAAATAATCCCTAGTAAATCTCTCTAGATATGAAAAAATGGCTGCTAAATTGAAGTAAATAGCTCTACATCTAGCGGTAATATCTAGCGATACAACTGGCAACACTGCCTAGCCCTTCCTTCCTATCTTCTTCCTCCCTCATAATTATGTATCAACACCACTCTAGTGAACTTTCGGTATTTAGTTTATTCAGCTTAATACTATTTAACCACATAAAATAGAAACCTATCACGATTGTTGTCTAATACAACCATAGATAATGCTATTACATATTATTTGAACATGATGTCGAATTTAGCAGTTGTGTTTACCTTGAACAGTAATTGACAGTCTGTGACAGAACCGAAAGCTTCTCTTGCCGTGTAGTACTCAAAGAAAGCAGGGGTACTTAAGCCAAGTCAGAGATGCAGAGGTAACTTTCACAATGCATTATAACCCTAGACAGACACCAATATACCACTAAATCAGACAAATATCACTACAAAAAAAATAGGAAAATATTATATTAATGTCCTAGGTATTTGAAATTATGCAAATGAGTAAAATCCATTATGATATAATGATAATGGGATTGATTAGTATCTGGCAACAGTGTTGCACAAAATTGTCTGAACGTATGCGAACTTCGGAGTATTTATCCCATTAATATACACATCTATCACTATTTAAATGTAATACAACCATACACAGTGCTATTACAAATTATTTGAACATAATATAGGATGCTCTTTCCTTTAAACCATTTTCTATATCTATTCACGAAAAATATAGGCCTAGACTAGGCAGCGCTACCGGTAGGTACGAATTTATCAGTTCGAATTTTGATTGAGAGTGGGATTAGGCCTAGGCCTAGCCTAGGGCTTAACATGGGATACTGTTTGGGGTTTGGGAATAGACTGAGGCTGCTAAAGGCCTAATTAGGTAAAATTAGTCAAATCGAGACAATTGCATAGCCTAGGCCTATTAAGCAAATATTTTAGCAATCTACAATAGGCCTAGTCTATTCGCTGTAAGTAGGCAAGAAATCATGACCCAGCTTATAAACTCTGTAACTAAAAAACAACTAGGCCTAGAGTGATCAAGCTAATATGTGACTGAGGGTGTCAATCCACAAAATATGAATTGTGTTATCATTATGGTTTATTATTTTGTTATCATTATAGCGCGGCGAAGGCGCGAGCTCTAGGGGGGTCCGGGGGCATGCCCCCCAGATTTTTTTTTTGAGAATTTAGGTGTCTAAAACAGTATTTCCTGCAATCAAAAAACAATCAAGATGGAAAATATGGAGACCAAAATTGTGTCAATTTAGCCTAGCCTACCTTCTTTTTTTTTGGGGGGGGGGAGTTTCTGTTATCATTATACAAAAAGTTCATCGCGTTATCACTAAAAAAAAACGTCGTTTGACACCCTAAATTATATGTCGACCATTTGGGAAGAGTCAGTCAAGGAATAGCCTAGATGTGGAAATTTGCAGCCAATTTGCTCTAGCCCTATTTGATATACAGAGGTTAGAGGTCATTGTTGAGGCCCCCCCCTCATGATATATTGTCATCATCTTATATATTGCCAGCAGGGGGCAAATAACCGAAAAAAATCGCCGTCAAAATAGACGCGAACTTAACCACGGCGATCGACACATGTAAACATGGCGGTGGAGCGGCGACGAAAGCTTGCCATCATGTTCCCGTCCATTTTGAATGCCGTTGGATACAATAATATGTTGAGGGGGGCAAATAGGCCTAACCAAACTGCGGCGATTGACCATGTAAAGATGACGGCGGCGGTGGACGCTTGCGATCATGTTCCCGTCTATTTTGACTGCCATTGGATACAGTATGTTGAGGGAAGGGCTTTCCGGCAATTTTTTTGGTTGTTTGCCCCCTACTGGCAATATATATGATGATAACATGTCATGGGGGGGTGAGGGGGTCTTTCAACATATTATTGTATCGAATGGCATTCAAAATAGACAGGAACATTATCCCAAGCGTCCAACGCCGACACCGCCGCGGCTGCTGAAGAACAAGGAAATTAGCAATAGGTTTCATTGTGAACTGGAGGAAATTAATAGAAATAAGGAAGCTAGGCCTAGCGATGTAAATAGTCAATGGAATTTCCTTAATAATGACAATTATATGTATAGGTATAAAGTAAAAACAATATATTTTACATAATTTATTGCATATCTTACATATTTAAACAAATATATTATAAAAATAGTTTAACCACACCACTGAGTTCCCCCAAAATACTCTAATAGGGCTGGCCTGAAGAATTAGATCAAGATGGACAACCAATCAACACATGATAGGTAGGGAAGGGCAGGTTAACAACGGCGATCGACAAATGTAAACATGACGACCGTACACTCGGAAACTACATCCATCCCCATTAGCCTAACCTAACAACCTTACCTAACCTATCCTAGTATTATGGGTGGAGGCTGCCGCCCCCTAGACCCAGTACGTTGGATACAAAACTAACCCTCACGTAACACCTAGTATATGTCCCTAGTACCCAGTACGTGGGATACCAAGCTAACCCTCACGTAACACCTAGTATAAAGTATATGTCCCTAGTACCTAGTATTTGGGATACAATACTAACCCTTACATAACACCTAGTATATGTCCCTAGTACCCAGTACGTGGGATACAAAACTAACCTTCACCTAGCATATGTCCCTCACTCAGTACACCTTTCACCCTCACTACCGTTCGTGAGTCTTCATACATCTTCATTATCACACGCACCAGCCACTCCTCTACGCCAAATTTTCTCCTAGCCTACTGCACAACTTCTTACTTTCAGTAGAGACGTGATTTTCCGGGCCCGTCGCAAGACCACCGTCTCAACCGAGCCATCGCAAGATCATCAGGACAGGAAAAACAACACAGGCTTGCTCCAAGCCAGCACACATCTTACAAATATATAGGCTAAGCTATACAACTTCCATTTCATCGGAATGACATTCACCGCCAATTTAATTATCATAAGGATTATGATATATTTGGTGTGCTGGCGGCACACCATGGCGGAAGGCGGACGCAAGTTTGAGGCTCCGGCATATGTTATGGGAATAGTCAATTAATTCAAGGATATCGAGTACATACGGGGCTAACAAGAAGAGGAAGGATTTAGTGAAGGTTTGGAGAATATATTGGTGTGGTGGAGGGGTGATATATAGTGTAATAAGAGTGTGTAGTGACGGGACAGCGGTAGGGTTGTGAGTTGTTGAGTTTGTAAACAAACATGGCAGAGGGAATTTCGGGTATAACGGAGTCGGAAGGAAGGTTACAACGTTTTCGGGGATTCAAGAGCACAGATAAGAAGTTAGAAGAGGTTAGTATTGTTGTGAAGGATTTGGAAAAGTGGATGAGTGATACGGAGAAATGGAAGGGGGATATTGGTGAGAAAGTTAAGGCACTGTGTGTAATGTGTGGTGTGATAGGTGGGGAAGGGAATAGGCCTAGCGAAGGAAGTGAATGCAGGCCTTTTTCGGCAGTTAATGAGAGCCTAGAGATGTTATTGAAAAGGGTAGATGAACTGGGAGCAGAGAATATGGCATTGAAGGAGCAGCTGAAGGAATACGAAGGACGTTTCACGGAAGTAAAGGAGTCGACTGCATGGACGGTGGTAGGTAAACAAAAAGTCAAGGATTTGGAGGATATTATGAAAGAGCAAAAGGAAGAAATGAATATGACCAAACAAAGTTTTGAGAGTGCAGTTGTAGGGGTCATGAAGAACAAGGAGAGTGTCGTGAGGGAGGCCATGGACAGGGATAGGGGTGTAATCTTGTATGGAGATATAGAGACTCATATGAATGATAATGGAGTGAGAAAAGTGAGGGATATGGAGACAGTGAAGGAGGTCTTGAAAGGTGTGGATGAGGACGAATATGGATGGGAAGGGCAGGTGGAGGAGATCAGTAGGATAGGTAGATATAAAAGGGGAGAGATGAGACCTATAAGGGTACAGTTTAAAACTAGGGTAGTGGCGGAGACTGTGACAAATTTTAGTTGGAGGCTAAATACAAATGATAAACTGAAACACATAAGACTAAAGAAGGATTTGAGTATAGAACAAAGGAAAAAAATTAAGGAATTACAAGAAAAGGCTGATGAAAATAATGGAAAGTTGGATGAGGAGGAAAAGAGAAATTTTTACTGGAGAGTGAGGGACGGAAAAGTGAGGAAGTGGTTTATAAGAGTAGAAAGGAGGGGGAGATCAGGGAGGGGAGAGAATGTGATGAGAGTTGTGACGGAGGAGGAGAACGGGGTGGAGGTGTCACAGGGAGAGACAGGAGACAAAGAGGCAGACCCAGTAGTGCTAACAGGGGAGTAGGGTACGGACTGGAGGAGCGGGATGGTGTAATTGCTGGAGGAATGGTAGATGGATTAAGGATTATGTTTAGTAATGTGGATGTGTTTACTCAGGACAAGAAAAGAGAACTGATATGTAGGTTGCAGGATGAAGAGGAAAAACCTGATATCATAGCCCTACAGGAAGTAAGACCAAAAATTTTTAGAATTGAGAGGGAACTGGTGGAATATAGTTTGGAGGGTTTTGAGTTATATGAGAGAAATGCTATTAGAGCAGAGGTTGGAAGAGGACTGTTTATTTATGTAAGAAAAGAGCTCAAGGTTAATGAGGTGGATATGAGACAGCAGTATTGTGAGTATTTGTGTATTGAAGTAAAATGTGTAAGAGGATCAATTCTAATTGCCTCTATATATAGAAGCCCAAATAATAGCAGGGGAGAGGATGATAACCTACTGAAAGCAATGGAGGAGATAGATAATAGAGAGAACAAATATAAAATTTTGATTGGAGATTTCAATTTGCCAAGGATCAACTGGGCAAATTGTACTACTCCAGCGGGACAGGGTAGCATGGAAAATAAGTTTATAGAGAAAGTGAGAGATTGTTTTTTAACGCAACATATTGTAGAGATGACAAGATATAGAGATGGGACGCAGGGGAGTGTACTTGATTTGATTTTTAGCAATGAAGAGGATATAGTGGAACATGTTAATGTGGATAGCCCTATAGGTCGTAGTGACCATGCCTGTATAAGCTTTAGTTGTAACATTAAATTGGAGAGGGATAATAAAAGCAATAGAAAAATATACATGTATGATAGAGCAGATTATGAGCTGCTGAGACGGTGTTTGGACATTGACTGGGGGGAATATTTGAACGGTGAAGACGCTGAAGGAATGTGGAGGAAAATTAGAGTCAAACTGGAGAATGCTGTATCCAAAAGTGTACCAGTAAGGGAATATAAGGATAAAACAAAATTGAGGAAAAGAACTAACCCAGAATTGCCAATGAAAAGAAAGCTTTGGATATTGATTAGAAGAAAGAAACGATTGTGGGAAAGATTAAAATTGTTAAAAAAGAACAGGGGGTCTAGTATAGAGGCTATGGAAGTGGATCTGGAACGTAGACAAATAAACAATAAAATAAGGTGGGAAACAAGGAGGGGGGTGAAGGAGAGGGAGAGAGAGATAGCTAGAAATGTGAAGGATAATCCAAAAATATTCTGGAAGTACATTCAGGAAAAATTAACAAGAAGAGTAGGGATCCCAGAGCTGGTGGGGGGGTTGAATGATGGGAGTAGAGCGGAGACTGATAAGGAGAAAGCAGAGGTGCTGGGGAAATACTTTGGGGGGGTACTAACAGTGGAGTCGGAGGACGCAGTGCCTACTATTCCCATCAAACAGGCACCGGCACTAGAACTAGTAGAGTTTTCCCATGCTAGAATAAGAAGGGCTATAGAAAAAATGAACAGAAGTAAGTCACCGGGACCGGATGGGATACACCCAAGAATCATAAAGGAAGGAGGGGAGATGTTAGTAGAGCCATTGAAAATGTTATTTGAGGTATCGTTTAATACAGGACAAATCCCGATGGACTGGAGAGAGGCGAACATAACAGCTATATTTAAGAAGGGAAAGAGAAATGACCCAGGGAATTATAGACCAGTCAGTTTGACAAGTGTTGTGTGTAAACTAATGGAAACGGTAATTAGAGAAGGAATAATGGATCATATGAAGTCAAACCAACTTTTCAGTGGGAGACAGTTCGGATTCTTGCCGGGGAGGTCGACGGTACTACAGCTAATTAAGGTGGTAGATGATTGGATGCAAATTCTAGAAGATGGTGATGTAATAGACGTGGTATATTGCGATTTTATGAAGGCCTTCGATAAGGTCCCACATAAAAGGTTAATAGAGAAAGTTAGAAGCTATAATATAGGGGAGAAATGTGTGAAATGGATAGAAGCCTTCCTGAAAGATCGGAGACAGAGGGTATTGGTGAATGGAATGGGCTCGGGGTGGAGGGAAATTACAAGTGGGGTACCTCAGGGATCTGTGTTGGGACCACTGCTGTTCGTTATATTTATCAACGACTTGCCTGAAGTTATAACTAATGGAAGTGAGGTATACCTGTATGCGGATGACACTAAACTGTATAGAAGAGTGAGGAGTAAGGAAGATATGGGTTTGCTTCAAGGAGATGTGGAGGGCATGAAGGGATGGTCTGAGCATTGGTTAATGCCTTTTCATCCAAAAAAATGCAAGTACATGCGGATTGGGACCAGCAAGATAGACAAGGTAGGATACAGTATGTATGAAGCGATGGAGGAAGTGAGTGCAGAAAAGGATATAGGAGTAGTGATAGATAATAAGTTAAATTTCTCAGAACATTTAGCGGAAAAGATAAACAAAGCCAATAGAATTGTAGGGCTGATAAGGAGGACATTTGTGTCACTTGACGAAGAAATCTTCAGGAATCTATATACAGCGCTGGTTAGGCCACACCTGGAATATGCAAACCAGGTGTGGGCTCCATATATGGTAAAGGATATAGAAGCAGTGGAGAAAGTGCAGAGAAGAGCTAGCAAGCTGGTACCAACGTTGAAGAACGCGGGCTATGAGCAGAGGTTGAGGACACTGGGACTTCCGACACTGGCATATAGGAGAAAGAGAGGGGATATGATAGAGACTTTTAAGATAGTGTCAGGAAAGTACGATGAGGATGTGTGTGAAGGTATCTTCTTGATGCGGGAGGGAACAAGAACGAGAGGACACTCTAAGAAAATTTACAAAGAAAGAAATAGGCTTGAGAAGGCGAAGAACTCATTTTGTGATAGAGTGGTAAATGAGTGGAACGCACTGCCCCAGTATGTAGTCGATTCCGAATCAATAAGGGAGTTTGAAAGTAATCTTGATAAAGCATGGGGAAGACAAGATTTGAAGTTTGATTATAAAACAAAAATACAGAATAGTAAAAATGTTGCGTCTGCTACCGCCGCCGCCAACACCGTGAACGACCGCAGCAGTGCAAGTACTGGTACTGAGCTGGATACACAGGCATAGTTTGCCTTTTTCCAGAGGATCTACTGTAAGAAACTGTAAGAAATAAATGCAATTCTGATATGAAAAAAACAATCGGTAAATAGCATAGCCTAGGCCTAGTCAAAGCTGGGGTTTGTTGTTGTTTCGTGGACAAAATTTAACCAAGCGTACTGTCCCACATTAATTTATTATCAACAATTGGATATACGTTACTGTGGGCTCTTATTACTCTACTTCCTAATAATAGGCAAGTAAATTATAACATAATGTTTGGATAAACAAATATACCGAAATAAATTAGAATGGAGAAACAGTAAGTTGAGTGAGATGTTTCAGCTTGCCGTCAACCCAGCTCCGGAGCTCTCTTGCCGTTGCAAGAGAATATTGGTGTCTCGCTTGCTAAAGGTGGGCTTGCGACAGGACCAGAAAAACAGTTTTTCGGGTAGATCTTGCGACGGTGGTCTTGAGACGGGACCGGAAAAACACCTCTTAGATATCTTTCCTGCAGCTGCCTGACTATGAAGTTATCATACCTTCAAAGACTCTCTCACACTCACAGACCTTCATGACTTGGCCAAGCATTTTCAGGCCTCTTATAGCAGTGGCAAGGGGAGCCTAACTCTGAAATCACTAGATAGTGCCTCCAGAACCATAAAAAAGAGGAGAGGGCTTAATTAACACACTTCCCTGTTGGACTCCGACGCGAACTGAAAACTCATCACTCAGTACCCTCACGTAACACCTAGTATATGTCCCTAGTACCCAGTACTTTGGATACAAAACTAACCTCCACCTAACACCTAGTATATGTCCCTAGTAACCAGTACATGGGATATAAAGCTAACCCTTACCAAATATCTAGTACCGTACTGTATATGTCAATCCAAGGTCCTCCTGCTAACGAAGAAGTTCCTGAGGTTGGCGGGGCGTCTCCGTCGACTGCGGGGCATGGGTGCCCTCCCCTGAAATCTACGATGTCCCCGTCCTCCCTGTGAAACCTCTCCACCCTGGGGTCCTTTCCGCCCGGATAGGGTGACATAAGCTTCACAGCTTCACTACCCTATATCCTCAACAAGAAGTACTGTATATGTCCCTCACTCAGCTGTACACCTTTCACCCTCACTACCGTTCGTGAGTCCTCGTACATCTTCATTATCACATGCACCAGCCACTCCTCAACGCCAAGTTTTCTCCTAGCCTACTGCACAACTTCTCTGGCCACCTTATCAAAGGCCTTCTCCCGGTCTACAAACACAACATCAGATCCCTATCTTTTAAGTACATACAGTACATACAGTATCTTTCCCTTATCATACCTTCTAAGACTCTCTCACAGACCTTCATGACTTAGTCAAGCATTTTCAGGACCCTTATAGCAGTTCCCAGGGGAGCCCAACTCTGAAATCACCAGATAGTGCCTCCAGAACCATAAAAAAAGAGGAAAGGGCTTCATTAACACAGAGCCCTGGTGGACTCCGACGCGAACTGAAAACTCATCACTCAGTACCGGTACATCTTTCACCCTCACTGCCGTTTGTGAGTCCTCATACATCTTCATTATCACACAAATACCTTCATGACTTGGATTGTGCCGTGTCCTAGCATGAAACCAAACTGCATATCGTCAATATCATACCTTCAAAGACTTTCTCACAGACCTTCATGACTTGATCAAGTATTTTCAGGCCCCTATAATTTTCCCTATCCAATGAGTCCCCTTTGCTCGTATACAGTATATAATATACTTTTGTGCCATTCATCAGAGATTACTTCCTCTCTGATGATGAAGTTAATTAGCTCATTGAACACACCTACTCCTTTCTCACCTGAGGCCTTAATCATCTCGGCTAGAATGCCAGAGCATCCTGCAGCTTTTCTGTCCTTCATTAAGTTATTGCACTGCTTACAAAAACTGGCACAATCACAGGGAGGGGGGAGTATTGGCTTTTCGTTGCTAAGCTTCTCTATTCCATTCAAATTCCATGTTGAATAATCTTTCGTAGTGTATCACAAACTTATTTTACAATGGAAAATAATGCATGAGGAGGGCTGGGTAGGCCTATTAGTATTTTGTGAAATAACTTAAATTTGGTTAGGCTATAGTATACTTCATTAGGTTATTAGGCCTATGAGAAACCAGGCCTAGGCCTAGCTTAATTTTATTTCACTGCTCAACATATTTTTTTGTTTTGTTTTGCTTTTGAGCTCTGCATAGGGCTATATTCAGGTAGGCTTGGGTTTTAGTAAAATTGCATTAGGTTATGCTACATATTTTTACTTCTATTGGAAAGCACAGGCCTACACAATAGTACACATGTTAACCCTTAATTAGCGGCGAGCAACATAAGTCGAGTTAAAAAAAGCTGGACTATGTGGCGGCGCTCGACATAGGTCGAGTGGCAATTTCAGCACGTAATGTGGCTGAGAGAGAGAGACAAGTGGTGGCAGGAGACTAGCGAGCGTATGACTGCTCCAGACCACCGCGGCGAACCTACTGACACAAATCTCAGCTCCCTCCTCCCTCTCTCACTCGCTACATACTCAATTATGTACCGAAAGTACCGAATTACCTGCTTTTTGCACTCGCGTTGCACGGTTATTGCAAGAAAACTATCCATCATACAAGGATCGTTATGGTGTCATTCGAAAGCTCTGTTTATGCCCTTTCAGGGATAGGTACTTGTTTTACGTTCTGGGTCTTATTTAGGCATGAAAATGATCACGTAAACAGCCCTATTTTGGCTAAAAACACCCCGCTGTGCGGTACATATAAATAAACCGCATAGGCCGCTCGTAAGGTGTTAAAGAATTAACCTAGCCTACCACAATTTAGCCTAGACTGAAAGAACAAACAAAAATAGGCTAGGCTAATTGCAGCTAAATAATTTAGCCTAGCCTCACCAATTTAGCCTAGACTGAAAAAACAAAACAAAAATAGGCTAATTGCAGTTTTGGTAAGAGTTGTAGTTGTGGGCATACCAAAAGCTTTGTTTATATAGCCTAGTCGCACGCTCGCAGTTAGGCCTACATTCGCTTCTAATTTAACTGCTGGGGTAAACTTGGTAAAGCCACCCTCAATCCGCCGGCCGGTAACAAAACAATTTACCCAACGCCTGGCCGTGAGATACAATAATGGGTTGAAGGGGCTTTATCCCCCTATGACTTATTGTCATCATCATCTATATCACCAGCAGGGGCAAATAACCACAGTCAAATTAGACGCGAATGTAACTGTGAGCGTGCGACTACGTAAATAAAGGGGACGATAGACCCGCTAACACAACTCTTAACTCATTTTTTCGTAATGTATTGGGTTTTTTTTCTATTTATGACCTCAACAGTTGAAAGATGACAATTTTATGGTTTATTTTAGGCTATACAAAAACATTTGCTTTGTAACTTAGATACTCATATTTATGCTTATAATTGCAGTACGAGTGGGTTTTTTCTTTTTATATGTAGGCCTAGGCTAAACAAATGTTAGTTTTTGTTTTATAGGCTAAACTAGACTGAATTTATGCTAATAAATATTAATTGGAGGGAGCAAATCTGTCAAGGAATAGTCTAGATGTGGAAATTTACAGCCAATTTGCTCTAGCCCTTTTTGAGATACAGAGGTTAGAGATCGTTGGATACAATAATATGTTGAGGGGGTCAATCGCCCCCCATGACATATTGTCATCATCATATATATTGCCAGCAGGGGGTAAATAGCCTAGGCCTAGCCTAACTACAACAAAAATTGCCGTCAAAATAGACGCAAACTTATATTAACTACGGCGATCGACCATTGCCCGCACCGGCCGTCCCCCGGTTATTGTTGAGGTGCTGAGGAACCGTATGACTTTGACGAGCTCTTCCCTCCGCTGTCTCCGCATCCCATGTATCGTCGTACGGTAGCCCTTCCCCTCCACAAGCCTCGCCTCGTCCCATCACTGAGCATGTGGATGGGCGTCCCTTTCTGGCTTCAAAGATGGATTCCTTCCGACAGCTCCTACTGGATTGTCTGGGGTTGGTTGATAAGGGCACCTCGCTTCAAGACATTGCTCTGGCCCTAGTACCGTGGTTTGTAGGTCTCTGGTTCACCACCTGATGACCTGCTATTGGGTTGTTGCCTTTACAGTGTTACGGTTCTACGAATGACCTTGAATGAAAGTGACACGGTGGTGAATTTTAACCTTAACTATAAACTAATTTAATTGTGACATAGGATCTCTGCGACCGCGAACTTATATTAACTACGGCGATCGACCATTGCCCGCACCGGCCGTCCCCCGGTTATTGTTGAGGTCCTGAGGAACCGTATGACTTTGACAAGCTCTTCCCTCCGCAGTCTCCACATCCCATGTATCGTCGTACGGTACCTCTTCCCCTCCACATCCTACATCTGGTCGTCCTACATATGCCTCTTAAGCCTCGCCGAGCATGTGGGTGGGCGTCTCTTTCTGTCTTCAAAGATGGATTCCTTCCGACAGCTCCTACTGGATTGTCTGGGGTTGGTTGATAAGGGCACCTCGCTTCAAGGCATTGCTCTGGCCCTAGTACCGTGGTTTGTAGGTCTCTGGTTCACCACCTGATGACCTGCTATTGGGTTGTTGCCTTTACAGTGTTACGGTTCTACGAATGACCTAGAATGAAAGTGACACGGTGGTGAATTTTAACCTTAACTATAAACTAATTTAATTGTGACATAGGATCTCCGCGACTACGGTAGGGCCGGAGTGGGCGAGTATTCGTCTGAGGTTGCCCCAAGACAAGATAAGACAAAATTCTAGTGCTGGTTTTACTCAGATTTTGTGAGTTTTAATTTAGCCTAGCCTAGGCCTAAGAGTTCAGAAAATTTGCAAAATGCACCCCATACTAGCCTACCCATAGCCTAAAAGGCCTAGTGATTCTTTTTTGGCAGACCACCCACAAATTTTCATATAGCCTAGGCCTAGGCTAGCCTAAGTTCTGGAATGCATGTTGGAATAGCCTTCCTATAAACTGTAGGCTAGGCTACTTCCTTTTAATTTAAGTTTGATTCTTTGGAAAAATCTATTAGGCCTAGACCAGGGCAGGAAAGTAACATTTAAAATGACGTGTAAAAAGTCGCCCATAAACGGCGGGCCGCTATGTTATTGTAATTTGGGAGCTTATTTCGTCTGTTGATTCACTTTGTCCTTAATTGGGGATCCTATGAATTAGCACAGATGATGATGACTTACCGTTCATCATAATACGTGACGGGCCGACGTGGGGGGGCAGAGCCGCAAAGACCCCCTCAACATATTTGGTGTCCCACAGTAAATTTTAATGGGATGGATGTAGTTACTGGGTGTACGGTCGTCATATTTACATAGGGCGATCGTCGCAGTTAACTTCGCGTCTATTTTGACGTCGATTTTTTTTGGCGTATTTAATTTTATTCACTTCCTTTTATATTTAGGCTATAATCTAGCTTTGGCACGACAATAACCCTAACCTAGTCTTTCTTAAAGATTCCTCTAATCTTCCAGTAGCCTATAGCCTAATTTAGGTCATTTTTAAAGGCACACAATTAAATGGTTGGTATTTTAAACGACACTACTGCAGCATTATGAGAAACAATTTATTAGAGATAATAGGCAACAATAGATTCGCCATATTTTTCTCCATAAGCTATAGTCCGCATGGAGGATTTTCGTTATCGACAAATTGAAAAAATTCTCACTTCACAGACAAAATAGACAAATACACCAAAAATTGGGGTGTGGGGGCAGCAGCCCCCACCCATAGTAGCCTACTATAATAGGTTAGGTAAGGTTGTTAGGTTAGACTAGGCTAATGTCCTTTCAAAGGGGTATAGGCCTATTAAACACTAGGATAGCCTATACCTGGTCAAGGGTAAGTCCTGCTGTAGTCAACTTGAATGCTACCTTAAATTGTAATATTAGACTAGGCATAGCCTATAGAAAAAATAGCCTAGCCTACTTATTTATTGTAGCCTATAATATAGGCCTAGCCGGGTAGAATGTAGAGTTCGGGTCTACCGCCACCATTGTTTACACTGCGCAGAGCGGCGACGGAAGCTTGCCATCATGTTCCCGTCTATTTTGACTGCCATTGGATACAATAATATGTTGAGGGGAGGGCTTTGCGGCAATTTTTTTGGTTGTTTGCCCCCTACTGGCAATATATATGATCATGACAACACGTCAAGGGGGCAAAGCCCCCACCTCAACATATTATTGTATCCAATGGCATTCAAAATAGACGGGAACATTATCGCAAGTGTCCGACGCCGACACCGCCGCCGTAATGTTTACATATGTCGATCACCGTGGTTAAAGGCTGGTTCACACATAGCCGAGTCGGTGCGCGAGTCCAACACGAGTCACACTCGTCGATTATCGCCGTCGCTGGAGGCTGAGTCGGCCGCGAGTAGCAATTGTTCCCGAGTCAAGGAGAGTGTAACACGAGTTAACTCGATTCAATACGAGTCAACACGTGTTCATGCAAGAGTCTGTACGAGTAACTGAGAGTCAAAACGAGTGTAACACGAACCCAACACGAGTGTCAAACATTTGAAAAATAATGGCCACATTCCAGGGCACGTAAAAACAAAGAGTATGGACGAGTCAACGCGATTGTTACACGGATCAACACGATTTTTATACGGATCAACACGAAAGACCGCGTTGACTCTCGTTGGATCTCTGTTGCACACGTGTTGACTCGTGTTACATCCGTGTAAACTCTCGTTCTTCCTACATTTTTGAAATAACGGTATTTCAAATGACACTTGCTTTTTCGTGTTACACTTGTGTTTTTTTCTCAGTGGATCGTGTTTACTCTTGTTTACTCGTGTTTTCACTTGTGTTTGAATCGTGTAAACTCTGGCATCATGGGGGCACCAAATTTTGGCACTCACATTCGTGCTTTCTACTCTTGTTGATACGTGTTGCATGTGTGTTACATACGTGTTGTTGCGTGTAGACACGTGTTGCTTCGTCAACGTCGAAATGATGATGAAAAGCGACGAATCACCAAAGAGTGTTACACAGGTTTACACGAGTCAACATGAGTTAACATGAATAACGAAGAGTTATTCAGAGTCAAACACGAGTTAACACGTATGTACACGAGTCTACACGTATTTAGTCCACACTCATGGGTACTCGCCACGGGACCCAAAAATTTCATGCATACATGAAATTTTTGGACCCCGTGGCGAGTACCCACGAGTGTGTCGAGTATACACGAGCATAGCACGAGTCTATACGAGTGTTGAGGAGTATCGACGAGTCATTGCCGAATAGCAAAATTTCATCACTCGTGTTGGACTCGCGCACCGACTCGGCTATGTGTGAACCAGCCTTTAGGTCGAGTCTATTTTGAAGGCGTTTTTTTCGGTTATTTGCCTCCTGCTGGCAATATATATGATGATGACAATATGTCATGGGGGGGGGGGGGTGACCCCCCTCAACCTATTATTGTATCCAAAAGCAGTCAAATAGACGGGAACATGATGGCCAGCATCCGCCGCCGCTCCGCGTAGTGTAAACAAGGCTGGCGGTACACCCGAACTCTACATTCTACCCCACTAATTTTCCAACTAGCATAACCGATGATTATCAATGATCAATCCCAGTCAGAAACGTCCATGCTTCCCTCCCATAAGTCAATGTCGGGATTACCACACTGTCATACAAGGACTTCTTTACTTCCATGCTGATCACCCTATTTCTTCTTACTGCTTTCAGAGTTCCTACAACACTCTTCCCCTGTTACACTTTCTCCCACACTTCTTCATCCATAGGCCTACTCACATCTTTACTCAACACACTGCCCAAATAATTAAATGAGCTGACATTCTTCATAGCCGTTCAACCTCACTTCACACTCTATGGTTGCACCCCTTTCAATGACCATAATATTGCTCTTCCTAGCATTTACCTTCAGATTCCGTTTTTCACACACTGTTCCAAACATATTTACCTGACCCTGCAACTCCCATTCACTATCGCTCATCAGAACTGTGTTGTCAGCAACAGTAGTACCGGTACTGTACTGTTGAGGCAACTTTCACTTGTTTCCTTCCCTTATCAGCGGTACACCAACATCCGCTGCTCTTCCTTGTATTTCTTTCATGACTCCATCCATATACTGTACTGGTATATATTGAACAACCATCGGGACATCACATACACCCTTGCTTTAACCCAACATTCAGATTAAAGAACTCGCTCTGTTAATTATCCACACATACTGACACCTTTGCACCCTCATACATGCTCTTAATTGCTTTCAGCAACTTGCCATCTACTCTGTATATTTTCAGTACCGGTACCGGTACTTTCCACATACCTTCTCTATCAATTCTGTCATAGGCCTTCTCCAACTCCATAAATGCAGCATACAACTTTTATCGCTTCTCCAGATATTTCTCCACAACACATTTCCGGGCAAAAATCTGAGCTACACATCCTCTTCCCTTCCTAAGATGACTACAGTATGCTAACTGTTTCCCCAGCAATACTGACTGAAAATGCCCAAATATATTGCATGTCCTCTTCAGATTTATCTAAAATGTGTAAATTACACCAAATACCACTACAGTAGCACTGAAATCAATAAAACTCACTAACAGGATAAATAAATGGAAGAAATACTCCAAAAGATTAATATGTTAACCCTTTACCCAGCAATACTGACTGAAAATGCCTAAATAGATTGCATGTGCTCTTCAGATTTATACATACATACGTACATAACATTTTAAGACTGAGTGCTCCACACAGATGTGCAGTTTCAGTCTCTTTTCCTAATGGCGGCGTTCCAGGCAACCCTGTTAAGGGATGCTTTACTTGTCAAGTTTTTGGATTTGAGATCGGCACGTATAGTCCGATCCCAGGTCTTACTCGGTCCACCCCTTGGTGCAGCTCCCTCCACAATCGCAGACCTGCACCTTTTCACCCAATTTTGTTCATCCATTCTCTCCACATGTCCATACCATCCTAGTTTACTTGTACGCATCTCCTCGCTAATACTCTTTATACCTAAACGTCTCTTCAGCTCATCATTTGTTATTCTGTTGACATCCTTTATCTGAAATATGTAAAATTACACCAATTACCAACTACATTACCAACAAATTTAATAAAGTACACTAACAGGATAAAGAAAATGTAAGAAATAGCCCTAAAGATGAATTTATCTATCTATCTATTGACGGACGCCTTGATCCCCGAAAGATTGGCCACGAACGAAACACCCCTATGCACCTCTGTCCCCAGTCAGTCGACGCCCCTCCTCCCATCCAGCACCGCTTTCACGCATATACTTCTAAACTCCATCCTTCCACCTCTCTCTCGGTTTATTTCTCCCTCTGTCCTTCCACCTCACTCGTACACGCTCTTAGTCATTCTCTCGCTTCCCATACGTTCCACATGGCCGAACCATCTCAAGGTGTTCTTTTTCGCACTTTCCAGTACATTCACACCACACCTCTCTCGTACTTCCTCATTCGTCTGTCTATCCCTCCATGTAACTCTGCACACACTTCTCAAGTAACTCATTTCCATCCCTTTCACTCTTGGTTTGAATCTCTCCAACAACGTCCATGCTTCGCTTCTGTAAGTCAGTGTCGGGATTACCACACTGTCATGCAATGACTTCTTCAGTTCCATGCTGACCACCCTATTTCATGTTACTGCTTTCAGCATTCCTACAACCCTCTTCCCCTGTTGCACCCTCTCCCACACTTCTTCAGCCATACTCCCATCTTTACTCTGTACACTGCCAAGATACTTAAATGAGCTGACAATCTCCATAGCCTGACCGTTCAACTTCACCTCACACTCTGTGGCTTCACCCCTTTCGAAGACCATAACCTTGCTCTTCCCCGCATTTACCTTCAGATTCCATTTTTCGCACACTGTTCCAGAAATATTTACCAGACCCTGCAACTCCCATTCATATCATCAGCAAACAGGAGTTCACAAACATCCACTGCTCTTCCTTGTATTTCTTTTATGACTCCATCCATATACTGTATATATAGAACAACCATCTGGACATCACACACCCTTGCTTTACCAAACATTCAGATCAAAGAACTCCCTCTGTTCATTCTTCACACATACTGATACCTTTGCACTCTCATACATACTCTTCACTGCTTTCAGCAACTTGCCATCTACTCCATATATTCTCAGTACAGTACTTTCCACATACCTTCTCTATCAACTCTGTCATTCCACTCGTTGCCTTCCCTTATTAGTGGTACACCAACATCCACTGCTCATCCTTGCATTTCTTTTATGACTCCATCCATATACAGTTCAGTATATATTGAACAACCACGGGGACATCACACACCCTTTCTTTAACCCAAAATTCAGATCAAAGAACTCGCTCTGTTCATTCTCAACACATACTGACACCTTTGCACCCTCATACACGCTTTTCACTGCTTTCAGCAACTTGCTATCTGCTCCGTATATTCCAAGTACTTTCTACATACCGGTACCTTCTCTATCAACTCTGTCATAGGCCTTCTCCAAGTCCATGAAGGCAGCATACAACTTTTGTCCCTTCTCAAGATATTTCTCCACAACATATTTCAGGACAAGATCTGAGCTACACATCCTATTCCCTTCCTATGATGAATACTGTATGTTAACCGTTTCCCCAGCAATACTAACTGAAAATTCCCAAATATATTGCATGTGCTCTTCTGATTTATCTAAAATATGTAAAATTATACCAAATACCAACTACATTAGCACAAAACTCAATCAATCACAGAAACAGGATAAAAACATAGAATAAATTCCCCAAAAGGTGAATACGTTAACCCTTTCCCCAGCAATACTTACTGAACATGCACAAATAAATTGCATGTGCTCTCCAGATTTAGCTGAAATATGTGAAATTACACCAAATACTAACTACATTAGCACAAAATTCAATCAAGCACTTTAACAGGATAAATAAAATGGAAGAAATAGCCCAAAAATGAATTTATCTATAGCCTACCGGTATATATTGCCGGACACCTTGATCCCCGAAGGGGAGACCATGAACGAAACGCCTGCGTATTTCAAGCTCGCTTGAGTTATCACTCGATCGTCTTTTAGAGCATTTTGGCCCGGGGTAATTACCACACCATCGCTTCATAAGGAGTTTGAGGGGGTTAAATTGCTAGATACATAGAGGAAGAGGAATGCCAAGTAAAGCTAAACAAAAATATATAAGATATTTTTAACATCTATCTATCATCTATTGCCTGACGCCGTGATCCCCGAAGGGGTGGCCAAGAACGAGCCGCCCACATGCACCTCTGTCCCCAGTCAGTCGACGCCCCTCCCCCCAACCAGCACCGCCTTCGTTCATGTACTTCCTCACTCCATCCTTCCACCTCTCATTCGGTCTATCTCTCCCTCTCTGTCCCTCCACCTCGCTCTCATACACCCTCTTAGTCATTCTCTCGCTTTCCATACGTTCCATATGGCCGAACCATC
The DNA here is from genome assembly GCA_032716605.1 of Paralithodes platypus. NCBI lineage: Eukaryota > Metazoa > Arthropoda > Malacostraca > Decapoda > Lithodidae > Paralithodes > Paralithodes platypus. Next base: position 11,679,436 of record CM064502.1, read on the forward strand.
TCAAGTTGTTCCTTTTCACACTTTCCAGCACATCTACCTCCACACCACACCTCCTTCTTACTTCCTCATTAGTCTGTCTATCCCTCCATGTAACTCCGCACGCACTCCTTAAGTAATTCATTTCCACTGCTGTCACTCTTGGTCTGAGTCTCTCAACCAACGTCCATGCTTCGCTTCCGTAAGTCAGTGTCGGGATTACCACACTGTCATGCAAGGACTTCTTCACTTCCATACTGACCACCCTATTTCTTGTTACTGCTTTTAGCGTTCCTACAACCCTCTTCCCCTGTTGTACCCTCTCCCGCACTTCTTCATCCATAGTCCCATCTTTACTCAACACACTGCCCAGATACTTAAAAGAGTTGACGATCTCCATAGCCTGACCGTTCAGCTTCACCTCACACTCTGTGACTTCACCCCTTTCGAAGACCATAACCTTGCTCTTCCCCGCATTTACCTTCAAATTCCGTTTTTCGCACACTGTTCCAAACTCATTTACCAGACCCTGCAACTCCCATTCATTATCACTCATCAGAACTGTATCATCCACAAACAGCAGTATAGGTAGCTTCCACTCAATTCCCTCCCTTTTCAGCGATACACCAACATCCACTGCTCTTGATAGTATTTCTTTTATGACTCCATCCATATATACAGTAAACAACCACGGGGACATCACACACCCCTGATTCAAACCAACATTCAGGTCAAAGAACTCGCTCTGCTCACTCTCCACACGTACTGCCGCCTTTACACCCTCATACATTCTCTTCACTGCTTTCTGCAACTTGCCCTCTACTCCGTATTTTCTAAGTACTTTCCACAAACCTTCTCTATCCACTCTGTCATAGGCCTTCTCCAAGTCCATAAAGGCAACATACACCTTTTGTTTCTTCTCCAGATACTTCTCCACAACACAATTCAGGGTAAAAATCTGATCTACACATCCTCTTCCCTTCCTAAAAACCTCCCTGCTCATCGCCTATCCATTTCTCCGTTCTCACTCTCACTCTCTCAATCACTACCGGTACCCTACTGTATACCTTCCCTACTACGCTTAGAAGACATATTCCTCGGTGGTTACCACACACTCCTCTTTCCCCTTTGCCCTTATATAGGGGGACTATTATGCCAGTCTTCCAGTCATCGGGTGCACTCCCCTTCTCCCATGCTAGTTTGCACATTTTCCATACCCATTCTATCACTATCTCACCACCATACCTCAACATTTCCCCACACACTCCATCTGTTCCTGGTGCTTTCTCCAACTTCACTCTTTTCATGGCTTCCCACACTTCTGACCTGATCCCCACCTCCTCCTCCACTACTTCTCTTCTTCTCCCTCCCAAACCATATCCAGCTATGTTTGCTGGCTCTTCATTCCTTACATTTAGCAACTCACTGAAGTACTCCCTCCATCTTTCGACTCTCTCTTGCTTCTCGGCTAGCATTCTCCCATTCTTATCTTTCACACCCTTACTGTTTCCCTTGCTACCTTTCCTAACTTTCTTGACTTCTTCCCAGAACAGTTTCTTACTCTCCCTCCATTTTACACTCAGGTGCTCGTTTCTGTCTCTCGGAATCTTCATTCCCTCTACTACCCAACCACTCTCTATATGCTTTCTTCTTTTCTTCCACAGCTATTCTTACCTCTTCTGTCCACCATGCTGTACCTTTCACTCCCCTCCCTCTTCTCCTCACTCCACACACCTCCTCACATGCTGCACAGATCTCATCCTTAAACACCTTGCTCATCTCCTCCACTTCCTCCATAACTTCCAGGTCGAACCCACCTAGTCGTCTTTCCACTGCTCTCCTGTACTCCTCCCTGACTTCCTCCTCCTGCAACCTCTCCACCCTCCTCACCATTCCACCCTCCTCTCGCCTCCCTCCAGCTCTCCTCACCCACTTCTTTTGTATCCTAACCTTAGCTACCACTACATAATGATCAGACAGACCCCCTCCAATACCCCTATACACCCTAGCATCCATCACAGATTTCTTCATTCGTTCATACACATATACATAATCAATCAATGACTTTCGTTCCGCCACTGTCTTATCCTTCATCGTCAACATCCGTTTCCACGTGTACCTGTGGATCATTCTGTGTCGGAAGAAGGTGTTGGCTATCCACAGCCTCCTCCCCACACATACGTCCACAAGTGCACTACCATTCCCATTCACCTCTGATGGTACCCCCCACCCTTCCACCACTCCCTCAACTCTCCTATCACCCACCCATAAATTGTGAACGTCGACGCATCTTTTGTGCTAATAAAGAATAATAAAGGTACAAAAATAATACTTGCATTAATATACAGACCTCCAGCTCAATCAGTGCAAACTGACCGAGAAATTTACGAACAAATTGCAGATGTAAGTAACTCACAAGATACCGTAATTTTTGGCGACTTTAATTTACCTGTGACCAAGTGGGGCGATACCCTTACTTCACACTCCGGACATGACATATATACGAACTTGCAAGAGAGTTCGCTTTATCAATTTGTTCGAACGCCAACCCGTGGTAATAACGTTCTTGACATTGTACTTGCAACAAAAGAGAATTAATAGAGAATTTGAATGTTGGTGATGAATTCAGTAACAGCGACCATCGTACGATAACTTTCACTTTAAATTTTACTAGTAACGAACCAAATAGTAGCATCGAAAAAGTCCCTAATTTCAAGAAAGCAAACTTCCATAAACTTAGAGCTATGTTTAAAGAAACTGACTGGAGCTTTTTAATTAACAATAACGACATAAATACATCTTGGAAGTTATTCGAAACCACTTACCTAAAAGCAGTGCAAGACTGCATACCATCGAAAATACGGCGTCCAGGCCATAATAATAAGCCCAAATGGTGGAATAAAGATATTTCAAACTGCCTGCTTGCTAAAAAATTTGCTAATGATAGATTAAAATCATCACAAAATGACGAAGAACGGGTGAAATTTGTAGAGCTACGACGCAAAGCCAAAAAGTTAATTAAGCAAAGTAAAAATACCTTAGAGTTACATATTGCGAATCAAAGTAAAACAAACCCGAAAGAATTCTATAGTTATATCAGAAAGAAAAAAGTAGTTACTTCAACTGTTGGACCGTTAGTCGATGAAAATGGAGAATACACCAAAGACGAAGTACAAATGAGTAATGCCCTCAATACCTTTTTGCATCAGTTTTTACAACAGAAGACCTCAGTGATATCCCTACACCATCGCCGATTCAGATTGATAATTCAGATGTTTTAAGCAATATCACCGTTACAGAGAGAGAAGTATTGAATTGTTTAGATAAACTCAAGGTAAATAAAACGCCTGGACCTGATACAATCTCGCCTAGAGTTCTAAAGGAAGCTAAGGATGAGCTCTCCAAACCACTGACATTACTATTCAATAAATCCTTGCAGTCTGGAACTATGCCTGATCAGTGGAAGCTAGCCAGCGTAACACCGATATTAAAAAAAGGCAGCAAATCCCTACCCAGTAACTATCGTCCAATTAGCTTAACCTCAGTTGTATGTAAAATGCTCGAAACGGTCGTACGAGACAGACTCGTAAATCACTTAGAGGAAAATAACATACTTAAAGATACTCAACACGGCTTTCGTAAAAAACGTTCCTGTTTAACAAACCTCTTAGACTTCTTCCACGATATCCTCAACCTCTACGAAGAGAGTAAAGCTGTAGATATATACCTTTTTCAAAAGGCCTTTGACAAAGTTCCCCACAAACGTTTACTGTTAAAACTAAAAGCGCATGGAATACAAGACGGTGTGTTGAAATGGATAGAAAATTGGCTCAGCGACAGAAAGCAAGAGTAGTCATAAACGGTAAGGCATCTAAATGGACCAATGTAAGTAGCGGGGTACCCCAGGGATCGGTACTAGGACCAATTATCTTTCTAATTTACATCAACAACATAGATGAGGGTCTCACCTGCACAATCTCAAAATTTGCTGACGATACAAAAATTGCAAATAGCGTACTCTCAAAAGAACAAGTTGACGATATGCAACACAATCTAGATAAATTGTCATGTTGGGCCCAAATTTGGCAAATGAGTTTCAATGCGGATAAATGTAAAGTACTACATATCGGATACCTAAATGAGAAGCAAACTATTCGATGAATGGCACTCAGCTTAAGAATGTAACAGAGAAACCGATCTGGAGTAACAATATCGAGTAACCTAAAACCGAGTCAACAATGTTCAGAAGTTGTTAAGAAGGCAAACAAAATAATTGGCTTTATAGGCAGGTCATTTGAGCATAAATCCAAATACATTATCCTAACCCTTTACAATTCCTTAGTCCGCCCTCTTCTGGAATACTACGTTCAATCCTGGTGCCCTTATTACCAAAAAGATATAAACAAGCTAGAACGAGTTCAACGTAGAGTTCCCAAAATTATACCTAGCCTAAAGAACAAACCATACGAAGTGCGTCTTACAGAATTAAATCTATTTCCTTTAACCCAGCGCAGATTAACCCTTAATTAGCGGCTCACCACATAAGTCGAGTTAAATAAAGCTGGACTATGTGGCGGCGCTCGACATAACTCGAGTGGCAATTTCAGCACGTAATGTTGCTGAGAGAGAGAGACAAGTGGTGGCAGGAGAGTAGCGAGCGTATGACTGCTCCAGACCACCGCGGCGAACATACTGACACGAATCCCAGCTCCCTCCTCCCTCTCTAACTCGCTATATAAGGAATTGTATCGGGAAAGTGGCTAATTACATGCTTTTTGCACTCGCGTTGCACGGTTATTGCAAGAAAACTAGCCATCATAAAAGGATCGTTATGGTGTCATTCGAAAGCTCTGTTTATGCCCTTTCAGGGATAGATACTTGTTTTACGTTCTGGGTCTTATTTAGGCATGAAAATGATCACGTAAACAGCCCTATTTTGGCTAAAAACACCCCGCTGGGCGGTACATATAAATAAACCGCATAGGCCGCTCGTAAGGTGTTAAAAGGTGACTTAATTCAAGTGTTCAAAATCATCAAAGGCATCGACAATATGAACTGTAGTAAGTACTTCACTATCGACCAATCTAATTACACGCGGGGAAACGGTTGCAAAATTATTGGTAAATCTTTTAACTCACACGAATCTAAGAATTTCTTCTTCAATCGAGTTGTCAACTTGTGGAATGGGCTTCCCCGAGACGTTTTAGACTGCAGCACCGTTGATTCATTTAAACTCCGCGTAGACAAATATCTCGCATCAAACCCGCGACTGACTGCGTTTGTAAACGAATAACTTTATTTTATCCCCGCCTCAGTTACTAACCCATCTGTCCCCTACTAACTTCCTAATCCTGCCACGGACATTAGTTCCAGGGCAGTAATTCCCTTTCCAATGTTTCCTTACCCACTCTAAACCACTATTTGGACACTTGATCCTCAGTGTTTTGGAGGACAAGCAAACTAGAAGGGTCATTAGATCTGTTGTTGCTTGATTTCCTTTGTACTCCTTTGTACTTACCATTCATATCCCCAATCAGAAATATTCTTTCGTTCTTGTCAAACTTCTCAAGGCACGCCTCCACATTCATCCAGAACTCCTCTTTCTTTCTTTCAAGTATATCCTCTGTCGGGGCATACACGCATACAATCAATATAATATTTTTAACATGAGGTTGCTTATAATAATTTGTACCTCTGCAGTTTCTCCATGGCTAACGAAAAAGGTCACATTCCTAAGAAGCCCTAACCAAAAAGGCCAAGCTTCTGTACTGAACAAATGCCACACCATTACCTTATGGTGACCCTATCAAATAATCAGAACAACCACACTTCTTAACCCCATTCCCGCGGGGCCCCTCATATGACGGAGACGATTTTCCGGCTATTTTGTAGCCCGTGAGCCAGGCCAGCTTTTGCAAGCAGCACGGATGGACGTCAGCCGGAGCCTACAGGCCCCGCCACGACACTGAGGTTTGTGTGAGAGAGAGTTCACTTATGTGCAGCGTCACACATAGCGAAAACAGAAAATAATTGGTAATTATTAGCAATTTCGCCTAGGCCTATCGGATTTGGTAATTTTTAGCAATTTTGCCCTTCGTTTGCAAGCTCCTTACAAGAAAACCAGACGTCGTACAGGGATGATTCAGGAGTAATTTGAAAGCTATTACCGTACTTTCACGAATACATAATTGTATTACGCTCTGGCTTTTGCTTATGCATGAAAATGAGCAGGGCATGAAGGCAATTTCGGGCAATTATGCCTACTCGTACAGGAGTCCTTGGAGCGGCTTCGGTCGCGCCGGGAATTTACACACCTCACACCACACACACACATCACACAGTTTTTCCTACACCGAGAAATGACTCTCCGGCTGTCATTTCTCGAAGACTTCTTCTAGCCGGAGACATTGAGATCAACCCAGGACCCACCTACACATACATATGTCCAACTTGCTCAAAACCCATCGCTTCGAGTCGCCACACTAATGGTTCAGTTCTCTGCAATTCATGCAGGAACGGGACCCACTTCACCTGCACAACACTTGCCTCCAAGAAACACTACACGAACACCTGGACCTGTTCCTCATGCCCCTCCCTCTCCCAGTCAAAACCCGTCCACCTCTCCTGCCCAACCCACCTAACCTTCCCATATCATCCACTCCCCCCCCTAAAACCTGTCCACCTCTCCTCCCTAACCCACCTAACCTTCCCATACCATCCACATCCTCAACTCAACATACCACACCCCATCCTAATCCATTCCAACCCCCATCTGCTCCCCAATCCCCACCCCCACCTCACCCATCCCAACCCCCAGCCCCTCCCTCACCCCCACCCCCACCCCCTCCCTCACTCCCACCCCATCCTCGTGCAGCAGCACCCAACATACATCGTGCACATAACATTAACATTCTCCAATTAAACATAGATGGCATCAACACAAAGAAACTCTCACACTTCATCAAACAACACAACATACACATTGCCATCTTACAAGAAACAAAACTCCTCACAACACAAAAAACACCCACATTTCATGATTTCACCACCGTCAGACAAGACCGGGCTGTCGGCGGAGGCGGTGGACTCATCACCCTGGTACACAAAGAAATATCATACATAGTTACCAGTGTACAAACCAAATCCCTCCTCCCCCCAAATGATAACACAACAGAAATACAATCAGTTAAAATACGCACTGGCAACAACTCCAACATAACCATCATAAACACATACATCCCCTACAGTACCAAATGAATACAGACCACACTTACAACACATCACAAACACCCCACACATCATCCTGGGTGGTGACTTCAACGCCAAGACGTCGGCCTGGTGTGTCGACAACCCCGACACAGACAGAGGGCTGGTACTACAAAACCAAACTGTTAACCTCATCATCCTTAACGACATCCATCAACATACCCATATTCCTCACCAAGCCCTCTATAACCCATCATCTCCAGACATCACCTTTTGCTCCCCAGAACTCGCCCCCACAACATCCTGGAGGGTGGTCAGAACCTTAGGCTCTGACCACCTCCCGATCATTATCACCACCAAAACCAGACTCACCCCAGCTAACCACAAACACATACACCAATTATAAAAGACCTAACTGGGAAGCATTCACAAATGAGACCGAACAACACTTCACAACTCTAAACAGTACACCCATCACTAACATCAACAATGCTGTACACATACTCAATAAAACTATCCAAAACACTGACAAGAAACACATTCCAAGAGGTAACAGAAAAAGACACAACCCCAACTTCACACCAGAAATTCAAAACCTCATCAGACAACGCAACATACTGAAACACTCCCCAGCACCCCACACACAAGACATCACACAACAAATCCAAGCACTCAACACCCAAACTAACAACAAAATACAAGAACAACACAAACTAAATTGGAATAACTTCCTACAAACACTTGATCAACAAAACAAAACCCAAAAAACTCTACAAAACACTAAACAGCATCACACTTTCCAACAGCAACACAACACAATCACATGCTGCAATCACAATTAGGACTCTACTCCTTCATGTAAACAACAAGCAAACACTCTCATCAATCACTTCTCACATGTCAGTCACCTAAAACCTCACAAAGACGACCGACGTGTCATCCGACGTAAGAGACAATTCCCCACAGACCCTGACTATACACCCTTCACCAATCACCAGACAAAGCATATCATCAACAATCTCAAGCACTCACCCACTTGTGGCCTAGACAACATAAGCAACATACACCTCAGACACCTGGGACCACAAGGCATACAAGCACTCACTAACATATCAAACTACAGTTATTCACACAACACAATACCAGACATTTGGAAGCATGGTCTCATCACCACATTCCCCAAACCCAACAAAGACCCCACGCTACCCTCCTCGCACCGCCCCATCACACTCCTTTGCTCCCCCTCCAAAGTCATGGAACGCCTAGTGTTACAACTAATTACACCCGACCTACCCCTAGCTCCAACACAACATGGCTTTAGGCCACTGCACTCCACAAACACTCTTCTCACAGACCTTACACAAAGAGCTTTTGACGGCATCAACTCAGCTAGACCACCACACAGATCACTATTAGCCACACTCGACATTAGTAAAGCCTTCGATGCCATCCCCCGCCACAACCTAACAAACAAAATCTACAACACAAACATGCACAACAACACAAAAAGGTGGCTGGCCAACTTCCTAGCAGGCAGATGTGCACACGTATCTTTTGCCGGTCAGTCATCTAAACTCAGAAACTTTCCAAACGGAGTCCCACAAGGATCCGTCCTATCGCCCGCACTCTTCAATCTGTACATGCATGATATAACTACACCCAATACGCCCCAAATAATCTTAGCCTCCTATGCAGATGACATAACACTCACATGCACACACCATGACCCAAAAAGAGCAACAGATCTCCTTCAACCCTATCTCAACACACTACATGCCTGGTGCACTACAAACAGACTTAATCTACCCCCAGCCAAATCCACCGCAACCCTGCTCACAAGCTGGACAGGAGAACACAAATACATCCCTCAACTCACCATAAACAACACACCCCTAACACATACACACACACACAAAATCCTAGGAGTAACATATGATACTCATATAACATTCAAACAGCACACCACAAACATTAAAAAGAAATGACACCCAGACTTAACGCCCTCAGGTCACTTGCTCACACAAAATTTGGACACAACAAAGAAACTACCACCACAGTATATAAACAATACATAAGATCAGTGATCATGAGAGGCACTCAATTCCTGGCAGTAGCCTCCACGAACCAAGACCACCCACTAAACTACATGACAACACACCCACAGACACCAAGAAATATCAAAACAACACCCAGCACACGGTATCACACACAATTACTGTCGTCTCTCCCACCCCGAACCACCTTCCAGAAGCACATCCATACTCATATCTCTCGCTGATCCATCCACTCACTCACAGACAACACGCAGCTGCAAGCACGACCTCCCGAAATCCATCCTTCCGAATCCTCCCTTCCTCGCGAGGACAGAGTCCACCTGGCCAGGCTGAGATGCGGACACCATCCAGCTCTCCTGAGCTATCAGAAGAGACTGGATGACTCCGTTGTCGATGCCTGCCCGGGATGTAACACAGCACCCCATACCATTAAACACATAATAGAAGACTGCATTTCACACAACCACTTACACCAACAACAACAACAACAACACTCAATGAGAGCTCTGTGGGAAAGCCCGATCGTGGCCATGGCCTTCCTCAGGGACTCGGGGCTGTTCGGCCAGGCAGCTTAGGGAACAACAACAACAACAACAACAACAACTCGTACAGGATTAATAGCTTTAACCAAAATGGTCACACTCCTTAATGGTCTAAGTGGCCATAGCCAAAATGGCTACACTATATTCCTTCTGTACTTTCTCCATGCCCGATGAGATACATGATATTTTGATACATGTGGCACAGCCCTTGTATCCAACACAATACCCTGCGTGCAACCCCGCTCGAACCCCGCACAACGTTGCTTGCAACTTTAATTCTTATTATTATTATTATTATTTGTATTATCATTATTATCATTATTAATATTATTATTATTATTATACAAAATTTTATTATTAATTGTAGTAGTATTTTTTGTTTCTAATATTATGATTATTATTTGCTATCACAAAATGAAATGCAAAAGAGAGAGAGAGAGACAGCAAGACCGATAGAGAGCGAGAGAGAGAGGGGGGGGGGGCTCATCTAGTTAGTAATAATAATCGTCTGGTTACTTATATAGCGCCCGTATCTCCTCCTTCAATGATTCTCAAGCGCTTCACACTTCTTTAATCAACCAGAGACCATTACCCATCTCCCTTGCTCATGGGAAGACAGTAACCGCCGGCTATATCTCAGAAAAACTTTTCAATCTGAGCGGGGATTGAACGCGAGACCTGTAAGGTGGGAAGCAGGCACGCTATCAACTGAGCCAGCCGGTCGGCTGTAAGAGGAAGGTAAATGAGTGTGTCGGCTTACCATCAGAGGCGGGAAGGGGAAGGAAGGAGGGAGAGGCGGAAGTGGAAGGGTGGATGGGGAGGAGGTGACATTTTGGTTATGGGGGGAGGCGGTTGGTTCTGTACCCCTTCTCCCTCACGTTTAGCCCCATTAAATATGAAATGTTAAGATATTCGCTCAATTTTGAGATCATTCATGCCATTTTGGTGTCTATTGTTTTCCTGGCGAGCGGTAGGGAGCCTTCAATTCAGAAGAAACCAGCCTTCGGCCTGAGCATTTTTCTACCAAAAACTGCACAAACTTATCTCGAAGGGGGTTCTTTTGCGTAATTGTTTTAAGTATGTTGAAGAAGTGAGCAGAATACACTCACTTTGTCAAGTTGGATATGACATGACACCTATAGCAGAATACGACTTATGTATACAGTACTGGAGAGACAAGCGGAATATGACTGGTCTGGACGAGTGGTATACTACTCATCTTGTCAAGTGGATGACGACTTGAGTATGATGAGCTGGGTAACCCATCGAATTGTTCTCTCCTCCAGTATTTCATAAGCTGTTCACTCCTTGCTGACAGGAAAAAGGAATATGAATGACAACAGGATAGTTAGGAGAGAGTTATCAGTCCCTGGGGAAGTTGGTTGGGGGCGGAGTCAGGGTGGTGCTTAATGACGTTGATGGCCGTTGGCTTTGAAGAGAACATCATTTGATGGGTAGCTTGGTTATTCTATTTGGTATCATTACCACTGATATGACTCGTCTTTGGGGTGAAGTTTTTGAGGAATCGAGCATAACAAATGCATTGCTTGAAAATGGCAAACGTAATCAATACCCTCAATAATAACTAAGCAAATAATCATAATCACCCCTAAAACGTTACACCAGATAGTGGCAAGGCTTTCGACTACAGTAGAGTGAGAGGGGGATACACGTGATGCTTTGGGAGGTTTGGGAAGTAAGGTCAAGAGAGAGAACTGAATACAAACCAAACATATTGGGAACTATACTCTGTTCGAAATAGGTATTATTATATTTATTCACCAACCAACTTCACTTCTAAACTCAATTAATGAAACCAACAAATATATGTGGCACTCCAAGGACTCGAACCTAGGATACTCAAACAGAAATTTCTACCAGAAATCGTGAATCCCAACCTCTATTACTCAAAAAGGGCTAGAACAAATAGCCTGTATATCTCCACACCTATTCCCTGGCTGGCCCTTCCTAAATGGTAGAAATATTAGCTCGATTACTACAGTCGTTAGTGAGTTATATAGGTTAATGTTCAAGCGTTTTGGCCTATTTAGTCGGAACAGGGGTTAGCATGAAATGTGAATTGCAAAGATAGTATATGCGTATTGAAGGGGATAGGAAGGAAGATGAAAGAGGAAGTACAATCGGTATTTTAGGACGCTTTTCTAATAGTATATTGGCTAACATTAGATGATTTTATGCAGCTTAGGATGGATCTCTAGACTCCCACTTCCTGACTCCCACAATTCCTTCCAAAGCTGAAAGAAATCGTTTAGGGGGGGGGATGGTTCCCTTTCTGGGCGATTTTTGCATGTATTCATTATTTATTCTAGTTTCCTCCCTAGACCTTCATCAAATTAAAAACAAATCCATTAGATCTCCATTCTAGATTAATTTGTATATTTTTCGGTAGAAAAATGTCTCTGCCCAAGGCCGGTTCTTCCAACATTACAGGCTCACTATCGTTCGCCAGGGAAAAAATCGACACCTAAATAGCACGAAAGGTCTAAATATTGACGAAGAAATGGGGCGAAAGATCTTATAATCGACTAACTAATTGGGCAAAAATCTTAACATCTGAAAAGTAATGGGGCTAAACATGAGCGAGACAGTGGTCCAGAAAACAGGTCCATGTATCCTTATAGGGTAGCCAGAATATTGTTACGACCGGGACTACGAATAAAACAAGGGCACTTAATGATTGGACTAGTAATAGGGCACTATGCAACAACGGTACGCTAGATCCGAACCCTCGAACTTATATGCCGGCGAACAAAAACACCTATACCCTCCAGAGTTAATCTGCGATAGCGGGGTATCCTTAACTGGGCATAAAATTATGTACTCTACTTCAGGCTAACCCACACTGGTATAGCCTGATAACAAACAAGATGCAAGTTATGTTAAAATGCATAAGAAGGAATCTATGGAAAGATCAATTAAATCACTGCAAGATTTAATACAATAAAAAGATGCTTCAATACAGTTACTCTAAACAACAATAAACTCTTCACTCCTATCTGAAAGAAAGTGAAATATAGTCCTACAGCATAGACCTGGAAACTTCTGAAGAAAGTCTGATGCTCATAAGATGCTCGTATCTTAAACTATATAAAGGCAGGAGGCAGGACACCACACGTGTAAATCGAATACACTAAAAGATAGGACATATAATGTTAACTGACACGAGAATACTATAAATGCGCAATGGTAGCAATGCTCGACACTAAAAGAAGTACTTCCTCATCAACGAAACAGTCTGCTATGGTTGTGAGGCTCAACAACAACCTAGACTAATAAATGCTGTGATTAATAATGCGTACATATCAAAGAGCTTATATTAACTCTTAAAAAGCGGCTCACCACATAAGTCGAGTTGAAAAAACTGGCAAAAAACGGGTGAAAAAAGGGTGGAAATCGAGTGAAAATGGGTGGGATAGTAATGATCCTTACGTCCGACATCTGTGGCCTCCCGGCCCACACTAACTCCAGTTCCCCCACCGCGCGGGAGGATGACAGTGTAACCAATAGTTCGCTAAAAGTGAGCAAGGTAGCAAAATCAGCTAAACTTCCATCTTCGAGGTAACACTGTCAGTGCTCCACGAGTGCTACGTAGCTGTATGTGGCGTCATTGTGTAGCGATTTCCACCTAGTTTTTGGCGCAATACAGTTCCTTTCATACTGATGGTTGATATAGCAGTCAGAATGGCCTGAAAAGGCCCAAAACGGCCACAGAGGACCCGCTAGACTAGGGTTAAATACTAACAAGTGTCTACTCGATTAATAATGTCTAGCTGGGATACTCTAGGTAAGGAACTGGGGTTGAGCAAGACAGGCTCGTAGCCTAGCGATGTCCTTAAGACTGCATCCTTTAAGTTACGTTAATTGACTAGGGTGCTCTCTTGATAGATCCAGATCTGGTTCTATCCTGGCGACCCTCTAAAGACAAGCAAAGAGGCAGCAAAGTGTGGAACTGGTACAGGCCAAAACCCTCAGTCAACACAATGCTGCACTCGCAAAGGACGCAACCGAAAAGACAACCCAGACTACCACAGGACCGGTCGAAGTCGTGTAGGTATAGGCAAACCGTACACACCTCGGAGACAACGACTACAGTTACCTTATCCCAGTCTAGCATTAAATAAAAGAGCAGAAACACTAAATAAATAATGGAGACACACAAAGTTCTTAACCTATACTAACTAAGACCCCTCAAACCTATTCTAAGTACATGTAAATATCTCTGAGGATGGCGCATGCAATACAATGGGCCGGCTATGGAAACCGTATGCAGAACCCAAGGGGAGTGTTGTGCAGTTAATAAAGGTTAGAGTATGGAAAGAGAGAATCGAGTGAGAGAAACAGTAGTAAAGGGGGTGATCAGGAGAGAGTATGCAAGGGGATGTTAGAAGCACGCGTGCCAAGCCTGTCCTGATGAGGAGAGCTCCTGGGGACCCTCATGGAGGAGGTTAGTTACACAGGAGCCCGCAAAGGCGCGATGGTCGGCCAATCACGGGCCGAGACGTCACAAGACAGCAGGCGCCACAGAACACAGCCAGACACTACCTCCTCACTCTGAAAGTCTTTCTCATTCCCACGCTGGTACTATTATCACTATTGTTGATATAAAAGATAACCCATTGTCACAGGCGAAAACAAAGACCACCACTGGACTGTCTGTGACAATGCGATTACTAGGAAAGAAAGAACAGTATTCTCTGATAACTGTAGCACATTTCGATGTCCCTGGCGAGCGCTAGTGGCTAACGAGAGGCGATTCTGCCAACGCTGGTAGACGTCACAATATAACTTCAAACACGTCATAATCCTCAAGGGGCTAATTAATAGAGAGTAATGAGGATATTTTCAATAACTTTTAGAAGGATAGAGATGCGATGGGAAAGGATAAGTAATGACAATCCAAGAACATAATATAGAGCGAATGAAAGAGCATGAGTTAAGGGAGCCCAGACGGTATTGTGCAGCATAATTTACTGGTTCGGCTTAATGGTTTAAGGAGGGGGTTTAATTTGTTCTCTAAACCTCTATCAAACTTAAAAAAACATCCACAAGACTTCGATTTAAATTTGTACATATTTCGGTAAAAAAAAATCCCGGCCAAAGGCCGATCCCTCTTCAAATAAAGCCTCGCTATCGCTCGCCAGGAAAAAAATTGACACCTAAATGGCACGAAAAGTCTTAATATTGGCAACAAAAAAGGGGCAAAAGGTTTGGAAATAGCCAAACTAGTGGGGCGAATGTCTTGAAATCTCATAACTAATAGGGCTAAACATGAGAGAGGAGGAGGACTCGAAAAACCAACTGCCTCCCCTTAAAGCTTAGGAAATGTATGAATAGGGGACATAAGGCTATGGAAGTCTGATGCATGTGTGAGACAGAGAGAGAATATGAGTGTGAGGTGTGAGAGAGAGAGAGAGAGAGAGAGAGGGAGTACAAAGGAAATCAAGCAACAACAGATCTAGTGACCCTTCTAGGCTGCTTGTCCTCCAAAACACTGAGGATCAAGTGTCCAAACAGTGGTTTAGAGTGGGTAAGGGAACATTGGAAAGGGAACTACTGCCCTGGAACTTATGTCCGTGGCAGGATTAGGAAGTTAGTAGGGGACAGATGGGTTAGTAACTGAGGGGGGGATAAAATAAAGTTATTCATTTACAAACGCAGTCAGTCGCGGGTTTGATGCGGGATATTTGTCTAAGCGGAGTTTAAATTAATCATCGGTGCTGCAGTCTATAACGTCTCGGGGAAGCCCATTCCACAAGTTGACAACTCGATTGAAGAAGAAATTCTTTAGATTCGTGTGAGTTAAAAGATTTACCAATAATTTTGAAAACCGTTTCCCCACGTGTAATTAGATTGGTCGATAGTGAAGTACTTACTACAGTTCATATTGTCGATGCCTTTGATGATTTTGAACACTTGAATTAAGTCACCTCTTAATCTGCGCTGGGTTAAAGGAAATAGATTTAATTCTGTAAGACGCTCTTCGTATGGTTTGTTCTTTAGGCTAGGTATCATTTTTGTAACTCTACGTTGAACTCGTTCTAGCTTGTTTATATCTTTTTGGTAATAAGGGCACCAGGATTGAACGCAGTATTCCAGAAGAAGGCAGACTAAGGAATCGTAAAGGGTTAGGATAACTTCTTTGGATTTATGCTCAAATGACCTGCCTATAAATAAATAAAGAGAGAGAGAGAGAGAGAGAGAATAAGAGTAAGAGTGTGAGGTTAGGGAGACTGTGTGTGTGTGTGTGTGAGAAAGAGAGAGAGAGAGAGTCAGAGTCAGTCAGTGATCATATACAGTACGTAAGGGAAAAGTTTGTGTAGTATGTAGGATGAACCGAAATTGGGTGGGTCACGGAATGGAAGGTTAGCAGCCTTAGAGGAAAAGGATGATACTTGGGTCGAGAACAGTTAGGAGGGTGCCCTGTGGTGTAGTTGTTAGCACGCTCGGCTTACAAATTAGAGGACCCCCATTCGATCCATGCCAGTAGAGATGTTTGGGCAGTCCCTTCAGATCTGCACCGTGTCATAAATAGGAACCTGGACTTAGAGTTCCAGCTGAGATCCTTGTTTGTGGTAAAGTGTTCCGAGCGCTCCGGAAGGATTGCCCCTTAACCCCTTGAGTACCTGCTACACACTTCTGCGTCGCCTATGTATGTAACACTAAACCCCAGCGACGCAATGGTTACGGCCGCCTTAATTACTCTTGTCCTGTGGCACCTAGAGGGTTCAGATTTGTATGGGAACTAATTTAGGATCCCACAAAACAATACCGATGGTTAGCAACCATCCAATTCCAGCCACGTACGTGTGGGGACGCGCGGGAGTGATTTTCAGTATATTGCCTACCCATCACCCCATGTTAACCCTCTCCAACATATGACGCGATTTTGAGCCTATTAGGGATACTTTATAGCCTTTGTTACCATCAGGGGTATTTATAAGCCTTTAGTTTAGTTACTTCAATATCTGCAGTTTTCTTTGAGTTAGCTGTGGGCAGAAAACTAATTTTGGAGAGGTAATTATAAGAGTGAGAGAACTATTTCTTATTGCTAATCTGGCAACCTCTGCGTCATATGTGCGTGAAAGGGTTAATTGTGATTTTTCGGCGTCCCCCAGGACCCCTAAATGACCTAGGGGAGCGATTTTTGTTTGTGTTTCCTTCATTACTAACCCATCCCATGTGTTTTTAGGAAAAAAACAAAATGACAAGAGGTTGGTCCTGGAGTGTACATTTATATTAAATCGCATGGGGTCCACCTGGTTACAACAAAAAATAGGATTATTATATTAATAGCAGGGGTACCCGGCGTTGCCCGGGTTTAAATTCTACTACCATAATCACCATCATCAATCATTACTACCACAATCATCACAATACTACCACTACCATAATCACCAGCCTCGACCTCCCTGTGCCTCATTAAACGGCAACCTCGATTTCGGCCGCTAAATGACCTCCGATTTTGGATCTGACCTCATCCGTACCCCCATTTTGGGGAGATGCCAACAACTTTCGTTCCATACACCTTTTCGATCGGAGGCCTCCTGCCCCAACCGGCCATTTTTTCAATTTGTTTTCAATTTCGGCCTCGAAACGACCTCCGATCGTGGCCTCGCCCCCTCTATGACCTGCCCCAGGTCAATTGACACCCACATGCAAAGTTTCAGCTCCCCAGGTCCAAAACTGCGGCCGCCTATTAAGAACACACAGGCAAACAGACACACGAACTGATTTAATAATATAAATATTAGTAGTAGAAGTATTGTATTGTCTTATATATTTTCATTATTACAGGGTTAGTATAAAATCCAGAAAGGCGCTGAGTATTAATGGAATGTGAAATTAAGATCTTTACAATGAATATTAAAACATAACTATACATAATACAGTAAACCCTTCTGTACCGCCGAATTCCTTGTTGTTATATTTAGGCTACTACTAATTGATTGTATTCAGTTTAGGGAGGATCTCTAGCAATTAAAAGGCTTCAAACTATTTCAATCATCCCTTTTAGCTACCACAAATCTACAAAATCGTCCCAATTTAGCTAGAAAATAAGAAAGACGTCGCCGGTAGAGAAAGGGTTAATTGACATGGCAGGAATGTGAGTGTGGTGGTGGCAGGAGGGTGGGAATTCGAAACAGTTTAATGGAGACGGCGCGGCGGGACTACATAACTAACAAGTGAAGGGTTATTTTCTAGATGTGTGTACTGTATATTGATCGTAATGATTTGGCTTAAAACGTCTATGGAAAGTAAAATTTTTAGTTTTAGTATGTTGTACGAATGTATAATCAATAGTATTGAGGTTTGAACTTGTGTATGTATGCATCATAAATTCATAGTTTCTGGTATATCTTAATTACCGTCTTACGCTTTTCTTTGATAAAGTTGACAACTAACCTATATAAAAAAAGGTCCCTGGTAACAAACGGATAGGATAATATATGCGAGTTCCTTCTTATCCTATTTATCCTTAAGCCAATGGCTGCGGGGAATGTTCTGGATTGCCATGGCAATTTATAGCAATTTACAGGCTCTTAAAGCCTGTGGAGATGAGTCCGAGTGAGCGGGAGCACGGCAGTCCCCCGCCCGCTCTCCAGCCAGGCGGCCGGGGCACTGAGGATGTTCAGCCATGCCTCGCTAGACATATGCAGTGTGGCCAAAGGCAAATTTAGTGTGACATTGCTCATTATTAGCAAATATTTGCCGATGTCTATGGTAGCGATACAGATAAACCCTGTGCGTTACGAAGCTCGTTCTGGTGTCATTGTGAAGCTATTTTCGTCTAGGTTTTGGCTGAATACATTTCATGTAATTGAGACACTTGCTTAATCATTCAAGAGCGCCTGAATGTGCCCTAATATAGCATAAATATGCCCGCATCGTAATTGTTAACAGCAGCATAGGCTCATCAACGGGTGTAACCTCCATAACTGTGGAAACCAGGGCGAAAGAGATCGCAACAGCCATTTCTCTTTTGTGAGCACCATTGCCACAGCCAGACAAGTAGTATATGTAACCATAGCAACTAATATCACCGTTGCCGGGTCGACTAACTTCAGAGAGGGTCGCTATGTCGACCCCCAGCCACAGCAATTCCTTAAATAAAGGTGGTAGTCAGTCATCATCCGACAGGGTGAACCACGAGGCTCCAACGCGGAGACCCCTCCGAAAGTTAAGCCAAGGAGCGGCTATTTGGGTTTGTGACTCATCTGCGCTGCCACGATCACTCCACAATTCAGGAGGTTAACTGGGGTATCCGCTGCCATTCAGAGTGCAGGGGTCCCAAATGTTTTGCCATGCACTTGCCTCAACTGGCAGGAGCAGTAGGACCAGGCCTGCCAGCCAAGCCGGGTATGCTTGGCATTGGACTCCCCAAAATTGCTGGCGGTAGTGTTGACCATGATCCCCGGTCTCTTTTACCAAATATGTCTGGTGGCGACCTTGGTTTTTGAGAGGTCAGGTCGCAGGCCCTATTCCAAACCAGTTGGCTATTCCCCATGGTTGCTGGAGTCCGTGAGAAGGTTTGTTGTTCTGGGTTTTCCTTCCCCTAGATGAGGTTGCCTGCCAAGGCTAATGAGTCCCGTCTACCCAGCCCATTTAGTTGCCTCTAACAGCACGCTGGGATTACGAAGGAAGTATTCTTCATCCATTGCAACCAGTGCAGAAACCCCTAACCCCAGGGCCCGCTTCCAGCAATTAATAGGCTTCAAACTATCTCACTTAAACCTTTTTACTACCACAGATTCTTCTTAAACTGCACAACATCGTCTAAATATAGCCAGAATCAATTAAAAAGACGTCGCCAGTACAGAAGGGGTTAATGGCATATTTTTGGATGCAATACGAAGGTACTTTCCAATTATATTTAATATAATTTATTCACTCGGATATGTTGCAAACACAGGCCCACACAGATGCACCGATGCAATACCTTTGCACGCAAGAATGTGTCATACAGTATATTAGTATGATGATACTAGTTTCCCTTTTTACTTTATATACAGATATATCTTATTTCATATAGGTAACATTATTATTAGTATGCAACTGTACATTTGGCTACATAACACACATGCCTTTGGAGGTGTACAAGGTACAGCATTAAACAGGTTAACTATATTATGGCAGTGTTAAGTGTGGTCAGTCCCTGCAGTGGAGCTGTAACACGTCTTACCCATACATTCACGCCTTGCTTCTACTCGTGTGCTGACATTTTTGTTCTTGTTTTCTTCAGTACCAAATAGTGTGAATTTTGTAACTGAAGACTTAACTTATTACTAAAGCCAAGTAACCTGGGAACTACCCGTAAATACAAATATCGGAGAGCATTATTAATAGCATACATTTGTTTTTTGTAGTCCTATACTCTGTTATTATAAGGTAGGCCAGAAATCCTGACACAAATCTGACAAATCTCAAAATAAGCCAAAAATCATGACCCAAACCTGTCATAACTAAAAAATTACTTCAGCAATTTAGCTGTGATTTTTCTACCATATGGAGAGAGTCAACCAGGCAATCGGTGTGGATATTTACAGCCAATTTACTCTAGCCGGTTTTTTAGTCATAAAAGGTTAGGGGTCATGAGATGGGCCAAGTCATAATGAATAGACTATAGTTAAAGTGATTATGTCAAAGTAATATTTCATTGTTTCTGAGTTTGCTTCGTCTACTTATGAAGTTATCTTGAATAGTGACTTTTAGATTTGTTATTTAAAATCTCAGTTTGGAATGCATGTATATATCTTACATTGCAATTTACTTGGCGGACTCTGTGTTATTATACTAAATATTGGCAATCTTAAACTACATTATACCATTCCGATTTCATTCATAACCCTTCTCACATCAGAGAATGAAAGACATAATATGATACTTAATCCCTAGGGAAATTCGTGAATGTGGGATCTTCCTCACATTACAAACCATAATGATATCGCTGCCTAATGGGACTGTATTAATAAGGTGGTCGAAAAAGGAAATACTTAATAATACATTAAATTGTAAACTCTTCGAACGTTCCAAAGACGAGCCCCACTATGTTTTTTTTTTCTGTTTTCATTAGTATTATTATATTGAATCATTAGGTTCTGCTTAGAGTATATGTCTCTCAACAATTTATTATCACTATAACACGTCAAACAGCAAGAAAAACGCCATCCCCAGTTTAGTTTTACACTTAATTGCGAGTCACTTAACATGTGATGCAGTTGATGTGAGATTCAGGTAACACTTGTTATGATGGTATATAACTGTCGAGTGTTGAAGTGATCAAGTGTGGCCGATGGGCACGTTCTTCATTTTGTACGTACGTTTTATATAAATACAGAATATATATATATATATATATATATATATATATATATATATATATATATATATATATATATATATGTATATATATATATACATATATATATATATATATATATCTATATATATCTATATATATATATATATATATATATATATATATATATATATATATATACAGTATATATATACATATATATATATATTATACATTATATCTTTAAAAGTTATAGCAAGTTCTGCATGTTGAGTTACAAAGCCTGCCATTGTTGAGGATCAATAACGGATACCACTTCTTAACCAATTCAGTACCAGCGCCTTTCTTTTCAATTGATGCCTGCTAATATTAGTCGATTTTATTGATTAATTGACCGGCTGCGATCTATCTCGATAAACCCTTGTTACTACCACATAACCTTCTTAAGCTGCACAAAATCGTTAAATATAGCTAATCTAAAATGTATTATAAAGATACGTTGCCTGTAAAGAATGGGTTAAGGTATAGAAAGAGTTATGCTGATTAACAAAGTTTTGCCTGCTGGGGAACGTAATATTATTGTCAATCTCTGCGCAATAAATCTCACAGTAATAGCAATTTGGGGCAGGAGGCTAGGAATCCTCCTCCCCTTGTAAAATTTGCCTACTCATCGAGACAGAGCAAGGGAACGCAAAAGTGGTCCCAGACCCTAAGAATTGAAACTGTAAATTATGTTGTTGTTCGGGCTCTGTCTCTAGTTGGCCACCACCAGCAATGGGGTATGTGCCTGAGTATATACATATATAAATACATACAGCTATTTCCTCCATTAACTAAAGGATGAAAAGCAGATATTGTGCTTAAATTGTTCCTCTACTGCTTGCCCTTCACTACACTTCCCAACTGTCCAAGGGTTGACTTTCCTCTGTATCCTATGTATGATAACAAATGAAGAAAAGAAAAAACGAAAAAAAAACGCATGACCTTTGAGGGACACTCGCCAGGAACTTCCGGTCTGTTTGTGGCCGGAGGGGAAGAGAGAGAGAGAGAGAGAGAGAGAGAGAGAGATGGGGGAAGAGGGTAGTGAGGAGTGGGCGGTAAAAGGCTCAGTCACACTATGCCGATTTAAGTGCCGACGCTCCACGACTTAAGAAGTTAAGCTTGAGATCTAGGGAGGAAACTAAAAACATAATAAAAAGATCCATAAATGAGCAAACAAATGCACCCATCTCCCCTTAATTAAGTGTTATTTTTGTTTGAGTAATTGGTAAAACAAGGTCATCTATAGTTAACCCTGTCAGTACCGGTGACGTCTTTCTCGTTATAGTCTGGCAACTATTAGGTTATTGTATTATGCTTACAAAGGGCCTGTAGCAATCACAAGCCCTCCATTCCTCTCATTTATCTCTCGTAACTCCCACAGACCGTTCTTAAGCTGCAGAAAATCGTCTAAGTATAGCAGAACTATGGCAAAACAGACGCCACCGCTATTGAAAGGGTTTATAGATAGTCAATCGTTGATGGGATTGGATTAAGGGGACAGTGGTGATTTTGGGGGTTATTTATTTATATATTAATATATTTTTTCGTTTCCTCCATCAAGGTTAAAACAAAAACACTCCCAAAACCATCTATCAACGATGTCCCTTGCCAGGTCGCGGACTCACGGTATGCCCTCCCCCTATGACGGCGCCTGGGCCGCTGCCTGAAGGCGATCTACCTTATAAGCGGCATCTGACGCAGACAGGCTGGCGCCCTTGTAACATATGACGCATACCGGACGACGCCCGACGCCACCAGCCTACCGTCCCCGTGCCGTCAATTTACTAGCCGCCGACTCAACTAATGAGAGTTGTGCATGTCGAACTTTTCCTGAGGCCCCTGACGATCTCTCCCGACGGCTCTCTTGAGTAGGTGCCCACCCACGTCGCGCGGCGATGTAGGAAAAGACCTGCTCCCGACCCTTAAGTCGTGGAGCGTCGGCACTTAAATCGGCATAGTGTGACAGAGCCTTAAGCAGGGCGAAAGTGAGAGAGAGCGGGGGAGTGTGTGTGTGAGAGAGATGAGGGATGAGTGTGTGTGTGTGTGTGAGAGAGAGGAGGGATGAGTGTGTGTGTGTGTGTGAGAGAGAGAGGAGAGATGAGTTTGTGTGTGAGAGAGAGAGGAGGGATGAGTGTGTGTGTGTGTGAGAGAGAGAGAGAGGAGAGATGAGTGTGTGTGTGTGAGAGAGAGAGGAGGGATGAGTGTGTGTGTGAGAGAGATAGGAGGGATGAGTGTGTGTGTGAAAAAGAGAGGAGGGATGAGTGTGTGTGTGTGTGAGAGGAGGGATGAGTGTGTGTGCGTGAGAGAGAGGAGGGATGAATGTGTGTGTGAAAGAGAGAGGAGGGATGAGTGTGTGTGTGAGAGAGAGAGGAGGGATGAGTGTGTGTGTGAAAGAGAGAGGAGGGATGAGTGTGTGTGTGAAAGAGAGAGGAGGGATGAGTGTGTGTGTGAAAGAGAGAGGAGGGATGAGTGTGTGTGTAAGAGAGAAGAGGGATGAGTGTGTGTGTGAGAGAGAGAGGAGGGATGAGTGTGTGTGTGAGAGAGAGGAAGGATGAGTGTGTGTGTGAGAGAGAGAGAGGAGGGATGAGTGTGTGTATGTACAAAGGAGTACACAGGAAATCAAGCAACAACAGATCTAGTGACCCTTCTAGGTTGCTTGTCCTCCAAAACACTGAGGATCAAGTGTCCAAACAGTGGTTTAGAGTGGGTAATGGAACATTGGAAAGGGAATTACTGCCCTGGAACTAATGTCCTTGGCAGGATTAGGAAGTTAGTAGGGGACAGAGGGGTTAGTAACTGAGGGGGGGATAAAATAAAGTTATTCATTTACAAACGCAGTCAGTCGCGGGTTTGATGCGAGATATTTGTCTAGGCGGAGTTTAAATGAATCAACGGTGATGCAGTCTATAACGTTTCGGGGAAGCCCATTCCACAAGCTGACAACTCGATTGAAGAAGAAATTCTTAGATTCGTGTGAGTTAAAAGATTTACCAATAATTTTGCAACCGTTTCCCCGCGTGTAATTAGATTGGTCGATAGTGAAGTACTTACTACAGTTCATATTGTCGATGCCTTTGATGATTTTGAACACTTGAATTAAGTCACCTCTTAATCTGCACTGGGTTAAAGGAAATAGATTTAATTCTCTAAGACGCTCTTCGTATGGTTTGTTCTTTAGGCTAGGCATCATTTTGGTAACTCTACGTTGAACTCGTTCTAGCTTGTTTATATCTTTTTGGTAATAAGGGCACCAGGATTGAACGCAGTATTCCAGAAGAGGGCGGACTAAGGAATTGTAAAGGGTTAGGATAACTTCTTTGGATTTATGCTCAAATGACCTGCCTATAAAGCCAATTATTTTGTTTGCCTTCTTAACAACTTCTGAACATTGTTGACTCGGTTTTAGGTTACTCGATATTGTTACTCCCAGATCGGTTTCTCTGTTTACATTCTTAAGCTGAGTGCCATTCATCGAATAGTTTGCTTTCTCATTTAGGTATCCGATATGTAGTACTTTACATTTATCCGCATTGAAACTCATTTGCCAAATTTGGGCCCAACATGACAATTTATCTAGATTGTGTTGCATATCGTCAACTTGTTCTTTTGAGAGTACGCTATTTGCAATTTTTGTATCGTCAGCAAATTTTGAGATTGTACAGGTGAGACCCTCATCTATGTCGTTGATGTAAATTAGAAACAGAACTGGTCCCAGTACCGATCCCTGGGGTACCCCGCTACTTACATTGGTCCATTTAGATGCCTTACCGTTTATGACTACTCTTTGCTTTCTGTCGCTGAGCCAATTTTCTATCCATTTCAACACACCGTCTTGTATTCCATGCGCTTTTAGTTTTAGCAGTAAACGTTTGTGGGGAACTTTGTCAAGGCCTTTTGAAAATCAAGGTATATAATATCTACAGCTTTACTCTCATCGTAGAGGTTGAGGATATCGTGGAAGAAGTCTAAGAGGTTTGTTAAACAGGAACGTTTTTTACGAAAGCCGTGTTGAGCATCTTTAAGTATGTTATTTTCCTCTAAGTGATTTACGAGTCTGTCTCGTATGACCGTTTCTAGCATTTTACATACAACTGAGGTTAAGCTAATTGGACGATAGTTACTGGGTAGGGATTTGCTGCCTTTTTTTAATATCGGTGTTACGTTGGCTAGCTTCCACTGATCGGGCATAGTTCCAGACTGCAAGGATTTATTGAATAGTAATGTCAGTGGTTTGGAGAGCTTATCCTTAGCTTCCTTTAGAACTCTAGGCGAGATTGTATCAGGTCCAGGCGTTTTATTTACCTTGAGTTTATCTAAACAATTCAATACTTCTCTCTCTGTAACGGTGATATTGCTTAGAACATCTGAATTATCAATCTGAATCGGCGATGGTGTAGGGATATCACTGAGGTCTTCTGTTGTAAAAACTGATGCAAAGAAGGTATTGAGGGCATTACTCATTTGTACTTCGTCTTTGGTGTATTCTCCATTTTCATCGACTAACGGTCCAACAGTTGAAGTAACTACTTTTTTCTTTCTGATATAACTATAGAATTCTTTCGGGTTTGTTTTACTTTGATTCGCAATATGTAACTCTAAGTCTTTTTACTTTGCTTAATTAACTTTTGGCTTTGCGTCGTAGCTCTACAAATTTCACCCGTTCTTCGTCATTTTGTGAGGATTTTAATCTATCATTAGCAAATTTTTTAGCAAGCAGGCAGTTTGAAATATCTTTATTCCACCATTTGGGCTTATTATTATGGCCTGGATGCCGTATTTTCGATGGTATGCAGTCTTGCACTGCTTTTAGGTAAGTGGCTTCGAATAACTTCCAAGATGTATTTATGTCGTTATTGTGAATTAAAAAGCTCCAGTCAGTTTCTTTAAACATAGCTCTAAGTTTATGGAAGTTTGCTTTCTTGAAATTAGGGACTTTTTCGATGCTACTATTTGGTTCGTTACTAGTAAACTTTAAAGTGAAAGTTATCGTACGATGGTCGCTGTTACTGAATTCATCACCAACATTCAAATTCTCTATTAATTCTTCTTTTGTTGCAAGTACATTATTATTATTATTATATGAGATGCCGAAGTCTCCAACCAGGGTGCAGAAACACCATCAAGATCAATCCACACAAAACACCCGGAGGCACTGGAGGGAGACTATGGCAACTTAGGAAAAAATAAAAACATACACTGTATACTGTACTGTACATATACACATATTAAACACAGATAACATATTATGCAGTGGTGGATATCAAGCTTAAATATAATACAATAAAATTGAATAAAATAAGTTTAAAAATTAGAATTAATGCTGCAAAAAAGCATTAACTCTAGACTTAAAAATGGAGATATTAGCTGAATTGACTAGCTCATTTGGCAACTTATTCCACAAGTCAACCATGGCCGGCACAAAACACCGTGAAAACTGTGTAGTAGAAAAATTAACACGGCTCATGGCAAGATAATTAAGATTGCTTGTGAATCTAGTTGCACGAGCTCGGACTTAGGGCCCTGGCAGAACCCCATGTAAGGGATGCTGAGGGTTGTTAAAAACTTTAAATATAAGACTAAGGGCACCAACTTTACGTCGATGACACAGATCAAGAGACAAATTAGGTAGAATAAAACTGATGGAATTTAGCGACCTGTCAAGCAACTTGAGATGGCAGTCAGCTGCTGACAACCAGACAGGTGAGCAGTACTCGAAATGTGGCAAAATAAAAGCATAAAAAGACTTGATAACTGTGGCGTCACAAGCAAATGTTTTATAAACCTTGCGAAGCAGACCAATTTTTTGGGAAATGGAAGAGAAAGAACGAATATGCTTTTCAAAAGTAAGTTTGGGATCAAGAGTAACTCCTAACAAACGCAGAGTATCCACATTCTCAATTTGCTCGCCAGAAACTTGTAGATAAGGATGGGGAGGATCCAAGGTACGAGATCTGCTGATGATAATGGAGTGTGTTTTACTAGCATTAAGTTTCATGCCCCAAAGTTCACACCATGATGTAATTTTGGCTAAATCCCTATTCAGAGCAGTAGCAATTACGTGTCGATCTATTGGTGATGCAATTGACGCATATAAAGTTGTATCATCAGCATAGGAGATTAGTTTATTTTCAAGCTCGGAACACAGGTCAGCAGTAAAAATAATAAAAAACAAAGGCCCAAGGACACTGCCTTGTGGAACACCAGAAACAACAGTAACAGAAGGGGAATGACACCCATCAATGACCACAGACTGAGATCTTTACGTCAATTTTTGTTCAAAGATCCTTAAAAAATTGCCACCAATACCAATGAGCTGTAACTTAAACAGAAGTGCTTTATGGTTGACTAAATTAAAAGCAGAACTAAAGTCAATAGCCACGACGCGAGACTCATGTCCCTGGTCCAATGAAGATTGCAAGTCATGGGTGAGTGTCAGAAGTGCATCACATGTACCCAGTCCCTTACGAAAACCAAACTGTGAGTTTGGTATCAAATTATGACTATTACAATAAGAGGAAAGGCGTCTGGACAAAAGCCTCTCATAGAGCTTAGATAGGATAGGTGTAATGGAGATAGGGCGATAGTCATTAGGAGATGATGAGGCAGTATTTCCCTTTGGAATAGGAGTGATAATAGCCTTACGCCAGCAAAGAGGAAAACTACCTGATTTCAAAAGCAACCTAAACACCACTGCCAATTTAGGTGCCAAGAGAGGGAAAAACCCATCCGGGTCTGTGCCACCATAGGTATCAAGATCCAGCAAGTACCTTTTCAGTTCAGCTGATTTGAATGCCATTGAATTGAGGTTGGGTCTAGGGAAACATGTCAATGGCAAAGACAATTCCTGATTACTCTGCTTATTAATAAAAATATTAGATAGAATATTGGCCTTCGATAATGGATAAAAAGAGATGGAGCCATCAGAATCACAAAGAGGAGGCATGGAGGAATCTATTCCAAATAAAGAGGATTTCAAAGCGGACCACCATTTATGAGGCTGTGTAGCTCCTGCCAGAACATCCTGAAGATGGGAGTTATAATCCCTCTCAGCACCATCATAAACTCTCTGCGCAGCTGCCCTTTTAAAAACATAATTTTCCCAATGCAAGGGGGTTTGATTACGCCTCCATAGACGATATTCAGCCTGTTTGTCATCAAATGCACGCTTGCAGTCATCATTAAACCATGCTTTATCCCTGATACGAGACTTAATTGTCTTTGATGGAATTCTTTTGCGAAGGATACCAAGAAGGGAATTGTTGAGAGCTGAAACCGGGTCATGAGATCTTAGTATGTGATTCCACTACAATGTCAAGAACATTATTACCTCGGGTGTGAGAGAGAGAGAGGAAGGATGAGTGTGTGTGTGTGTGAGAGAGAGGAGGGATGAGTGTGTTTGTGAGAGAGAGGAAGGATGAGTGTGTGTGTGAGAGAGAGAGAGGAGGGATGAGTGTGTGTGTGAGAGAGAGAGAGGAGGGATGAGTGTGTGTGTGACAGAGAGGAGGAATGAGTGTGTGTGTGAGAGAGAGAAGAGGGATGAGTGTGTGTGAGAGAGAGAGGAGGGATGAGTGTGTGTGTGAGAGAGAGGAGGGATGAGTGTGTGTGTGTGAGAGAGAGGAGGGATGAGTGTGTGTGTGAGAGAAAGAGGAGGGATGAGTGTGGGTGTGAGAGAGAGGAGGGATGAGTGTGTGTGTGAGAGAGAGGAGGGAGGAGTGTGTGTGTGAGAGAGAGGATGGATGAGTGTGTGTGTGAGAGAGAGGATGGATGAGTGTGTGTGTGTGAGAGAGAGAGGAGGGATGAGTGTGTGTGTGAGAGAGAGGAGGGATGAGTGTGTGTGTGTGAGAGAGAGGAGGGATGAGCGTGTGTGTGAGAGAGGGAGAGAGGAGGGATGAGTGTGTGTGTGAGAGAGGGAGAGAGGAGGGATGAGTGTGTGTGTGTGAGAGAGAGAGAGAGGAGGGATGAGTGTGTGTGTGAGAGAGAGGAGGGATGAGTGTGTATGTGTGTGAGGGAGAGAGGAGGGAGGAGTGGGTGTGTGAAAGAGAGGAGGGATGAGTGTGTGTGTGTGAGGGAGAGAAGAGGGATGAGTGTGTGTGTGAGGGAGAGAGGAGGGATGAGTGTGTGTGTGAGAGAGAGGAGGGATGAGTGTGTGTGTGAGAGAGAGGAGGGATGAGCGTGTGTGTGAGAGAGGGAGAGAGGAGGGATGAGTGTGTGTGTGAGAGAGGAGGGATGAGTGTGTGTGTGAGAGAGAGGAGGGATGAGTGTGTGTGTGAGAGAGAGGAGGGATGAGTGTGTATGTGTGTGAGGGAGAGAGGAGGGATGAGTGGGTGTGTGAAAGAGAGGAGGGATGAGTGTGTGTGTGTGAGGGAGAGAAGGGGGATGAGTGTGTGTGTGAGGGAGAGAGGAGGGATGAGTGTGTGTGTGAGAGAGGAGGGATGAGTGTGTGTGTGTGAGAGAGAGGAGGGATGAGTGTGTGAGAGAGATAAGGGATGAGTGTGTGTGTGAGAGAGGAGGGATGAGTGTGTGTGTGAGAGAGAGGAGGGATGAGTGTGTGTGTGAGAGAGAGAGGAGGGATGAGTGTGTGTGTGAGAGAGAGGAGGGATGAGTGTGTGTGTGTGTGAGAGAGAGAGAGAGGAGGGATGAGTGTGTGTGTGAGAGAGAGGAGGGATGAGTCTGTGTATGAGAGAGAGGAGGGGTGAGTGTGTGTGTGAGAGGGAGAGAGGAGGGATGAGTGTGTGTGAGAGGGAGAGAGGAGGGATGAGTGTGTGTGAGAGAGAGAGAGAGGAGGGATGAAGGTTACTTCTGTAATTACAGACTCGCTATCGCTCGCCAGGAAAACATCGACACCTAAATGGCAGGAAAGGTCCTAATATTGAAAAAGAAATAGGCAAAAAGTCTGAATATCGCCAAACTAATGGGGCGAATGTCTTGAAATCTCAAAACGAATAGGGCTATACTTGAGGAAGAAGGAGGACTCTAAAAAAAAATGCCTCCCCTTAAGGTGTGTTGTCTACTAGGGTAGGGATGATTACGGTATGGGACAGCTACCTTGAAATTAAAAAGGTCGAGAACATAATAGAATCTTGGGTAAATAATAATTCACAATCCCCTTGCAAATTGTTGGAATTTGAGAGGGGGAGTGTTTGTGATTTTGCACCTGCAAAACAAAAAAGTTTAAGCTAACAAAATAATGCAAAATAACACAACTATAGAGGATATACTGTAGAGTTGGTTATACTATTGCAAGCATTCTTATCTAAGGAAACTATTTTGCACTGTACAATTTTTACAAGGAAATTAACAAAAAACACTGAACAATTTAAACTGTCACTCATGGTTGACAGGTCGTGGGGTTTTCCCCACGACCTTTCGACCATGGGTGACAGACGGCCAGACAGAGTGGGAAGATGCTAAGAAGATATTCATCTCCATGTTCTCCAATACTCTGTCCTCAAACGAGGCCTAGACCCGGTTGCTGGGCCTAAGGCTGACCAATGACCTAGTCCTAGCCTAATTCAGAGTACAGGCACAACAGCTGTACCCAGAGGCACGCCTGAATGCAACCCAAGCCAAGCGAGACAAACTCAAATGGATTGCCACATGGCCCGAGTGCCACCAGCAGCTCACCTAAACATTTTAGGAAAAGAGACAAAGACTCTTGAGTAGGACCTCTGGACCCTTAAGATATTCATAAACAGCTCCACCTTCACGTCCGACATCCGTTGCATCCGCCGGGCTGCCCTGGCACCTACCGGATACCCTGAGCACCCCCAACCAAGCCTAGGAAACACTGTAGCTGAGCTCTTACCCCCACCACCACCCATCCCAGAACTCCAACAAAAAACGTAGACCACCCAGGATACAATTGATGACCCTCAGGAAACAGCTTAAATGATAGTGGCTCTACAATGCCTCTTCAACTCCAAAGACACCATCCATCGCACCACCTGCCAAAACCACCATCAATCTCCAACAGAAGAAAAATAAGGAGCTGATACAGTGCTACAACTGCAGGGTACATGGCCACATGAGCTGTGATTGCCCCAGCCCGGGGATCACATTCCTTCTATGGCTATGTAGGATGGGACATTCCAGCGATGCACAAGGCACGACTGGTCCTAGGCACCCCGAACCCAGTCCCAGCCAGCCTATACAGCATCAGCCTGGGGGACTCCCTTACTCAACAAACCTGGGATGACACACCACCCAAGACAGCCTATGCCACAAGTCGGGGAGAGCTGTATCAAATCAATGTAGTTCCCTTCAGGGTGATGAATGGCCCTACCACATTCTACAGACAAATGGATACTGCCTTGGGAGATCTGAAATGCGAGATCTGCCTGGCATATCTCGATGATATAATCATCTTCTCCTCCACTTAAGGAGGATATTTCAAACCCATCTGGAAGGCAGTACAATGCGTCCAAAAGACAGGGCTCCTCCTCTAGCCCTTCAAGTTTTTTTTTTTTTTTTTTTTTTTTTTAAGAGACAATGAACGGAGGAAGGAAAAACACAGATAAAACAAAAAGGTCCATGTGCCTAGAGGCATCCTCCATTCATAAAATGTTTGTAACAACTGGATTTAAACATTTGTTGATTGTAAGTTTGTGAAAAGCAATTCGAGGGAAGTGAATTCCAAAGAATAGTAGCTCTGGGGATAAATGAATTCTGATAAGCAGAAGTTCTGCATTGTGGAGGAGAAAGTGTAAATTCATGGGCGCTCTCAGCTGCCCTAGTTCTACAGGGAAAGATGTGGAGAGGCGGCACAATTGAAGCAAGTTCCTCGGAACAATTGCTGTGAAAATATCTGTAGAATAATGCAAGGGATGCAAGGTTTCTTCGTATGGATAATGTAGGAAGGTCCTGTGTGATTGCAGGGTTATTGATTAATCTAATAGCTTTATTTTGAATTTTGTCCCACTGCCTCCATGCAACCACTCCACTTCCACCCCACAGAGGTGAACAGTAATCCATCTGAGAACGCACATGACTTTTATATATTACGGCCAACTGCTCGTCAGTGAAGAATTCTTGAACTCTGTACAGGAGTCCCAGTTTTTTAGAGGCATTCTTAGCAATGCTTCTAACATAACGTGTCCAGCTCAAGTTAGTAGTTAATGTTACACCGAGAATGTCAATACTAGGGGAAGTGGCAATATTTACATCATTAAAAAATATATGGGAGTCAGTGAGATTCTGTCAGTTAGAAAATTGAATGTACTTGGTTTTCTGTGCATTAAAGGAAACTAGATTCTTGTGTCCCCATTCATTAATTCTAGAAAGGTCCTGGTTCAGAGAAATTGCAGTGTTTATTTTTGAATTTATAAGATCGGGTTGGGTGAAAGAATTGGTAAATGTGAAGGAACTGTGGAGTGTTGAGTCATCTGCTAGGAAT
Source organism: Paralithodes platypus (assembly GCA_032716605.1). Lineage (NCBI taxonomy): Eukaryota > Metazoa > Arthropoda > Malacostraca > Decapoda > Lithodidae > Paralithodes > Paralithodes platypus. The sequence continues at coordinate 11,711,965 of CM064502.1, forward strand.
GTATTGGATTATGAGTGGTAGATATGAGATCATTGATATGAATGAGGAACAGAGTTGGGGCCAAAACTGATCCCTGGGGAACACCAGCATTTATTGAGTGAAATTGAGAATAAAGGCCATCTACCATTACACGTATTTTTCTGTTATGAAGATAAGAAGAAATTAGTGGAACTAATGATGCAAGGCCGTAGTGTGACATCTTCGACAATAAGGATTGATGCCAGACTTTATCAAATGCCTTTGATATATCCAGTGCTATTGTATGTGTTTCACCATGTTGGTCTGTAGCTTGGTTGATTTGATGCGTAAGAAGGCAAAGAATGTCTGCAGTTGATCGACATCGTCTAAAACCATATTGCCTATCACTGATTAATTTATTATTCTCAAGATGCTTAATTATGTAATTATTTAATATAATTTCAAAGACTTTACCAAGAGTGGAAGTTGTAGCTATTGGTCTGTAGTTTGATGGATCTGAAGAGGCACCTTTTTTAGGAACTGGATGGATGTTTGCTTCTTTCCAGGGTACTGGGAAGCATGAGGTATGAGTACACAGACGGACAAATTTTGCCAATACAGGAGCGAGCACCAAGGAGCAATTCTTAAGTACTATTGGAGGAATTTCATCTGGACCAGGAGCCTTATCTACTGAGAGATTCTGCAAAATAGTTTTGACATGTCTGGTGTGGATCTTAAGTGAGGGAATTTCAGGCGAATTAAAATTAAGTACAGGGACATCTTGATTTATTTCATCTAAGGTCGAGTTGGTGGAGAAAATATCCGCAAGAAGGTTAGCTTTACCGTGGGTCACTTACAAGATTGCCAGTCGGAGATTTTAATGGTGGAATGGATGAAGCAGTAGTGAAGTTGGATTTGAATGAGTTAAGAGTAGACCAAAATATTTTGTTATAATTTGGATTATTTAGAAGTTTATTTGCCTGCTTGTGTAGAAAGTTTGATTTCGTTAGGTTTAATACAGTTTTGGCATGATTTCTGATGTTTCTAAAGTAATTAAAGGCTGCATGTGTTTTTGATTTTATGTATGCATTGTAGGCTATTGCTTTTTGTTCAGTTACTCTAGCACAATTATGGTCAAACCATTTAGGTGAATTAGATCTTTTACTGTACTTTTGATGAGGAATAATAGTTTCCATTCCAAGTTTTACAAAATCTTGTATGTGGCTCAAGGTGGAGTGTGCATCATTAGAAAAGAAGGAGGTCCAGGGAATATCAATAAAGAAACCTTGAAGACCCTCCCAGTCTGCCCTATCGTAATGCCATTTAGTCACCAAAACAGGTTCAGAGTGGGAAGGTGTGGTAGGTGGCCTGTATCAGACAGTGATCAGAAGATCCAAGCAGGGACCTCACTGTAACATCATAATTTTCTGAATTGGTTGTTAAAAATAAGTCCAGTAGGTGGGAATTATGATTAGGATTATCTGGTACATGGGTGGGTTGGTTGACTAGTTGAGTGAGATTAAATGAGTCTGCAAATAGCTCACATTCAAGACCAGCATCATCAGTCCTGGCTGAATGAGTGAGCTATTCAACATTATGGACATTAAAATCACCAAACACAGTGATTTCAGAAGAAGCATTTAATTTGAGGACACTGAGTTGTGAGGACAGAGAATCAAAAAGACTTTGCTCTGGAGGAGTATTTGGGGAACGGTAGATGCAACATATGTATTTAAATTTACCAGCAGAAATTAATTTGTATATAGAATAATCAAAATAGGGACAATTGAAACTAGTGACCTCCTCCAGGGCAATTTCAGATTTTGCGAAGCAACATACACCTCCTTTAGGTCTGAAATTTTGGAGCAGTTGATAACCTGGAAAATTAAATCTAGACGTGTCAGATGTGGATGTTACTTGAGTCTCTGTCAAAAAAAGGAGAGTAGGGGATTCTGCTTGAAGAAATTGGTGTACAGAATTGATGTTAGAGTGAAGTCCCCTTATATTACTAAAGAAAAAGCTGCACCGACGAGCAGCTTTGGGACGTTGCAATGCTCTTGACACAGTAAAAGTGCTTCTTGGCCAAGTGGGAGGAACAATACCTGGGACACAGGGTCAGTGCTGTCATCGCCAATCTCTTGCCTCCCACTACTGTCAAAGAAAACTGGTAATTTTTTTGGGATGACCAGCTACTACCGAAGGTTCGTGAAGGGATTCTCTGCCATAACTGCCCGCCTTAGTGCCCTCACTGACAAGGACACCTCCTTCCCACAGAGCAGGCTACCATGGACCAGCTAAAAATGACCATTTCCAACCCCCTATTAGTGACGTTCCCCAACTTCACTAATCCCTTCTGCTTTTACACTGACGCCAGCCTCACCAGGCACAGTGCCGTAGTTGCACAGGTTAATGACTCCTCGGAAAATTTGATCGCCTGCGCCAGCTGAATGCTGAATGAGGTGCAGATAAGTTACCCAGTGCAATAATTAGAGTTCATGCGCCTAATCTTCGGCCTCAAAACCTTCAGCCCATACGTCGCTGGCGCCAAGGTCGATATAATAACCGACCATCACTCCCTAAAATAGCTCAGACACACTCAATCAATCACACTCAAGAATCCAATCTGGTACAATGGCGAGAACTACTAGAAAGTTTAAATACACCGTCTAGCACCGGGTAAATTTCATACCAACATCAATGTCCTCTCCTGTGCCCTTCTTAGATCCCAACGCCCACCACGAGATCCTAGGAGCCATTCAGTTGGACTCGCACCAATTGATGGAGGATATCGAGCTCGCCAATGCAGCCAAAAGGCTCAGGTGAACTGACTGGCTCACCCCCCCCCCCCCCCCCCACCCCAGGTTCCAAGGCCACCTCATTTGCCTGGGAGACTAGGTCTCCACAGACGAGGGGCTAACCATCCTTCCCCCCACCCGTGGAAGGACCGTACTCTCCCTACTGCATGGTAGCTCTGGAGCCCACCTAGGAGAGAACCGTCTCCTCAAGGCATTCCGGAGGCGATTCTGGGCCTGGCAGCTGAACAAGCCACCACTGAAAATTGGAAGACCTTAATCCTGTTGAGGACTACTTCGAGCAACTAACCTGAGAGTGGCAGGAGGAGCTGCCCCGTACCCACTGATAGTAGCGACAGAACTCCCTTCCGGTAAATCAGGCAAAGAAGCCCAAAGGGAGTCTGCAGACGATGCTGCCCCAGCACGCCACCTTAGAAGAGAGCCCTACATTCCTTGTTGCTCTGGCCATGTACTCCACCCCCTTCACCAGTAGCCAGATACTATCAGGGCCAGCTGAGCACCAACCTAACCACCAACCATAAGTTGTTTTAATTTTTCCATAAAAGGATGAGCAAGACCGTCACGATACTGCTCACAGACTCCCCCAGGTTGTACGAGGCTATCAGGATCAATAAGCCGCTAATCCTCTGTTTGACCTCCGACACTCACCCAGGCAACCTACTACCACATACTAGCTTTATTCAGGTTTACAAGGAACGGCCATGGTATCGCAATAGAATATTGTATTATTTATTGCATGACTTATCATATTGTTTTGTGTTGTATTGTACTCTGTCTAGACGAATATATATGTCTTGTAAGAAAAACTATATTTTGTGTTCTTTTTTGTTTGTTTTCCCTTCCCAGTTAAAGACCCTACATTATGTTCCAGCCGTAATTAAAATAGGCACGTCATTAATAATAGAGATAACAATAGTGATGGTGGTAATGGTGATCAAATAATAGTAGTTGTGATCAAATAAAAGTAATTTTAAGAGAGGTAGAAATTTGCAGAGAGAGAGAGGTGATAGGTTGTGAGAGGGTGTCAGGGGGGAGGTGTTGTCAGGAGAGGAAGCTAGTGTCAGATGAAGTGTTTGGCAAGGGTGAGAGGTGAGGGGAGAAGACAGCGATGAAGGGATGCGAATTAGTGTGAAGAAGGGAAGAGGCGTCAGATGGTTCTTGAGGAGGTTGAATTGTTATCCAATAATATTTTCTACATTTTTCTGTGTAGTTTTCAAGCCAGAAGCTTACCTTGTCTTATATACCTGCTTTGTGATCGTGATCCTGATCTTTCTGTATTTATCTTTCTCAATCCGATCAGTTCCACTACCATTCACTTGTATTGTACATATTATTAATTTTCCTTCTCACCTCGTAAATATTCTTCCTCAACTTAAGACCATACAATTATTACAAAAACAAATTTCAAAGTTAGATTTTACCATAATAATCTGGATAAGTGTACAGTATGCTGTTATTTCTATGCTATTTCTCTGCTTGGAGTAAAATAGGCTACATGCACTTGTAATTGGTGTATTGTGAATAATCGAAATACTTTCCAATGGCTAAAAGGGTTCAAATTAAGAAAATACCTGGTATGAAATATTTATTTATGTTCATTATGATTACATATATACTGGATATATACCCCACTTCATATGCAAATCTCCCTGTACACGTACACATCATTTAACCCGTTGAGCCCCGGCTAGTTATAATATTTTGTTCACCCCAGTCCCAAGCCATTTTCACTTATTTTTTTTGTTTGCTAAAATGGAAGACAAGGATGAGAAATGAAAAAAAAAAAAAAAAATCACCTCTGACATTTTTTTTTTGGGGGGGGGGGGGGCCGGGGGGGGGTTGGGGGGGGGGGAGCTTCAAAAAAATTTGTTGAGCCAAAATGGAAGAGAATGGTGAGAAATGAACACACAAATAAAAAAAACTCATTTCGGTCATTTGGGGGGCGGGGGGGGGGTTTCAATAGTTCGTCTCCCCCGCATGACCACCCGCCCGGGAGCACTAGGGTAAAAACTGAGTATGGCATTGTACGGCATACATCCTAAGGAGTATCTCACATAAATCTCAAGCCTCTAGCTCCCATACGACCGGAGTAATGAAGGTTCAAAGTGGCAGTAAACTAGGGGTGTAAACTATCCCCACTAAGCCCACCACCACCAGCCGCGCGGCTGTCTCGGCCCGCTCACACCTACTGGCCCGGCTCCCCCACACACTACGGTACCGCCCCCTCCTATTCTCCCGCCATTTCCTACCTTACGAGCCACGTAAGTGTTTTTTATATGTCGGACGCACGTGATGCGTCGCTGGGAGTTGGTGATCAAAGACTGCCGACGCAACACGTGCGACGCTGGGTCTCAACGGGTTAAGCAAGGATAATCAACTTTCATTGACCCCAAAAAACATTAATTTTGACATGTTTTGTTTTAGCTATACTCCTTCCATCAGTAGGCCTATATAATAATTATATATAACCACAAAAATATCAGTCTGACATTTCTGCCCCTCCTAACCTACCCCCTCCCCCCTCCATCCTCCATTTATACCCAACAAATCATAAACATACTGTATACAAAATTGTTACCCATAAATAGCGTGGCATCGCGTTTTCATTATCACCCGGGAGTAAGAAAACGACGTTCTCTCTCTTCATTTGAAGGGTTCCTATGTAAACAAATTCGAACTTCCTCACTCCCTGACGTAAAACTAATTTTGTGTGTTCTTTATATATATTTGTTCAACTTTAAAACAACAAGGTTCTTCCAAGTAGTGTTCTAAATCTTCGCCATTTTGCAGACCAGTTCCATGAATATCTACAAAACTTTGTGCGCTTGGAAATTGCGTTACAGCCAAAATTGAAGGTTTGGCTGTTTTTGTTTTGCTCACAAATTAGGGAATGATTGTATACACATACATTGCACATACTTTTCAACCTTTTTATTGTTCAGTTAGGGGTAAATTTGCATAAGTGCACCTATACGAGCTAAACAAATTATTATTGTATTTAATTTAACAGGAAGGCACGACGAGGTTAGTGATGTGGTATAGGTGGCAATATGCGGAAATGGATAATAAGAGCATTTCGCCCCCTCTGACAAAAGTCTATCAATCTAGATTTGACACGGATTTACAATGTTTCAGAGAGACATTAGCCTAACCTAACAACCTTACCTAACCTATCCTAGTATTATGGGTGGGGGCTGCAGCCACCCCCGCTGGTTGAGTAAAACGGTAGAAATCCAGTTAGGTGGAGTGAGTAACCGTAGATTTTCGTAATGGGGTCCGAGGGGGCGGAATACCCTTATAATCCATTTCCGCATATTGCCACATCATTTACCTCGTCGTACCTTCCTGTTAAATGCAATGCCTGTTGATCGCAAGGTCCAGGGTTCGAATCCCTGGTGGTTTGTATGAGGTTTTTCTCAAGTGGCATTACTTGATTTAAAAGGTAATACAATTCCTGCTTTTCATCCATAGATACTTACCTTACTTTGTCCACTACTTCCCTTCCCACCTCCTTGTCGCACCAAGCTGTCCCATTCTTGGCAGGTCAGGTCAGGTGGTTATAGTAAAGTAGGAGAGTAGAGAGTTTTGTATAGAGGAAGAATAAGTTGAGAAATGGGAAGTACAGTAAAAAATCAAAGTACATGGGCTCAACCAAGTTGCTCCATTATTTATATGTTTTTGGGAAGGTGCATCTGGTGCAAGCAGACAAGACCAGATGGCTGGAGTAAAATAGGTTAAGAAGAGTAATTGGACAGAGGAAGAACAAGCAGAACTTTTGTTATGGCTCATATAGATGTTGTACTGATAAACATGTTTTCACATATTGCATAAACCCATTTATTTTCATTCTTGCAAACTCGTCGATTTGATATTATCCCCCTATTACTGCTCTATTGTTTTCCACTTTATCGCTCACCATTATGCTTTCTATAATGTTACTCCTTATCATTGAGGTTCTTAAATTCCTACTCCCATCTTTAACAGCAAAATACAGGCGGATGCCCAACCCCGAAAGGGGTTGAAATAGGGGAGCTATCCCCCCGCCAAAGGCGGCTTTCTAGGGCCTTTCCTAGCTGATGCTGAGAGGATTGGGTTCTATACTCCGTTCAGCATAAACAGTACGTTGGTAGGGCAGAACGTTACAACACTGTTTTACCCTCGCTATCAGCTGATAAGTTGATAATGGGGGCGAGAAACTATTTGACCTCTCTCTCTCTCTCTCTCTCTCCTGGGAGCGAAACTTCCACCCCCAACTCTCTCTCTACCACCTCCTCCACATGTTACAGTCTCGTTAATCACAGTCTCTAATATACAAATCACATTTCCTTACCCCTGACATTCAATAACACTAAGTATATTCAATTAGATACCAACCATGCAGACTATAATACGTTCGTTGTGTAGGGTACGAGGCGATCTCAAGACACCTTAGCTCCCCAGTGCAGAACGAACCGGATCATGATTATGTCCGCCTTTTAATTATGTATCTTTGTTTTTTATACCATTGCCTTTTTTGTAAAATTGTATTCAGCTAACTATGATCTCAATAATCATTGATGTAATGAAATACGAATTTCTCCTCATACGATGCATAGTTGTGTAGTGCTATTATTTACAACCTGTCAATTAATAATTCAGTCACTACAAGCTTGCTTGCTTTTTTTTTATTTTTTTTATTTTATTTTTATTTTTTTATACAGACCATGTGACAATTAAATGAGGAAACTATAATAACACATCTGAATAATGCCAACCTGACTTATAAACACAAATATGAATGTAACCAGACGACGATGCTGTTGTTTCAGTGGAATAATGGCTCCTTTGAGCAGTATATGGATCGCCTTACTAGTTGGGTTTGTCCCCTCACAGGACGGCTCTGCTCAATAAAGTCGCCCCTCGCGGCAAAATCTAGTATCTCTCTCCATCTCTCTCGCTCTCTCTCTCTCTCCTCTCTCTCTCTCTCTCTCTCTCTCTCTGGGAGATGAAAATTGTTACTAACGTAATTATTAACGTGATTTTACATACCCTAAATCTATATATATAATGTCTTAAATGATAAATAAACTATTGGTCAAAATATTGGTTCAAGATATACAGATATACAGAAAACAGGCATATAACAGACAGACATACAGGCAGATATACACACAAACAGACAGATATACAGATATACATACAGACAAACAGGCATATATACAGACAAACAGACAGATATACACACAGACAGACAGATATTCAGACAGATATACAGATAGACAGACAACTAAAGACAGACAGACAGACCGACACAGAGACAGATAAACAAACAGATACACAGACATAGACAGACAGACAGATATACAGATAGACAGACAGACAGAAATACATAGATATAGACAAACATACAGACAGGCAGATAGAGATATATACAAACATACAGACAGGCAGATAGACAGAGAAGACAGACACATATACAGATAGACAAACAGACATACAAATATACAGACAGTTGATATACAGATAGACACACCGACATATTTTCAGACAGACAGACAGGTATATTGATAGACAAACACAGACATATAAACAGACAGACAAACAGACATATAGATATACACATATACAAACAGTCAGATATAAAGTACATACCATGCAGACAAACAGATATACAGATAAGCAAACATAGATATACAGACAGACAGACAAACAGGGAGCTATAAAGACAAACAAAGATACAGTCAGATGTACAGACAGAGAGACAGATAGACAAACAGACCTATACACAAGCAGACAGACAGATATAAAGATAGACAGAGAGAAATACAGACAGACAGACAGACGGTCACGGTAGCCAAGCGCGTAGACGGTGAGAAATCCAGACAGACAGACAGACGGTCACGGTAGCCCAGCGCGTTTAGTCTCTGTACTGAAGAGAGTACTGCTAAACTCCTGTAGTACTGTACAGGATTAATACATCCTGATGAATGATGATACATCCTAATGATTTTTAAATTGGTTCATTTGATCCCACAGGTTTAACACCTTAACCTTTCCACCCATGACTCAACTATTGTATATGTATTCATATACAGTACATACTGGGGAAACCTCTATAAAAATAAACGCACCTAGACTTTTACCTCAATGGTGGTGTTGAAAAAAAGTCATAACATCAGAAACACTGGATAATTTTCTACTATAGAGAAGTATCCCATTCATTATGATTACAGAAAACCGTACAATAAAAGCAAACACGTTAAAGTCTGCCACACAGAATATTTTGACCAATAGTTTATTTTATCATTTAAGACATTATATATATAGATTTAGGGTATATAAAAATCACGTTAATAATTAAGTAAGTACAATTTCATCTCCCAGAGAGAGAGAGAGAGAGAGAGAGAGAGAGGGCAAATGGTTTCTCGCCCCCATTATCAACTTATCAGCTGATAGCGAGGGTAAAACAGTGTTGTCAAGTTCTGCCCTACCAACGGACTGTTTATGCTGAACGGAGTATAGTCATGTGGTGATGGGTCGGTCTATCAGAGTGAGAGCTGAGCAATCTCTGCCATACCCATACCTTACTCTGACTGTTCCTTTAACTTATATATTTTCTAGATCTCAAGTGACGGCGTCTCTTCCGTGGATTGACCTCCCATTCTACCAAGATTGGAAGCCAAAGCGTCACATTTTTCCCTTGCCCCTCAACTTTCTCTTCATAATTGCTAAGGGGCACAGGGCCCTGGGTGGGGCTTTGGTTTCCCGGGCGTTTCCGCGCCCTCCTCAGCTCCCCGCCATGGAGTGGCTTCGGTCACCCGGGCTTTATTGTGGTCGGCGGGGAGGGTTCTGTGGGGCCACTCGGTTGTGGCCTTGGAGTTGCTCGGGGCCTTGGGGCTGTTCGGCCAGGCAGCTTGGGGAACGGCAACAACAACAACAACAGCAAAATATATTCAATACCGGTATTACAGAGCCGTGTAGTATTTGTAAAGCAAAATGTATGTGAGTGTGGTGTTGAAGTGAGTACGGCGTGTGAGTCTTTAGGATTATCAAGTTGTTGTATGAAGGTATCCATTTGCACAACATGGTGAATGGATGGTTCGGATTATGTGTGGGTGGGTGTGCCTGTGTGTTCATTCTTTGTCCGTTTCACACGATTACCATTTTCCATTACATTTTATTAATTATGCTTACTACCTGCAGGCTACTTAGGCTATTCATTATACACGAATAATATCCCGTATACATTTGGTAAAATACATTTTGTATTTTAAGCCTAAGTAATTACAATAATCTCCCTCTCTCTCTCTGTCTCTGTGTCTCTCTCTCTCTCTCTGTCTCTGTGTGTGTCTCTCTCTCTCTCTCTCTCTCTCTCTCTCTGTCTCTCTCTGTCTCTCTCTCTCTCTCTCTCTCTCTCTCTCTCTCTCTCTCTCTCTCTCTCTCTCTCTCTCTCTCTCTCTCTCTCTCTCTCTCTCTCTCTAAACAAGCTTACATTCCCATAACCCTGCATCAACATGTACAGATAGGTTGCATTAAAGAAGAACAGTATAAGATCATTATGAAATATAAGGCTAGTTCTAGTATTTGTATTGTAGTACTAGTGGTGGTGGATGTATTGTGGTTGTTATTCTGGTCGTAATATTATTATTAAAGTAATGAAGATAAATATTATGTACAATTGTTGATTTTTCATATACAGTATAGGAAAATATATTTTGTAACATTGTTAATACAGTAATTATTGCTCAAATGTCGAAGGTGGCAAAATTGTGTGAGTGTTCGAAAAAGATGTAGGAAACGTAAATGGCTGCCAACTTGTGATTTCGAAAGCGTATTCATGAAGGTTTCTTTACATAATTGAAATTCCATGCATTCAAATAGGCCTATACATACAGTATAGTATATGAAGTATACAGTATGTGTGGATATGTGTGCGTGTGTTATGTTATTATAATGTATACACTATGTTACTTTGTGCAGGTGGGTCTCAATCATAAGGAATCAAACCCAGTATCTTAAGGGAGCCCACCTCGCTTTTTTTTCTCTTTCTCTCCCTCTCTCTTTGGCTTGTATCCATTCTGCCCCATTCAGCCTACTGTTTTAAGTCGTTTACCCCCATCCAGGTGTCAATATTTTCCTGGCGAGCGGTAGCGAGCCAGCATATATTATTATTTTTGTTTTAACAGCAAGCTAAATTTCTACATTTTTCGATAGAAATATTTCTCCGGCGAAGCCGGATTTCTCCATACAATGCTGGCTCGCTATCGCTCGCCAGGAAGAATTCGACAACTGGATGGGGATAAACGTTTTAAAGCAGTTGACTGAATGGTACCGAATGGATACAAGCCAGGGAAAGAGAGAAAAGGAGAGAAATATAAAACAAAGCCTTCGCCCCCCCTTAAAAGTAAGAGCCAGGTATCTTACCAACTACGCTATGACCTTATAAAATGCTAGAAACTAGGAGTGAAATCATGTCTACGTACTCAGGTATATATTATTGTCCAAACATATCAATAGTCCCAATTAAAGGTTGGCAGATATTACAATAGTACTTCATGAATGAGTTGGCTCAGCTTTAGCGTAAAATATGTATGTGGTACGTACTCTGGAATATGGGTCTGCAAATGCGTGATGGGTTGGAATAATATACTCATGCCGAAAAATGTACAAATATATATTAACCCACTGAGCCCCAGCGACGCAGCGTTTGCGTCAGCAATGTATGTAACGCTAATCCCCAGCGACGCAACAGTTGCGTCAGTGTTACTCCGGTCCCAATTACTTCGGTCCTATGGCACCTAGAGGGCTCAGATTTGTATGGGAACTGTGTAAGTATCCCACGCACCCATGCCGATGGTTGAAAACTCTCAAAGTCCAACTGCGTGCGCGTGAGCGCGCTAAAACATGTTTTTTTGGGGAAATTGCCTTCAATTTTTTACTCTTGTAAAATCCGTTTTCGGGGGCTCCGTAGGACCATTTTTGGAACTTTTTGATAGTTTTTTCGTGGTTTTTCCTTCATTCCTAACCCATTCGCTATTGTTTCTGGAAAAAAACTGTTTTCAAAACCGGCTGGTCCCTGGTAGTACATTTATTAATAACTAGCTGGGGCTCAGTGGGTTAAAGGGGGATCCTGTTTGTTATTTTTTTTTCAAAGTTTGATGGAGGTCTAGGAAGGAAACTAAAATAATAATAATAAATTAAATAAATCGATAACAAAATTAACCATCCCCCCTTAACAGACTTTTACTCCGAGATTGTTTTTTTTGTTTTTTTTTTGTGACACCGGCATAGTAACGATTTTTTTTTTTTTTTTTTAGATCGAGGCAATAGATGTATTGTTGGCTGAGCGAAATTACTTTTTTTCTCTTGGGGAATGAGAGAATGTGAATGAATAATATTACAAACGCGAGGGTAGATGCATAGGAAAGTGCAAATTTATGAAGGAGGATAATGAATAACTGTGAATGTATAAATGTATGCACTTCCAACAGGAATATTGCGTATGAAAAAGTCTGCAGGATTGTATAAAGCCGCTGTCACAAAGAGTGCTTTTTCCGTCAATTTTCCATGAGCAAGTATTTTCTGGTATTTCTTCGGTACTTTTTCACACTGGTATCGGAAACTAGATTGAAGGTAGATTATGTTAGGCGGCTGAATTCTGATAAAGTGTAATTTTGTATGCTTCCAGACCATAATAATTGACCGTAAAAATTGCTCGAAAAAGGGCTCGTTTGACTCCGGGTTTAAGTTCCGGTATAAGTATATTTAAATGCTATGGATGTACAAGTAATCCATGATTCAGTAAGGCATAGATAAAGGGGAGACTGGCCGTTTGTTTGGTCTATTAATTATTGTATTCATATATTTTTTTAGTTTCCTCCTAAGACCTCCATCAAGCTTAGAAAAAAAACCTAGACCCTCCTTCAAGATATATTTGTACATTTTTCGAAAGAAAAAATTCCCGGCCAAAGGCCGGTCCCTCTTAAAATTGCAGGCTCGCTGTCGCTCACTAGGAAATAATCGACACCTAAATGGCACGAAAGGTCTTAAAATTGACAACTAAATGGAGCTAAAGATGTTAAAATTGCCAAACTATTGGGCCGAACATCTTATAATCTCAAAACTAGTGGGGCTAAACATTAGGGAGAACGGGGTCCAGAAAAACGGTCTGCCTCCCCGGGGAGGCTGAACCTCGGCTGAGCCCAGAAATCAACATTTCAAATTTGTTTGTTCTTGTTCTAAAATGCTTCTTTCAACATAGGAGAAGAGCATAGGAGGGAACAAAAAAACATATCCCATCCATAACCCCCCTGGGCGGGGGTTCGCCCACGACCCCCAAAAAACTAAAATGTTTGCCTTCAGCCACCAAAATATTTGTTTTGTGTCTTTTGTTTAAAGGGCTTCTGTAAGCAATAGAAATGATCATAATTATGAGGGCATAAACACCCATATGACATCCCTAGCACCCCTCTGGGGGGGCCCCAATATCATGGAATTTGGTAAGAAACTGTTAAATAATATTGTCTGAGGTCTAGTATCTCCAGATGTTTTAATTTAGTTAGCCATCAAACTCCTTGTTCTATGACTGCTGTCAAAGAAAACGCTGTCTAAGGAGGACAAACTAATACATTCTCCCCCAAAATGGATTTAGGTGTGTGATAATCTAAGATTTTTGTTTGCCAGCGATCATATATTGGCACTTCCGAGTCTATCTAAATTTTTTTGTATTGCCCAAATGCATTCCCCTTCTAACCACTACAAATAGGCCTATATAGGAACATTTGCTCGTCGATTTATGGCCGATTTCCCGAAAATTTAGGAGATTTGGTCATTTGGAAGTTAAAATCCAGCTGTATCCCAAAGATAATTGTATAATAGATTTTTTTCAGCACCTTCTATTATTCAATATGGGAAAACGATGACGCTGCTTTGTAGGGGATGCTTGTAGCATACGCCATGCATAAATTGCGGGAAATTTGAAAAAAATTCTGTGACTTATCAATTTTACAAATGTTGCAATGAAATGCTGCGCTCACGCGTGCGCGCACGTACATAGAGAGCTGAATTTTTCATCGAGTTAGTGTTACGCCATTACCATATATATGGCAAAAAGCCAGCAATGAGTCTCTTATAGAAGCTGAAATAAAAATATTCCTGGTGTCTTCCCTTAACTGTTGAATAGAAGAAAGATTGGGAGTAACGTTTTACTCTTGAGTTGGAGAGTTGTACAGAGTAAGGGTGGGATTGTGTTGCAAGTCAGGTACTACGTGGTATGCACTGAGAGAGCTCTGAGGAACACTGATTATTGTAGTAGTGATAGAATAGCGAGAGAGATGCAACATTGCGGCGAAGAGTGAGAGATTGCAGAGAGTCAGTGAGTGAACAGGAGTTAATGATTCGAAAGTCTTTCCTTTCTACTTTGTCTAGAAGTGCTGTGTGAGAGGATCCTCTCCAAACATGTGAACAATACTCAATACAAGGATGCACTGTGCCCCTGTACAGAGCAAGAAGCTGAGCAGGTAAAGAACCCCTTGAGGTGGTTGAACACACCCAGCTTCTGGGAGGCCGCCTTAGCAAGGCTGGCATATGTTAACATACTGTACACTATTCTCTATAGGCTGCAGTTTGTTTATTTTAATTTTTAGTGAATCCTATAATATTTGAAGAATACATAATTGCAGGTAGTACCACGGTTCAATATGTTGTATTTATTTATTTATTAATTATTATTACTTATTTTGTTATCGCAGTTCTGTGATATTACTGGGTGTGTTAAATTTGCTGATCTATTAGTTTTGGATGTTGCTTCATTTTTTCTGCAATCTAAAACAATGTTGTCGACTGTTTATTCCTAAATGTTTAATTTGTTTTGTTACCTCTATTTGTGCAATGTTATCTGACATATTAATCATATTGAAAATCAAAACTTAGCGTGTATTTAACAATGAGATATAGGGAGAAATATATATATACTCTGCTTACGGCCAATCAATCGAAGTGATTAAGTTCCGAGTGAAACTATAATCTATTCGCTGTAAGTAGGCGAGAAATCATGACCTCTAACCTCTGTTACTCAAATACGACTAGAGTAATGGAGCTAATATTTCAACCAATTTGGAAGAGTTAGTCAAGGAATAGATGTGGAAATTTACAGCCAATTTGCTCCAAGCCCTTTTTGAGTTACAGAGGTTAGAGGTCATGATTGTTCGCCTACTTACAGCGAATAAACTATAGTGTAAGAGGAGATGAGTGAGAATGGACATCTCATAATTAATATGTGAATATATATTACGCTTGGGTATATATAGATGAGTATGGGTAGATATTGTTGGATGTCAATCAATCAAGCAAGATTGATTTCATCTATCTATCTATCTATATACTCAGGCCCAATCCCCACTTTTCCTGTTTTTGTTTATAATATACTATTTAATCATAAGCATTTTACATATCTTATTCTATATGCAGTAATATATAGGAACAATATGATAAGAATTATGAATGACTATTGCAATGTTAAGGGGGGTCACCTGCCTTTGTTCTCTCTATTTCTCTCTTTCTCTGGCTTGTATCCATTCGGCCCCATTCAGCCTATTGTTTTAAGACGTTTATCCTCTTTCGATTTTTTCCTGGCGAGCTGTAGCGAGCAAGCGTATTATTAAAAAAAACATTGATAACAGGCTAAATTTGCACATCTGTCGATAGAAAAATGTCTCCGGCGAAGCCGCATTTCTCCATATAATGCTGGCTCGCTATCGCTCGCCAGGAAGATATCGACACCTGGATGGGGATAAAAGTCTTAAAACAGTAGGCTGAATGGAGCTGAATGGATACAAGACAGAAAAAGAGAGAAATTTAAAAGGAGATAAAACAGCAGGTCACCCCCTTTAAAAATATTGACCATATGAACAGGGTGAGAGAGTGTGGCCATGAGTACGTGTTTTAATACAGGTGAGTAACTGAATGTGTGAATGAACGACTATGACTGAGTGAGTGAGTATCTGAGTATGTGACAGACTGTTTATGTGAATGAGTGAGTATGTGACTGACTGTTTATGTGACTGAGTGAGTATGTGACTGAGTGAGTTTGTGATTGAGTGAGTATGTGACTGACTGATTATGTGACTGAGTGAGTATGTGACTGAGTGAGTATATAACTGAGTGAGTATGTGACTGAGTGAGTATGTGACTGAGTGAGTATATAACTGAGTGAGTATGTGACTGAGTGAGTATGTGACTGACTGTTTATGTGACTGAGTGAGTATGTGACTGAGTGAGCATGTGACAGAGTAAGTATGTGACTGAGTGAGTATGTGACAGAGTAAGTATGTGATTGAGTGAGTATGTGACTGAGTGAGTATGTGACTGAGTGAGTATGTGACAGAGTAAGTATGTGACTGAGTGAGTATGTGACTGAGTCAGCATGTGACTGAGTGAATATGTGACTGAGTGAGTATGTGACTGAGTGAGTATGTGACAGAGTGTGTTGACTAAGTGAGTGAGTATGTGACTGAGTGAGTATGTGACTGACTGAGTGGGTGTATAACTGAATGAGTCTATGACTGATTCAGTGAGTAAGTGACTGACTGAGTGAGTACGTAACTGAGTATGTGAATGAACAAGTAACGGGGTGAGTAAAAGAGTAACTACAGTGTAAATGAATAAGTGACAATGAATGTGTGAATATGTGGCTATAAGTGAGTGAGTGAGTGGATAACTGATTGTGTGTGTATGTTACTATGAGTGAGTGAATGTGTGATTATGATTGAGCATTTGACTAAGTGTGTGACTATGAATGAGTGTGTGAATATGACAGTGTGTGCCTATGACTGAGTGCATGACTATGAATGAGTGTGTGACTATGACTGTGTGACTATGAATACGTGTTAATATGAGTGAGTTTTGTAGATAATGAATGGGTGTGTGTGTGTGTGATTGAGAATATAATTATCAAAAATATTAACCAATAACGAGTGTACTAATAATATGGTGTCCAGTGTGCGAGTGGGCGTACATGTCATAGGGTTACTCTCACTAGGGTTTATGCCACTCAGTATTCAAAGGGGATTTGGAAATATTAATGCATGATTCAGTGAGTGGATGGTGTGTGTGTATGTGTGTGTGTTGCAATAGGGTTTCTCAGTTTAGTATATACAAATAATAATAAAGTAGAAGTGCCGCTTCGCCTAAAATCAAAGCGGCATACCCAGCTCTGCGATTGGTTCCTATTACCTTTGACATACAGTATTGCCGGTACATATATATATATATTTTTAATCAAATTAGACAAAGCCTGCCTCCTACGACCTATATAACGACCTATATAAAATGTCCGGTGTTATGGTTAACAGTGCTGCTAATTAGTACCACCCATGCACTTATAGCTCCCATAAAGGCAAGAGATCTGGTGCACAGTATACAGGTGATGTATTTTGAAAGAGAAGTGAACAAATACAAACTTGTGGAATACACTATTGTTTCCAATGCAATACTACGCATATCAAAATGAAAGGTTGCTCAATCTCTTACACTTTTCGCAAATATCTTACTTTTGAGGGGCTATCACACTTGCCTATATTTCCGTGGTCTCCACGATTTCCGTGGGTTCTTGTCTATTTTCCGTGGTCTTCCGACAATCCAGGCTACCCAAGCAAGTTGGGAGATCTTCGTCTATCCATGGAAATGTTCGGGCGTGATTTAGTAGGCTATATCATGGAAATACATTTATTATGTATAAATATATAGTAATAAATATATACAGTATATATTCCATATAAATTAAACTAGATAATGTTTAATATATCTAATGATAATGTGATAGGTGATATTCGAACCATAAAAGTTATAAAATATCACATGGAACAAATTATACAAGCGTACATATAAACAAGCAAGGAAAGAAATACTGTCAATGCCTATTTTAAATGTGTAATGCGTACATCATGGCCTGTGATTGGCTACGAGGCGTGGGCCCGAGCTTAGTCAGTCTACTCACTCGCTTACTTCTTGGTATATAATTTTTTTATCTCGCTTGTGTTTACTTTATGATATATACATTATTATTTGGTTTCCTGTAATTTTTAATAGCTCTTTATATTCGGATATTACTGTAATATATTAAGTAATTGTTAAAATTACTTAGAAATATACAGTTTTATGAATAAATAAGGAACAATACAGATAAATAAATGATCAGGGTACTGATAAAATAGCCAATCACGAGTGTGCTGCTGCTTCCACTAACTTTCACTGTTACCGACAGACGTGGATTCATGTCGCTTGTTTTAAGCAATAGAGAGCAATATAGTCATACTTACCATGTTTTTATATATGCTCATCTTTATCATTGGGATTGAGATGCATTAATAGCATGACAGGAAGATAAAACGGCCGAAATAAGACCAATTAATTTCGAAGGGAGAACGAAAGACTGTAGGTATAATTCGATTTTCGTGGATTATCTAGGTGCATGTGTGATAGGAAAACCACGGTCGTCTAAACTATGAACGAAGATCCAGAAACCACGAAAAAATAGCCAAGTGTGATAACCCCCATGATGAATGAATGAATGAATGAATATAGAAAAGGTGGGTGAAGGTGAAAGAAGGGAAGTTTGTATTGGTTAAGTAGGAGAGACAGTGGTAATAGTGAGAAAAATAGGGTGTCGGGGCTTAACCCAACGTGCGTGAGTTGAGTAATTGGGTTGGGGTTGAGTTATTTTAGTTAGAGCGGTTAATTAATTTACTGAGATTCAGTATGGCTTGCCAAGAAGGGGGCTGGGGATGGTGACCCCTATGATGCCATTATAGTAATGATTATTAAGATAAATATAATTGATGTCTACAATAGGAGCGTTCAATCTGTAGATACACTTGCCAGATGTCACTAAATTATTTTATTTATCACGAATAGCATATTAAAATGTGAACATTGCTAATACTTACTATACTGTATATCCTTTGTTGTGATTTCAAAACATCAAGTATAGTTTTAGATTAATGTTTCCTACATTATGGTGTGTAACAGATAACTCCAATGGATAGGGCCTATATATTTGATTAAATACATTTCTATTTTTCATTGTATAGTGGAATTTTGCATACAGAAGATGTTGATTGCTCGTTGATTGATGAGTGTTGATAAAGTTGAGATATCTTCATTAGTCCATATATATTATTGAAACTCTAAAATTGTAAGCAATTTTAATGATAATGTGATAATCTAATGTGTTATACGAAAAGCTAAAATATATCACATATAACACATTAATAACATAGATATTACAAAGAGAACACAAGCTATATAAAAAAAATATAAAATCAACAAGTAGGCTAGATTTATAGACTGACTGAGTCTCGTGTTACATATCACCGGCCATACCCAATCACAAGCCATGCTTATTTTAAACATGCAGTGGTTTCCTTAACACCAGGGTAAGTCACTACGGAAATGGTAAGTTAAGATATCAGCCCCTGATTGGTCGATAGGCCAGAGAACTCGTCTATCTCAGCAGGCAATCTCCTCTCTCGCTTACTGTTTTGTTCTCATATTTGTTTTGTTGTCTGTGTTCACTTTATAATATTTACGTTAATAGTGTATTTTATGTGACATATTTTATACCAGGAGGTTCGGATATCTCTCTAGAACATCACTCAATTATTGAAATTGCTTGTTATTAAATGATTTACAAAATACATATGAAATAATGAAGATATCTTGATTTACTAATCTACTCCTATCCATTAGCCAATCAATAGCCTCTATAAAAAACTGAGTGTTTCTCAAGTCCGGCAGTCCTGTTCAAAGAAATATATGTAACTGAATGAAATGTCAATTTAATCATAAAAGCGTTATTTTATTTAGATCCCAGTATTATAAATACATCATTAGCATACAAAAGAAGGTAAATTATATACACTCATTCCTATAGTAGGCCTATTCGTTCGGTATCAGTCGCTTTGATTAATCAATTACTTTCAGAGATGTTAAACTAATAGTTAACATTGACCTTTGACCTTTATCTTGACCTTTATGATATGTGTCTGAAAATGCAACATTTTCGTTTTTCACTAAAGGGCAACTATCTCAGTGAAATTTGGGAAATTTGCATGAATAGTAAAGAAAATAGGATAGTGACCTTATATTTGACCTTGACTTGTAACCTTGACCTTTCAAATGAAGTCTTATTTTGTTGTGTAATACCTTGGCCTAGGTATTCCGAATATACCTGGTAAGCCAAGTGAGAATCTTACAGTTGGTAAAAGAGATACTGGTAAAAAAATTAAATTGACCTTTGACCTCGACCTTTGAACTTACCATTTTGAATATTTATCTAAAATTGGGTCAATATAATATCAGTGTTACCAGCAACATTTATAGTGAAAATGAAAACATATGAGTAGAAACCAAATAATATGAAATATTAACCATAATTTTAACCACGACCTTTGACCTTGACCTTTAAGTTAAATTTAAAATTTCTTTTTGATTGACCTTTGCATTGACGAAATGGATATGCCTGTGAAATTAGGTGAAAATCCATCGAACGGTCTAGGAGGAGTTTCCGGACAGACAGACGGACGACGACGACGACGGGCGACGACGGACGACGACGACGACGACAGACAGGCTGGCTGTTGGTGCACAGTATACGGGCGGGATCTGTGTGCGCGATACCACTCTGCTTCACAGAGTTGATAATAATAATAATATATATATATATATATATATATATTTAATAGTGGCCCCTCCATCATTGACGATGTTGCCTATTAGTATAATAGTCTCCATTCAACATCCACGTCAGTCGTTTGAATCAACCGCCGCGAGGAAGAATAGGAGTAATCTTCATAAGTGCAACGCTACTTCTCTTATGGTGTCGTCACATATCGGGTAGCCACTACGAAAAAACTTCGTAAAAAATAAGAGAACAAAAAAGGAAAAAGAATTTTCCACCTTAACACTGTTATTCACAAGCTTCCCACATTCGGTGGATTTTCTTGCGTTGCGGCTTCTTACCGCCTCTCGCCAAGTGCAACAATTCTTCCTTCTTTTCCTCGCGGGCCTACTGTCAACACTTGTGCCCCCGCGCTCCGGCTTCATTCCATGCTCGCTCTCCTCTAGTGAGTCTTTTCTCATTTGTATGTATCTGGGAGATAGTGAGCAGGGTTTAGATTAGCTAGCACGGGTTGTGTTAAATTGTTGGCCCGCAGGAAGTGTTAAATTAGGGTACGTTTAGGCGCTTCTCCTTGTGTTCAATTTTTCCACCACACGTTGTGTTTCTTTATTGTTGCTAGGCACCGTAGTTTTTGCTTTTTACTTAGGAGGCTTTCCTTTAAGTTTCTTGCTGTTCCTAGGAACAGCTTGAGGGTCTAAGGACCCTGTCTTTGTTGCAGACGCGCCAGGGTTAGGATTATCCCATGTGGTTGTGGCGTCCTCCGGCGTTTGAGCCTAGGGAGAGGCCCCTCGTGGGGGCTTTTCTCTTCGCCCTTATGGCACGGTTCTGAGTTCTTTGTGTAGTCTGTAATGTTTTTTTCCGGATAAGCCTTTAGGTTATCTAGTTTTGGGAGGGTTTTTATTATTACTGTGATTGTTATTTATCATGTCCCCTGTGAGTTGTGGTCTCCCTGTTGGTTAGTGTGCCACTTTCTGGGAGTCCGGCAACGTGTTCCAAGCGTGGGAGTGCGTGAGTTTGGGGTCTAGTTTCCTCGTGGCTGTGCCTTGCTCCGAGTCCCCCTTCACTTTGCTGTGCCTACGGTTTGTAGCCGTTGGGTCGGTCCGCCGTGCCGGCGTATTCACGAGCTCGTGTCTCCCTCACCGGGTTGTTGCGTCGGTGGGTGTGGTGACGCCACTGCCCCCTGGTCCCTGGTCCCTCGGGAATCCGGCGGACGCCGATGTAGATCTGGTTGATAAGGTGCTTTTCAACCCCTCGGACTTTGCCTCTGCTTTCAGGCGGTTGCGCGAGGTACAAGTCCTCCGGCGGGTGGTGTTTTCGTGTACGGAACAAACCGATTCCCGCCGTTCGGGGTCCCCCGGTCTTTCGGCCTGGTCAGTTTTGACGGGGGATATTGCGGTCATTTACCCCACCGTGCCGGCGGCCCAGTGGGTAACAGACCCCGGCGGACACTGCACTTATGTCCATCAGCTAGCACGCTTACCTCAATGACGTTTACCCCGCCGTGCCGGCGGCCCAGTTGGTAAACTAAGCAGCGGCTGCTTGTGTGTTTTGTGGAGCACAGAGCGGTCCACCGTTAAAGGGTTTCCTGTGCTACAACATACGTCGTGACGGGGGCCCTCGGTTTTGGTGGTATCTCCTTCTCATGTTATCCAGGGGCATGGGACGAGGATATTCATGCCCTCTTAGGGGTAACAAGAAAGAGGAGGCCGTGGCCTCCTATTCTTCTTACACCGGGAGGTTAGGATGGGTGAGACTCTCCCTGTACATCCTTATGAGCATTGATTCCTGGAAATGTTCTTTCCAGGTGGACACTCAAGACAGCCGGCTACCGCGTCGTTCCCGCCGGGGAGAGGAGTCTCTGCATCATGCCTTTGTTTACAGTCTGCTCAACCCCCTCTTGTCTTTTGCTACCAATACCAGCCCATAGCAGATGTATCAGATGTGTTCAGTGTTTAAACAGAAACTCTTTCTTGTGGGCATATCGTACGTGTCCGGTGTGTACCGATCTGTGAGAAGAATAGCTCGCGGCCCAAGATATGTATTGCTTACTCACGCTCATTGATGTTAAGACTAAGTTTAAGACCTATGCTTCTCAGGTAGCTAACAAAGAACTGTCATGTGATAACCCAGAATTATTAGGGGTAGTTCAATTGTACACATTTGATTATCATATAGCTCACCAATCACACAACTCCCCTATACCCTTGTTGACCATTCGGTCCCCTACGTCCTCCACGACATCCGCACAGAGCTCCTCTCCCCCAGCCAAGAGGAGCCGCTTGATGTCACCGGAATGCCTCCACCTTGCCCAACCGGCTCCCCCGGCGGGCAACCTGAGGCGCACAGACAGCACGGAATATCTGCCTGACAAGATCCGCCGGTTCTTGAGCCCACCACGACGTGTGTTACTTTCTAATGAAACTCCTACTTCTGCGCAAGTAGATCTCACAGGATCACAGCTGGAAGGTCCGGCGACCTCCTCGGGGACGCAAGAAGTTAGTCCCGGTTTCCCCGAGCCGGACGCTGGCCCCTCTCACATTGCCACTAGACTTAGACAAACTGTACACGTTAGGCTCCAAGGTTCCAAGTTAGTGTTGTCAAACGAACAGGCTCAGCAAGCCGACATGGCTCATACCTCTGCTCAGTCTCCGGGTGTAATTACGTCAAATGCGGTTATGACCATACGGTCTCACGCGACACTCCTGGCTCCTTTTAAGGACCAGCTCGGCTTGACAGCCGCCCTCAAAGATATAGGTTCGCAAAATGCGACCAACCCAATAACACCTCAGCCGCGTGACCAGAAGTCACCGGCTTGCGGTTCGCCCCACCCGGGCTACAGCTAGTAGCAGTCTGACGCTGATGAACAATCATAAGACACACGCGGCCACTATCAAACAGGCTGACACTCTGATACAGACAGACCAAAATGATAGGCCAACGACACAAACCACTACCATGAGGTTAACAGCTGTACAACTAAATTAATTGTTAGAGAAGGTGGTAAGTCAGTGTGCCATTAAACAAGGTCAGACACCTACTCCGGCACCGGGACCACCTCACAGTGTAGCTAGGCCCCCCTCTCATATCAATGTAGGCATTCCCTCTCCGGCAGTCCCCTCCGCCGGGCCAGCAACGGCCCGTATAATTGACTACCCGCCGCCCACGGGCCCGGCGCTCAACAGACCAATTAATTCCCGACCTGCGGGGCAAGAGTTTCAACCGCGAGCCGTCAATGTTACCCCAGGTTCATTGCCAGACCCATTAGTCCGTCCCTCAACCTCGACGCAACTCCTAGGATTAGGAGACCTCGAGTTCATGGGTGTGTCCAAGCCCCCCAATATAACTCCCCATTCCGCCGGCCGACCCAAACAGGGACTACCGCCGGAGCCTTGGGCAATTGTTCCTCCCGGCCTTAGATCCCCCTTGACTTGATTGGACACTGAGTCAGTTCATAGTCAGGAACGCCTAAGTCTCAATAGTTCAGTAGGTTCGGATGATACCCAACCTTACTTATCCCCCTCGAAAAACAGGACACATAAGGCTTGTAGCCTGCCGGGTCCCTCTTCTACCCCCAGTTCTCACCCCGGTGCTCCACTAGCCCTGCCGGGTGTCCCGTCAAAATCTCAGGTCTCAAAAGCGCCAGGCAGGCTCTGGCTTCCGGTTACGGAAGTGACACAAGGTAAGGGGCATAAATCAATACAAGGGGAGGTCCCGGTGCCGGTGGAGTGGGCTATTGAAGTTAACCGTAAACATGTCTTTAGGGTCAAAGATGCTAACGGTACAGTCATACAGGTTCCTATATATGCCGAACCTGACCCGGCAAATTTTCAGTATTTTGTGTACAACCCATGCCAGCTGGTTCCTCTTCCGGCGGGTTCCCCAGTCCAGGATCCTTCTCACCCAGACACTCCCATTTGCCCTGATTGCCATAAACGATGTAGCCCTACTGGTTGTCGTTATCTGCCCACACATCAGGAGCCTTCTGGTAAATTTCACAGATGTGGTCCACATAAAGACCAAAGGGAGTTGAATCTGAGTGAGGTGGGCGATGGGCCGTGGGTAACGTGGGATCAGGAACTGCAACAATTTGCTATAGATATTACATCCAATTCCTTGTCCCCAATTCCCCCTCCCCCCCTTATCGAGTTTGACTGGCTAGCACAACGACCGGGTGGAGTTCCATTCCCTATTTTTAATTTTCTTATAGCCCCTCAATTGACGGCGGCAGATTTTCCCTTGCCACTCATTACTCCTGAACCTATTGAACTTCAACGCAAATTTCTGGTCAGAGATAAGGTCCACAGGACGTTTATTAGCTTCCTGCTAACTAGAGATACGGCCCAGGCTATTGCCCATCTAATGCCGAATCCCTCTCCACGAACCCAGGAATTAGTTAAAGTTTTTCAACAATACCTCCTCCCTGCCCCGGCTAGAACACTCACGGAAATTCGAACAGCCTTGTTTGAGGCAGTTCGGTCACGTCAGCTACTCAGACTAGGTATGGCTCAAGGGTTACCTATGAATGCTTACTATAGGATCTTGTTCTCCCCTGTATTAACTGCGAAAGTCATAGATAAACAGACGGAACGTGATGTTCGGGTTATGTTGCGCTTGAAGAACAAGACAAACCAATAGCTCTTTCCCTGTCGGCTCAAGGCGGTAGGCGGACGGGTTCACCTCCGGCTCGGGGGTTTAAATTCACATATACTTTTAGGACTACTGTCCAGGATTCTCCAGTCCTCCCTCCGTCTTTCTCCCTCCCTCGGCAATGCTAGCGCAATAGGGTTTTTGAGGTTCGACCAAGTGTTCATTCCCACGGGGGGCAGCGCCCCCTGA
Source organism: Paralithodes platypus (assembly GCA_032716605.1). Classification (NCBI taxonomy): domain Eukaryota; kingdom Metazoa; phylum Arthropoda; class Malacostraca; order Decapoda; family Lithodidae; genus Paralithodes; species Paralithodes platypus. The sequence continues at coordinate 11,737,228 of CM064502.1, forward strand.
TGGCTTCGGTCCGACTGACCGGAACCGGTCCACACAAAAGCACGCCGGAACGAATGTCATGCGGCTTTACAGGGTGTTGCATAATAGATCGATAACCACCCTCTGCATAAGGGATAAGGCGACTAACTCATTACGCAGGGATGAAGGACTGTGGCCGCCATCCAGGGTCGGTTCTGCGACAACCGTTAGACCCCCGGCGGACCCGCACCTGGAGTGTATCTCACATTTCGTTGAACAAGTGATAGCCGGAAGCACCCGCCCGCCGGCTTGCCTCCTTTAAACTATGTCATAACTAGTCATTAACAGGGAGAGAAGGTCACCAAAGGATTCTCACCCACAATAATGGGGCCCCTAGTAACTAGTCATTTACAGGGAGAGAAGGTCACCAAAGGATTCTCACCCACAATAATGCATGTCGGTCCCCTACACAGGTCCCTCTTGATACGATAGATACGGTGTAACACATCAGTTTTCCTCCACATACTAAGCCATCTCAGTCCTCGGCTCGTCTGGCTGCCGGCTGTTCCTTTAGAGATCGCCCCCGCCGTTGGGGATAGGAAGTCACCCCGGCGGGGCTTTTTCTTCCTATCTCCAATGGACTAGGGCCTGTCTCCATATACTTAACCTAGGGGTATGCACCCGGAAGATGTTTCCCTTTATGTTCCAATAGCGAGAGAGAGAGAGAGAGAGAGAGAGAGAGAGAGAGAGCAAGTTGCCTATAGCGTGTTTATCATGCTACACACACCTCTACCTAATTGTATCAAGGCTTATGGTATTATGCATAAGAATTCGTTATATTACTATCACAATCGAAGGTGGGTAAGTGAAATGTTAGACAACTTATTTATAATGCCATTACCATAGATTAAATTAATGTTTCTTCATATAATAATTCACACTCCAGCCACAGGTTTCTTTGTAATCCACCACCACCTACCCCTATCCTCCACTACTGCTAGGTTGCCCTCTATAGTTTATCACCCCCCACTTTGTATCTTGATCTCTTTATGCATGTTCTGTCTCGTGCTCGTCTTCTACCTTTCATGTAACGTTTTTTCCCATAGCTTCGTAACTTTGTGGAATTTGCCTAGCTTACCTCTGCCGTTTTAATCATGAGTTTTAGTGCCACATAGTGTTCATGGGCTCAGGGTGTTAAACCGGTGCAATTTTGTGTGAAGACTTTAATTCTGAATATGAGAAGGAGTACAAGCAAATTAACATGGAATAACATTGCTTTGGCCATTTTATCACTTCCGAAGACATATTATGAACTATAAACCATACTTTTGTATTTACATATACAATAATGAACACTAACAATAATGGAATCGGGTCTCGTTTGACACCCTGCACCCTGGTGCTAGTCCTTATAGTAATACAAATAATAACAATAATATTGATGATAATAATAATAATGATAATACCCTCTCCCCTCCCCCATCTAAGATTCTTGAGGTAAAAACACACAGTTTCATATTGGAGGATGTCTTTGTTTCAATTTGCTACAACTTTAGCAGTATTATGTTTCATTAATACCAGCAATCCTATAGTGTGCAATCATAATACCACAGAATATTCAAAACACAAAATTATGTTTTCATAGTAAAGTAATCAGCCAACCACTTCCGTCCACCCCCACCTGCTACCACCTCGCCGCTAGTTCCCCCTCTCACTCCTGTACCCTCCTTCCCCCTCCGTCGCCTCCCTCCTTCCACCCCATACCTTCACCTTCTACCCCCGCACCATCACTGTTACCAGATAATTTATGGACACTGATTGTGCTGCCCTCTATTGAGGTCTTGGACAGACCAAGGGTGTATCTGTTTCATCTGCCCACAACTGTACCTAGGATACTCACACCGAAATTCCGCGCAATAGAAGTAGATCGGAGTGTAAAAATTAAGCATTGAAAGCGAGATGAAATACCTGCAAGGAAAAGGCTAAACGGGGAAATTAAAAAACAGTCTCTTGGGGAAAGAAGGGAACGCTCGGAGACTTAAAAAAAAAAGGAAGAAAAATAGGTGATGGGAAATGTGAGCAAGATGTAGCATGGTGTATATATGTGGAAAAGAATATCTATGCAATATTTTGTGAAACAGTTATGATACACTGACGAAATATTTTGGAAATATGGCTAAGATGTGGCACCTATATTGAGTTTCACTAGCAAATGCTCAGAGTGTCTACAATACAGTTGCTCACATGAATGTGTACTCACTCTAAGAATTAAAGTATGGAAGGAAAATAACAGAATGATAGAATTACGAGCTTAGTTACAGTAGTATATTTAAATGAGCAATTAACGGTTGCATAGCAAATTGTTCTTCTGAGACAATAAAGAGGATAACGATTGATTTGGCCAACTGTTCCAGAGAGATAATGAGGATTGTTTGGCGGTTACATATGAGAAGATTACTTTGTTTTTACATATGGATCAAGGAGACAAATGCAAAACTGCATGTGATGATCGACTTCCTCCCCCAGAGTTGAAAGAGTCACAGAGCCAAAATAAAGAAATGTTCGAGCCAAAATGCCGGGACACACGGAATTTGAAGCAATTTAAGTCATAGGATGAGGGAAAGATGGAATCAGGGAGAGAGTACCAGAGCTCAGCTGTTGAATAGAAGAAAGATTGGGCACATCATTTCACTCTTGGGTTGGAGAGTTGCACAGAGTAGGGGTGGGATTGTGTTGCAAGACAGGTGCTACGTGTTCTATGCAAAGGAGGTGGTATACATTGAAAGAGCTCTGAGGAACACTGATTATTGTAATCGCGGTAGAATAGCGAGAGAGATGCAACATTACGGCGAATAGTGAGAGATTGCAGAGAGTCGGTGAGTGGACGTGAGTTAATGAGACGAAAGGCTTTCTTCTCTATTTTGTCTATAAGTGCTGTGTGAGAGGATTATCCCCACACATGCGAAAATAGAACAAGAAGCTATGTAGGAGTCAAGAACCCCTTGAGGCGGTTGAGCACACCGAGCTTCTGGGGAGCCGTGTTAGCAAGTGTGGTAATATGGTCTTGGTGGGTATTTAAAAGAATATATACACATACAGTATATGTAAGCTAAAAAGGAAAGGACACATAAAAGAAGAAACTGCAATTTAGAGGAAACCATTAAACTGAACACAAGAAGAAAGAAACGGCTGTAATTGAAATGAGAGAGAGAGAGAGACAAAAAAAAAAGCAGTACAAAGGAAATCAAGCAACAACAGGTCTAGTGACCCCTCTAGGCTGCTAATTGTCCTCCAAAACACTGAAGATCAAGCGTCCGAACAGTGGTTTAGAGTGGGTAAGGGACAATTGGGAAGGTAACTACTGCCCCGGAACTAATGTCCGTGGCAGGATTAGGAAGTTAGTAGGGGACAGATGGGTTAGTAACATAACACAGTTATAAGTGATCTTTCGTATATCTGGGAAAAAAGAGAGTAACGTCCTAGTAATTATATACGCAATAATCCTTGATGAATCTGAGGGGGGAATAAAATAAAGTTATTAATTTACGAACGAGAGAGAGAGAGAGAGAGAGAGATGGAAAGCGAAATGAGGAGACTGGAATGGAAGGATTGGCTGAGTGAGAAGAGAAGCTGAATGTGGATGAAGAGCGAGATGGAAATGTTGGAGAAAAAACTAAATCAAATCAAAAGCAAAAGGGTTAGCAAGAAAGTACATCGGTTCGGTTCAGTGCTTGTTCGGGGGTTAAACCTTTCCCTTAATGTTCACTTTAATTTGTTTATCTTTGAGCTCTATTTTGCTCTCCCTTTTTCTTTTCTCTTCTTTTTCAGAGTTCTTGTATGATTCTTTTAACTTCTCTCTTTTTTCTTTTTTTAATAAAAGTATATAGAATACAAGTATATAGAAACTGCTGGAAACTGAAGAGTTGAACGAAAAGAAAGGCACATTTGGAGATGAATACAGGGAGGTGGATATGGTGGAAATCACAAGAGAACAGACATGGAGTACAAAGGAAAACAAGCAACAACATTCCTAACGAAGGTGGCACTGTGGTAAAGGATGACTAACAGTAGAGCAAAATACACTGACATAGAAAAATTGAAACCTTGGATTGGTTGGAACATTGACTACAGTAGATCTGGACTTGACACGAAAATGAAACTTTTCAGTAAGGGACCCAAAATCGGAAAACAAACCCCCAAGTTCGAACCTCGAAACCCCGAAAATTTGATATTTTCGCGGTTTCGAGGTTCGAAATTGGGCGTTCGTTCTCCGATTTGGGTCCCTTACTGCAAAGTTCCATTTTCGTGTCAATTTCAGATCTACTGTAGTCTATGGTTAGAAAAACGAGGAAGGAACGGGCGTGGAATGAATAGTTCTTTTAATGTTTTGAGGTAAAACATGAGAGATAGGAGAGATGAATAGAAGTATGAAAATTAAGAATTTAAAAGTGGAAAAAGAGAACTGGTGGTCGAACGGAAATATTTGTAGAATGGGAGTATAGAGGACTGAATTGGGAAACGAAATAGCTGAAAAAATAAAAAGGGGGAGAGAAAAAAAAAAAAAGCGAGGTGTGTGTGTGTGTGTTTGTGTGTGTGTGGGGGGGGAGGGGGGCTGGCAGCGGAGGACGAGACGAACATGCAAAGCAAATAAAAAATAAAAAAGGGGAAAGGAAAGGAATAGATAAATATGTCAAAATAAGGACAGAACATGCAGATGGACGAGGACAAGAAAAGCAGTCGAATGACTAAAACAGAAAACGAGAGCAGCACAGGGATTGACTGAAGGGGGTACTACTCGGGTTTTATCGACCTCCTGCTCCCTCATGTTTAGCATATTAGCATTGAGGTTTTAAGACGTTCGTTCCGTTAGTTTGGCGATTTTGAGACCTTTTGCCCCATTTGTTTGTCAATATTAAGACCTTTCGTGCCATTTATAGTAGATGTCTATTTTTGTCCTGGCGAGCGATAGCGAACCTGTAGTTTTAGAAAGAACTGGCTTTCGGCTGGAACATTTTTCTACCGAAAAATGTACAAATATATCTTGAAAGGGTGTCTAGGGGGTGTTTTTTTAAACTTGATGGGGGTCTAGCGAGAAAACTAAAACATATATAAAATATATAAATATTTAGACTAAAAACCAAGCACTACCCCCTTAAAACAAACATACGTAAACATAGAATTTGGAGAAGGTAGAAGAAAGACACGAACAGAGAAGTGGATTGGTCGGCCATAAAGCCGGAGTCACACGATCCATTTTTCGAGCAATTTTTACGGGCAATTATGGTCTGGAAGCATTAAAAATTACACATCATCAGAATTTACCCGCCAAGCATAATCTACCTTCAGTCTAGTTACCGATACTAGTGCGAAAATGTCCCGAAATAATACGATAAAACACTTGCTCATGGAAAATTGACGGAAAAATGCGCTCTTGTGGCAGCGGCTTAAGAAGAAGAAAGAGAGTGGATTGGAGGAAGTGGATAAGAAGGAGAAGTGGATTGGTTGGCCATAAGAAGAAGGAAAGAAAGCGGTAAGGCCATAAGAAGAAGAGAGTCGGCCATAAGAAGAGAGTCGGCCATAAGAAGAGTGGCCATAAGAGAGTCGGCCATAAGAAGAAGAGAGTAGGCCATAAGAAGAGAGTCGGCCATAAGAAGAAGAGTGGTCATAAGAGAGTCGGCCATAAGAAGAGTCGGCCATAATAAGAAGAGTGGCCATAAGAGAGTTGGCCATAAGAAGAAGAGAGTCCGCCATAAGAAGAAGAGAATCGGCCATAAGAAGAAGAGTCGGCCATAAGAAGAAGAGTCGGCCATAAGAAGAAGAGAGTCGGCCATAAGAAGAAGAGTGGCCATAAGAAGAAAAGAGTCCGCCATAAGAAGAGAGTCCGCCATAAGAAGGGAGTCCGCCATAAGAAGAGAGTCCGCCATAAGAAGAACAATGGCCATAAGAAGAAGAGAGTCGGCCATAAGAAGAAGAGAGTCGGCCATAAGAAGAGGAAAGTCGGCCATAAGAAGAAGGAAATAGAGTGGATTGGAGGAAGTGGATACGAAAGAGAAGTGGATTGGTCTGTCATACGAAGGAAAGAGAGCAGTAAGAGTGAGGAGACGTCAGTGGCGCGAAGTGATAAGAGAGAATGAACATAACTAAAAGAGCGGAGAATAGAGAAAGAAGGAGAGTAGAGCAATGATAGAGGACAGTGGAGAATACATGAAAAGGAGACGTTTAAGGGGAGGCAGACTATTTTATGGACCCCCTTCTCCCTAATGTTTAGCCCCACTACTTTTGATATTATAAGACGTTCGGCCCATTCATTTGGCGATTTTAACACCTTTCGCCTCATTTCGTTGTCGATTTTAAGACCTTTCGTGCCATATAGATATCGATTATTTCCTGGCGAGCGAGAGCGAGCCTGCAATTTCAAGAGGAACCGGCCTTCGGCCAGAACATTTTTCTACCGAAAAATGTACAAATTTATCTTGAAGGGGGTCTAGGGGGTGTTTTTCTAAGTTTGATGGAGGTCTAGGGAAAAAACTAAAAAAATATATGAGTAAATGAATCAATAGATCAAACAAATGGTCAGCCTCCCCTTAAGAATGAGAGGTCAGTGGAGCAAATTGTGATAAGAGAGAGAATGAACATAAATAAAAGAGAGGAGAATAGCGAAAGAAGGAGAATAGATAAATGATAGAGGGAAATGGAGAATACATGACAAGGAGACGTCTCTTAACCCCTTCTGTAATGGTGACGTCCTTTTTAATTTTATGCTAGCTGTATTTAGACGATTTATGCAGTTTAAAAAGGATATGTGGTAGAAAAATTGGATACTCAAGATAGTCAGTAGCGTTTTAATTGGCACAAGTCTCTCCTAAGCTGAATAAAATAGTCTACTAGTTGCCATAATGCAATTAAAAATATGTTCCCGGTACAGAAGGGGTTAAAGGGGTAGGTGGTATGTAATTGCTTATCTATTAATTTCTATATTATTATTATTTTAGTATCCTCCCTAGGTCTCCATCAAGCTTAAATAAACATCCTTATGCCCCTTTCCCACTGGTGCGACAACTCACGATTTTCGTCGCCGACACCAATAAATTGGCACATTCGTGACATGTCTCAACACCTCTTATGAAAAATCGTTTGACTCTCAAGGCCTCGCGGGTCGTCGCAAATGTTCGGACAGTTCAAAATTTTGGACGAGGACTCACAAGGATTGGTTACCCTCGCAAGCATCGTCGAGAATCGCCGAGGGATCTGCGAGGGTTTCTGCGATCATCTGCGACATCGGCGAGACATCGCGGAGTTTGTCGCACAAAAAATATCGTTGACATTTTCCAAAACGTCGCACGACGGTTCGCCGATGCTCTCGGATGTTCCGAGAACATCGACGATGCACAATAATCATCGGCGATTTCCTCGTCGATTAGTCGTCGACGTGCGCACGAATATTCGCTGAGAGTATACCCGCCAGGGGTATGCTCCGCACGAGCCATACGAAGGGCCTTGCGACGTCGCGGAATGCTCAAGACACACCTGCCGACGCCAAAGAGCACCTTCGGCGAGGTGGGTAAAAAAAAATGATTAGGCCTATAGTGAACCTGTCAACCCTTTTTTCTATGCACCTCTCGTGGGGGGTTCACCTGTTTTGTTTCTCTTTCTCTCCTTTTCTCTCTTTCTCTGGTTTGTATCCATTCAGCCCCATTCAGCCAACTGTTTTAAGACGTTTATCCCCATCCAAGTATCGATATCTACCTGGCAAGCGATAGCGAACCAGCATTATATGGAGAAATCCGGCTTCGCCGGAGAAATGTTTCTATTGAAAAATGTACAAATTTAGCTTGCTCTCAAAACAAAAATATATATATGTTGGCTCGCTACCACTCACCATGAAAATATTGAAACCTGGATGGGGGTAAACATCTTAAAACAGTAGGCTGAACGGGGCCGAACGGATACAAGGCAAAGAGAGAGGGAGAGAAATAAAAAAAAAAAAAAAAACGAGGAGAGAGGGAGAGAAAGAGAAAACAAAAAAATGCGAGGTGGGCTAAATTTTTAAGCCGTAAAGCAAACATTGAGCCCACCTAGCTGTTTTTTGTTTTCTCTTTCTCTCCCTCTCTCCTCGTTTTTTTTGTTTCTATTTCTCTCCCTCTCTCTTTGCCTTGTATCCGTTCGGCCCCATTCAGCCAACTGTTTTAAGACATTTATCCCCATCCAGATGTCGATTTCTTCCTGGCGAGCGGTAGCGAATCAGCATTATATGGATGAATTGAAGCCTGTGCCTTTTAATTATTGTGTTAATATTAATTACTATGTGCTGTACTGTCCCTGAAAACATAATAAGGGTCGTATTTGTCATTAATATGATAAATTTCACATGAAAAAAAAAAATATATATATATCCCGCCGCTGTAGGCCTACTCCCTCCCCTCCCCGTCCCTGCCTCAACCCTGACCCCGTTACTGTGATTATGTTGATAAGCCTTGTGCTATACCCAATTGATACTGCAAACTATTGTACACACTTAAAAGTGTATGTTATTTGGTCTCTATGTAATCTGTGAATCATTTCCGATATGATGGAATTAAAGATGTTTTTTCCCACCAAGTAATAAGCAGCAAAAACGACGCATATGTCAATTAAAAACATGTTACAATATTTCCCAATCATTTTGTGTATACCGTGGGGAAATTTTTTTTTGTTTTTATCAAACGTAAATCTTCCGGTCTGGTCTCCGAAGCTCAGGGCCTCGCACAGCAAGCAAGACGGAGGGGAGGGTTGAAATATTGTGTTGACTATTGTGATGTTAACCACTCCGTTAGAACCGCATGGCTTGTCCTACGGTGACTCTCGCTAGGATCGCCAGGGCAGTGGATGTGGCTACAGTTGATGTATTATTGTGTGCTTTATTTCATATGAAAGCTCATGTCATGGGCAGTCCAGAAAGGCTCTTTGTTTTCGCCCATGTCAAGGCTTTATATATTTAATTGCAAAGTATATGTTTTATCATTAAGTAGTAATGATAGGATTCGAGAGAGAGAGAGAGAGAGTAGAACAGAGTGTGGGGAGGCGCGCAGTGTTTTTTACCATGCTCGATGATGTCACGGCTGGCTCGCCTCTTGGGTATTGGTTGGAGGAGTTTTTACCATGCTTGGTGACGTCATGTTTGGCTGGCTTCTTTGGTATTGGCTGAAGGAATTGTTACCGCTTTGCCTACGCTGTGCGAGATAGTGCTAGTATATATACAGCTCTCTTGCCACTCTCTCCCTCAGATCTGGTTTCTAGAATGCATCCCTCTTATCCCTTTGATATATGTCCACCTCTCAGCACCTGAGAACCTTTTCCTCTGCCTACCTCTCTCATTTTCCATATCTTTCACCACCTTTTATTAATATTATACCCCCTCTGGTTAACTCCGCATAATCAGCTTCATGCTGGCCAGTTGTTTTGTGCGTTAAGGTCTTATATAACCCATGTATGTTAGTTGTTAAGATAAGTTGATCACGAAACATTGGTTGGCATTCATATTGTTCAGTACCGCTTCCTATAATTATTAGTGTTCTGCTGGATTAGATAATGCTAGACTAGGAGTCTGATACTATAAGGTATTGTTTCCGATGGGTGCTGGCTTTAGTTAAAAGCTACACGACATACCTGAGAACTGGAGTTGATTGGGTAAATTCTAGTCTGTGTGCCATTGAGAGTAGAGCATGCACGAATGAGGGGTTTTAACCTATACCATTCTGCACTGTTCTAAGCTCGTTGTTTGTCTTTGAGGTACGCCAGGAGAACGCTTAATACTTCGGTATTAAGGTTTCTCAAGAGAGCTACCCTTCATTATAACGTAATACTTGACGCACAGACTTGAGATTTGCACTAGGCTATGCGGCATGCCATGCGCACCAGTATCTCGTATCATTGACTCTAGCTAGACTTTATCAGTCATAGTAGACATTAAGTATATTAACCCAATTACTCTTATTATGCATACCCGTTTATGATTACACAAGCATTTCGCAGCCTAGTTTGATGTATGGAGACACAAACGACTTAGGCTCTTTTTGTTGATAGGAATACTGCATTGTCGTGGCGATTATTATTGTTGTAGCGTTTAGGATATTCTTGGCTCCGACTGCATTATATATCCTGCCTTTTTGTGAGCATAGCCTGCTCGAGCCTTGTTCCGCTGCCTGCCTTTTTGGGTTCCATTTCCGATTTGAGCATCTTGATAGCATCTAACATTTAAAGAAGATTCCTTGTTGGTGTTGAAGGACTTTAGTGCACCTTCTTTCATGCAGGAGTGCCTGATATTTATTGATTAAAGTAACGTAAGCTGTAACTTCTCTTACCACCTTACTTTGCATACCATAACCAAGTACATTCGGTTATAGGTAGTAATAGGCTGTTTTCACATAACATTAAGCCTAGAGTAGACGCACATTTATTGAGAGGTTGATAACCTATTATTGCATATAGAACTCTGGGGAGTATTTGTGTTCTTTGTTCACTGGGAATATACATCAGAGGTTGGATCTAGCGCTTTCCGTTGTAGCATTTATGCCATTACTAGTCCAATGAATAAGAGCCCTGATATATTTAAATCTCAGTCGTAACACTCTCTTATTTATTGTTTATCTATGTGCTGGAAGGATATTATATTTTTCAATTCCATCGCATTAGAAATGATTCAAAGATTACAAAAAGTCCAAATAAGACATAGTTATGTTAATGTATAAGGGAGTTAGGTAGATGCATTAGAGAGATAGATAGATAGAAAGAAAGAGTTGCAGAGGGGAAGTGAGGATAAACACACATGATAAACACACAAACTATTATGAGATATTATGAGACAGACGACAGACTTAATTGGTTCTGAAAAGACAAAGGAGACATTTTTATTGACTCTCTTTTTCATGTTATTATTTGTGTGCTAGAAGGATAATAAGGTCCGTACGAACACGAACACGTACATCGCTTTTGCGTAGATGTGGCGTATGTCTCACCATCTCTAAATTTTACAGGCACGTTGTGGTCGAGGTTAATGTAGAATGAGCTCTGGGGCCGTGTCAATGACTTTATATACAACCAAAAAAGTTTGGGGGGTTGTGGATGGGTGGGGGCATGTTTACTTGACCCATTGTAACGAGATATGGGGTGGGTGTGGGGGCTATTTCCTTGACCGATTGTAACGTGATATGGTAATTCCACTCTGCAATTAGCACATTCACGTTACATTGGCTCAGGTGCGCACACCTCGCCGATCTTGTTCGGACACCTCGGCTACGTATCTGCGATGGCAACGCCGATGATCGACGAGGAATCGTTCATTCATCGCAAGAATTTGTGCCTGTAAAAAATAATCTTATCACCTCGCCGTAGTAAACGCCGAACCATCGCTTGAATCGCCGAAGACGTTGCAGATCATACGGCGAGTTTTCTTTCATCCTCGCATGATTTCGCAAGATATTTTTGAAAATGTGACATGCCTCGCAGAGGTCATCGGCGAAACATCGCTCACTTCGCCGATAACGTCGCAGAAGGTCGGTGATTGCGTTGCCGACATCGGCGACATCTTCGCCGAGTATAATTTGTCATCTGTTCGAAACGGTCAAAATCGTGAACGGCGCACGTATTCTTGCGAATTTGACAAAACTAAGTCATCGGCGACGAAAATCGTGAGTTGTCACACCAGTGGGGAAGGGGCATTAAGAACCCCATTCAAGATAAATATGTAAATTTTTCGGTAGAAAAATGTCCTGGCCGAAGGCCGATTCCTCTAAAAGAACAGTCGCTCGTCAGGAAATACATTGACACCTAAATGGCATGAACAGTGTTAGTATTGACAAAAATATGGGGCGAAAGGTCTTAAAATCAATAAACTAATGGGGCAAGTGTCTTAAAATGTAAAAAATAATGGGGCTAAACATGAGGAAGGGGTAAAGAAAAACGACATACCTTCCCTTAAAAGAAGAACAAATAGAAGAGAGAAGACAGAACTACCTACCGAAAACTGACAAGAAAGCCAACAAATGTAAAACAAAACACAAAAAGTGCAAAATGAGAGGGGAGACATGCCCAGACAACTACAAATAGCTAAGAAAGGAGAAGATGGAGCTGCATAATAAGAACCATAGACTACTTTAGTTAGTTAGTTAAAATAGGATTTAAGGGGCTATCAACCCATGAGGATAATTAAGCCCACCTTAAAGTCAGGAAGAACGTGACCGGAGTCATCGAGACCCCCAAGTTTATACCCCCAGGTATACTGGGAAAATAAACCCAGAGGTTGTCCTGCTCGGAAACCCCAGATGTCTTCCTTAATCGCAACCATAGACTACATATAACCTAGACACGAAAGAAGACGCCACAAATCTGTAAATAGTGATCCGCACGTTTGAGAGATGGCAGCACGATCGCAAAGGACAATGGGAGGGGAGGGTCCCCACAAAGACATTATATTGACTATCCTTGTCCTTGGTCCTCATTAATTCGTAATAATCCCTACCTTGTACTAATAACGCTTTTAATAATCAATTGAACATTATCCAGAGACTCTGCAGACATGACATAGTTAAATAGACATAAGTAGAGGCTACTGTAAAGGCCAGTCATCGTGTAATTGTAGTCATTATGAGGAGGTACACAAGCTAACCTCCTCCAACACCCGCCATTGTTGATGTGAGATTCGGGAGTTGCCAACGTCAATGGTGGGACAAAATATTCCTAGATGTCATAAGTATAAATGTCCAGTATTAGTGCTACTTGCCATATTAACATCTACATAACATGTAACATACTAATATATATGCAAAATTACAATTTGATTCTTGTTGTGTTGCTTGAAGGCATACAGCTTGCATCATATATGAGTAGCCTATGTTTTATAGTGTATATGTATACTTAATGTTTTCATCTTGCTTATATATATATATATATAATTTATACTAAATAATTTACAAGTGTTTTTACCAACATTAATTAACTCTTAAATACGTTCCCTCTTTAATCTATTGCTGCCTCGTTTTGCGGATATTCCCTTAACTTTGGAAACACTGCAGCAAGCTAGCTGGCAGGCGCGCGCGGCGCACAGACTATCTATAATAAGGACAAGCCACTGAGGTGCTCTGGTTGTTGTACAGTACAAAAGTGCTGCCACCAAATCCCTAGGACGTGCGGCAAACTAACCGTGTGACGTCACGCTTTCGTGTCTTGGTTATATGTAGTCTATGATCGCGACCAGGACAGAAGCCCCCTTTCGAGAACTCCAGTCCCTTGCATAGACTACAGTAGATCTGGACTTGACACAAAAATGGAACTTTGCAGTGAGGGACCTAACATCGGAGAACGAACCCCCAAGTTCGAACCTCGAAAATATCACATTTTCGTTGGTTTCAAGGTTCAAACTTGGGGGTTCGTTTTTCGATTTTGGGTCACTAAAGCGGGTATCACACGAGCACTAATCCGACCAACCAACTTGCATCGGGGCGATCGACGTTGGTGATAATTAGCACATGGCATCATACTATCACCAACCAACTGCAGACGACACAGTGTTCTCCTAGCTTCAAAACCTGCTTAAAACACGCAATACTTTATATGTAATTGTAATAACAATAGCCTACATAATCATATATAATAAATTAAATTATAGAGGAAATGTAAAATTTAAATGTTAAATATCGCTTATGGGAGGTTAGTATTCAGAGTTTGAAAAATTTAAGGATTGCGCATCTACGGTTCCTTATCCTATGTACTGCATTTTATAAGGTGTGTACATAATTCAATAGTCAAGGCCGTGGATGAGTAAACTAGTTTATTAGAATGACTATCCTCACACTATTTATCAATCTGAATACATCGATAACTATGGCATTACAAAACAGAGTTCTCGGCGACGTAGACATGCATATTTTTTTTTTTTTTTTTTTTTGCGAGAGGCTCGCATAGCCTAGTCATGGAGTTTAAGTGATCGCGTAAAACCCCTGCCTAACTATATTATTTTGTAATAATCCTTTTACTACTGGTCGATCAAGAGTGTATTATGGTTAATAGGTCTACCAGAGGGACTACATGAAAACACACATGCTGATAACTCAAAGGCAGGGAATAATAATAATGCGATATTAGTCACTCCTTAGGCTACATAGGGAATGCTTATAAAATATCAATGCCTTATGATTATTATGTAATATATGGTATATTGTAAATATATATAAGACATAGCCTAACAATTACTCGGTTACTGTCTACATAACAAATGCATATATGAACTATATAAGATGATTGCTACAGTGTGCATTCGGCGATGAAATGTTTGGTAGATTACTAATTGCACATTTTAATAGAATAACGCTATGCATATTCATCTTATCTAGACTAATTTGTACCCAATGCTATACTTATATAATATTTATGTGGGTTTTAGTTTCTTAATTACTATTACCGGTACATTAAATACAAACTATCCTAGAGAAACCTATCCCAGTTTATGGTAATTGTTATGCCCTGTTTTTCTACAGGATTAACTCGGGTAATGTGAGTTCTAAATGACTGGGTATATAAGGCTGCATGCACAATACAAGATATGAGGAATAGAGAACACAAAAGAAACACACGGTAACAAGACACACGATCACGTTTATTGATATACCACTGCAGAATATTCGTGCAAGACAATATAATAGAATTGAACAACACTAGCATAAGTGGATCTGGATGGAGCCTAGTCTCCCACTTCCAACGTTCAGGTATTACTCTTCTGATCACTGGCTTTAATTCAACAGGTTTATATACCGAAGACCATCAATCTTACTTATAGAATCACATTCACTGTTAGATTTATTACTGGTAGCTCTGGTGCACAAGTAGTAGTTCACAGACTAGATTAGACACGCGTATTTTAGAGCACGGGAATTCTAGTAACCTCAGGGGGTACTGATCTAAGTTTTATATTCTTGTCTCAGAAATACATAGAACGCAAATCAGTGGGTGAACATTCAGATATCACTAGGGTTTCACTTCTATGTAATAATATCTGGGTATATGGTTGATTACGAGAGTTAGTGTCGCCTGTTAATTAATGAACACTGATACGCTTAGCACTTCCTAATTGAATGGTTATATGAATTATACTGGGGCAAAGAGATAGCCACTTCGTAGAAATATGAATAAGTGAAATCTCTAAATAGCACTGTAGTAATGTAGTACTGATAGAGTGAATCTTGGGTAGTATTTGATGGGTCTGGTCCTGGTTATCTTGCGTCCATGATGTTGGGGGCTAGCGACTGGTTCCGCGGCCGTCCAGGGTGTCCATATGTATGAAGTTCTCCAATACGTGGACAGGTCCTTCTATTCAAGTCTGCCACGGAGTCTGCCGGCTCTGGAATCTCTCTACTCCGGAACAACACAAGGGCAGAGCTAGAGGTTAACTTCAGGGTAGTGACCACTGGTTGGTGTCTAGCTTTCAACTGATTTTGCTGGGGGCTGGAGCTGGGTTTATAGGCTCGGTTTTGGGCCCTGTAGGCCATAGGGATCTCGAGTCTTATGGACTTATTTGAGCTCTCAATAGATACGGGGACTAGGTAAGGTGGTGATTACTGTTGTGGCACATGGCTATAGGAAGCCCTCATCATATGATATAACTGAGCCTTAGTAAGAGCTACTATTTTGGCTACACTGGAAGTATTTAGGGGAGAGAGACTGGATCTACTTTGCGAGGAGGATGGGGACAGCTGTGATAGGGGCGTCTCTCTTATATTGCTTAGTCTTGGTTCTATTGCATAGCTGAGGTGCTAATTTGTAATTTGACTATCCGAGTATGCAAAACAGGTGAATGGGTTCTTGTGGGGGCAGAGAAGTGAGTAAGGGGGTTAGACATGCATGGTTAGTTTATCGATAGGAAGAATTCCTAGGCTACCTGGCAATGACCCGGAAGTCAAAACAGGGGTCAGGTATACCTCCGCGGGAGTGGGTGTCTCCCTCCTCAGGTGGGTAAAAAGAGGTAGCCGGGCACTCTCCCTCTGGGATGGTCGTCCGGCGGCTGTGGCTAGGGGCTTGCCATATCACCAGTGTTGGTAATAAACCTCTGTTTATGAGAGAGATGTGGGTGTTCTTAACACCTTACGAGCGGCCTATGCGGTTTATTTATATGTACCGCACAGCGGGGTGTTTTTAGCCAAAATAGGGCTGTTTACGTGATCATTTTCATGCCTAAATAAGACCCAGAACGTAAAACAAGTACCTATCCCTGAAAGGGCATAAACAGAGCTTTCGAATGACACCATAACGATCCTTGTATGATGGATAGTTTTCTTGCAATAACCGTGCAACGCGAGTGCAAAAAGCAGGTAATTCGGTAGTTTCGGTACATAATTGAGTATGTAGCGAGTGAGAGAGGGAGGAGGGAGCTGAGATTTGTGTCAGTAGGTTCGCCGCGGTGGTCTGGAGCAGTCATACGCTCGCTAGTCTCCTGCCACCACTTGTCTCTCTCTCTCAGCCACATTACGTGCTGAAATTGCCACTCGACCTATGTCGAGCGCCGCCACATAGTCCAGCTTTATTTTACTCGACTTATGTTGCTCGCCGCTAATTAAGGGTTAATATCCAAACTGAAGGTGCCTTGGCTAGCTGGGTGTAATCGGTTGGTTGTTAATTGCATGGCTTGCTGGATGTGGTGGAGACTGGTTGCTAACTCTGCCACATTTATCTGGAAGTATGGCAATAGAAGTTAGTTACTGGCGAGGCGGCGAGCCTTGCACCGACGACCATGGGGGACAGGGTTGTGAATGGGTTGTAAGAGAATAGATGGCAGGCAAGGGGTTAGTAAAGTTCTAATGTTGTTCTGGCCTACTAAGGGAAGGCAGGCTGGATAGGAGTATATATATAAAAGGTTGGAGAGCATTAGCAACGGAAAAATCAAGGATCTTCAAGAGGTATGAGAGAGAGGCTAGGTCGGACAAGAGTCGAGAAGCGCGGGCTCTTATAATGAGAGGGGAGGAGTTCAGGGGGGCTATAGGGGAATTTGACCCTAAGGTCTCTGGGCGTGGGGGTGGCATTAGGCTGCAGTTGATATTGGAGTTTGAAAAGGTAGTGAAAGTACGTTAGCCGAATGCTACCGGGGAATGCAACTATGGGGTGGTATATGAGTCTGGAAAAGATAGAATTATGTGGACTGTGGGGCTGGGGGGAAGAAGGGGGTGAACTGTAGGTGTGTGCTTGACTGTGGGTAAAGTGGGGAAAAACATGGTGTATTATTCTTCGTCAGGACGAGGGGTTATGGATACTATTAGTTGGCACGAGCTTTTGCACGTCTAGTTGTCCCTGGGAACTGCGTTTTCTATGAAATATATACCAAGAAAAACGGCAGTTCGTAGGGGTACTCAGTTATTGTTTCGAGGTACTTATGACAGATACTGGTAATAAGGTTATCTATACAATCTCTGGTTGGGGTAAGAAGTGTAGGACACGAAACAAATTGGCGTAGTGTGGACTGTGGATACGAAGGAGGTAAGTGGAAGACGTATGATAATTGTGGAAAAGTAAATGGAAAAAGGTGAACACAATGGCGGAAAAAGATACTTAACCTAAGGATTGAATACATCGATTTATGGGGCGATGGGTCTTCAGAAACTTAGTCTGGCAAGACAAGATGTTAGGGAATGTTAATATTAATACTTAACCTAAGGATTGGATACATAGATTTTATGGGGCGATGGGTCTTCAGAAACTTAGTCTGGCAAGACAAGATATGTTACGGAATGTTCATATTAATACTTAACCTAAGGATTGAATACATAAATTTTATGGGGCGATGGGTCTTCAGAAACTTAGTCTGGCAAGACAAGGTATGTTAGGGTATGTTAATATGAATATCTTAAACCTAGGGACAGCATGGGTGTATTAACTTCTAAGGTATATAACATCTACTTCTCGGATGTAAGAACATACATAGATATAATTATGGCTGTCGGATTTGTTGGCATTGGCTCAACGTAGGGACAGGGCATGGGTGTTTCTAATATGAATGTATATTCCTGTTCATCATCATTGTAGTTAGAAGTGTAGGACACGAGGGGGTAGTGTACGTGAGGTGTGGAAAATGGTCAGTTTAGAAGGGGTATGTAGGTGCGGCCTGGAGCTGCTTAGCCCTGCGGGCTTGGGCCTGTCTGAATTGGCTGGCTCGGTCAGCTGGTCCTTTCGTTCTGTGGACCTTTCTTTCGGGTGTTTCTGTGTGGTGTTCGCTCGTGGCTTCTGTGGTGGGCTTCTTGTTCTGGGGCATTTTACTTCCCTCTCCTTCATTTTAGGCTCGTCCTCGAGCCTCAAGGGTGAAGTAAAAAGAAGCATAGTCATGGTGGGTCATTTTAAGGGTATTTAGAAGGTTCCACCAAGCAAGAGAGCGACGGTCAGGTTTCTTTTGCAGGTCAATGTATACCTGTAAGAATGTGTCTTCTGTGTTGTGACGGGCGGTTGCCCGGGCTTGATGTGGGCGTTGTAGACGTAAGTGTCCAGTGGGGGTTTTTACTTTAACCTTTCGTATGAATGGTTTGTAGTTTTCCCCGTGGGGGTCGGAGTGAGGTGTGTCGGATTGACAGGATGTCTGTTTATTGTGGTGAATGGGTTACTAACCGAAGGGGAGGGATTACCGCGCGAAAACGGAGCTGGGGATGAAGGGGGAATATGAGTCTAGGTTTTTTTTGGGGGTTGTCTTGGGCGGTGTTGTAGGCTGGGAAAATATAGTGAGGCAATGTGCAAGATCGGTTTAGGTAAGGTGGGTGAAGGAGGTGTAGATTTAAGTTGGAGGGAAATGGCAGCCTGTCGGTGAGGACGAAGATTGCTGTCATCCCGACTAGCAACAGACTGTTCAGAAAAGAGAGACAAAAACTTAAAACATTTTATCCTGGAATGTGAATAATATAATGAAATTAGGAAAAATTACTCAGGCCATATATCTAAGACACTGGAAACTAATAGGAGAGTTACTATTCAAGAAAAAAACAAGGGAAGATAATACATAGATGTTGGAAAAGGAGAGAAAATATGATAAAAGTACTTGACGAAAGGACAGATAGTTAAGAACACAGAAAAATTAAGAAGAGCTAAAGTGTTTAACAATGTATAAAACAAATTTAAAAGATAGTCAGAAAAGTGTAGGTTAACAAGAAAAGTAGTATGACTAGTCAGAAAAGTGTAGGTAAACAAGAAAAGTAGTATGACTAAGGGAACAAAAATATATATAATTATACAGTATATGGAAAACATGTAAATTTAAGAAAGAACAGATAATTAAGAACACAGGAAAATTAAGAAGAGGTAAAGTGTTTAACAATGTATAGAACAAATTTAAAAGATAGTCAGAAAAGTGTAGGTTAAAAAGAAAAGTAGTATGACTAAGGGAAAAAAATATAATATACAGTATATGGAACACATGTAAATTTATAGAATCATGCCCAATCGCTTAGGAATTGAAAACAATCAAAACAAAAATTTCAAGTACAATAATATCCTCATCATCATCAGGGGGGGTTATTTAGGGTCGCCGTTAGTCTGGGTGACGGTCTAGTAGTAGGGGTGGTGGTGGTGGTTGTGGCTTTGACCTTGGTGGTTCACTTTCACTTTGGAAGGGAGGGGTGGATATACCGTTAGGTCTGTCGTTAGGAATGTGGGTCTGGGTGCGAGCTGGCCCGGGGCCAGTTTTGGAGGGGGGTTTAAGTGGTTTCGGACGGGGGTAGTGATAGGGGGGGTTTAAAGGTGAAACGGGCAGGTCGAGTCGGGGTTGTTGTTGTGGAAGAGGTTGGTGCTGGGGAGGGGTTGAATTGTGTAGAGAGTTGTGGTCGTGAGTGGGGTTTGGGGAAGGGTGAGTAAGGCTGAAGGTTGAGAGTTTACTATGATCGGGTGGTTTGGAGGTTTGGGGTGTGGAGATTTGATAGGGAGATGGTGGGGGGGTCTGGGCAGGCAGGGTTGTGGTTTGAGAGGGGTTGAATTTGGACTGATTTTATTTTCGGGAGGGACATGGATAGCATTTCGAGGAGTGGTTGAAGTTGAGAGGTTGATTATGTTGTTTGGGGCGAGAGAGAGAGTAGTATTTTGGGGTTTAGCCAAGGTGGAAAAAGTTTTGTGGTTGGATTGGGATGGGCGTGGTATTTTGTCGAGCGGGATCTTTGGGGGTGGAATTTGGGGCGGATGGGGTAACGGTGAAGAGGGGGGAAAAGAGGAGGTAGGGGTTATGTACAGGGGTGATTTTTCGTTCTGAATGTGGTCGTGAGAGGTTAGGCTGGCAGGGTGGGAATTGGTGGAGGTTGAAAGTTTAGCTGGGCTCATGATGGTGGGGGACCGACTGGTGAGCAGGTGTTCGGTACGCAGGAGGGGGGGGGGAAATCACTTTGGTGGGGGTCACGCGTGAGGGGGGGATTAACGACGCGTGTGGGAGGATCAGAGTGGTGGGGTGTGTCGGTGGCAGTGACGGTTTGTTTAGAGGTTATATGGGATTGGTGGGTTTGTCTGTCATGAGGGGGTGAGTCAAGTGTGGGGTTTTGAAGTTTATTAGGGGTGTGAATTGTGGGGGGGTGGAAGAGAGCTACTGACGGAAAACTGTCACAAGGGAAATTTTGTTGGTGGGGGGATAGCTGAGCATTTCTGAGGGCAGGGGGGAACATGGTTGGGTCCCTAGGTCGTCACGCGTGAGGGGAGGATTAACGGCGCGTGTGGGAGGGTCAGGGTGGTGAGAGGTGAGCGAGTTAGAAAACGGGATTTGTTGGGGGGACTGCGGAGGGTTGGTGGGGGAAGAGTTAGGTGTAGAACAGGGGTTATTGGTAGAGGACTGATGTATTGATTTGGGGTTGTTAACAGGACGAATTTGGGGAATTTTCTTGGTGTCAGTCTCGGTCTGGTTAAAGGTTATGTGGGACTGGGGAGGATTGGTGGGGGCAGAGTTAGGCATAGGACATGGGTTATTGAGGGAGGACTGATGTACTGATTTGCGGTTGTTAACAGGACGAATTTGGGGAATTTTCTTGGTGGCAGTCACGGTCTGGTTAGAGGTTATCTGGGACTGGTGAGTTTGTTTGACATAAGAGGGCGAGTCAAGTGTGGGGTTTTGAAGTTTTCTAGGGGTGTGAATTGTGTGGGGGTGGAAGGGAGCTACTGACGGAAAACTGTCACAAGGGGAATTTTGTTGTTTGTGGAATAGCTGAACATTTCTGGGGGCATGGGGAAATTTTGTTTTGGTACATAGGTCGGCATTTTCCCTGGAAACATGTGCACATACATATTTGTTAGAATGGTTGTTACATACATCCGAGTCTGTCCTGGAAACATGGGAGGATTTATCTTGGACAGATGGGGGTCTGGGTGATTGACAGGTAAATTGTGGGGATGAGGTGAGTAGGTCAGTTTGGAGAGATTTTTGCGGAAGAGATTTGTCTCAGACAACAATGGAATTTGGTAGGATGGATGAAGGAGGCATTGATGGAGATTTTGGTTCTAGTGCTGGATTATGGGGCAGAGGTAGGTTGGTGAGCGGGGGTGTTACTGGAGGTGGATTCAAGAGCGGTTCGGGTAATGTTGGAGAGGGTGACAAGGGAGGGGGGGAATAGGAGGTAGGCGAAGCTATAGCATTCCTGGTTGATGCGGGTGTTTGAAGGGGTTCACCGAGGTTGGGCAGGTGGGGAGATGATGGTGCGGGGTGTGAGGTTGACAGTTTTGAGGGGGGGGACAGGTGATGAATATGAGGAAGTGAGAGGCGTGACAGGTTGTTGAGCAGCATTTTTTAGGGGTGAATTTGAAAAAGAATTGGTTACTGTGGGGGTGATCATTTCTACGTGCTGTGGTTTGTTGGCAGGCATAGAAAAAGGATGGGGTTTATGGGGTAACACAATTGATGGAAGATGATCGTTGGTGGATGGCTGGGCAGGGGGAAATTTTGGGATGGTCAGAGAGGATAGAGGCAAGGAAGAGTGCACTGGGGTTGGACTTTCACCGGAAGTCATTTTGGAAGGGTGCACAGAGTTTTCTTTAGGGGGATGGAGGGACTTATCAATGATAGTGTTCAGTGGAGGAATACATTTACTTTCTTGGATAGGGGCTCAAGGGTTGGATAGGGGATTCATCGAACTGAGTAGGCATTCTTCTCTGATGGAGAGCATATGTTCTTCGAATAAGCCGTACGGGTCGAGATGGACGGTGATGTGGGGTGGGAGGATGTTTAAAAATGCGGTGAATAAGAGTTAATTTCGTTGCTCGTCATCTTCAGAGCTATACGTGGTCCTCACGTATCTGTAGAGTTGTATGAGGGTCACATTTATATCCCCTTCATACTTGATCTCGTCGACTTTTATTATTTTGGGGGCGACGAGGGAACCCAAAAGTGGCCCTAAGGTCCGGATCACGAGGGATCGAAACTGGTTCCAGGTAAGCTTTTGCTTTACCTGTTTAGCAATTTGGCACAAAGAATAGCTCCAGGTAATCTTATCAACAATTTGGGAAACGGCTTTTCCCAATTGCATAATGTGCAATGATGCAACGGCGATTTGTTCGCGGTCATTTTGAAATACCACATCGTACAGTGGCTTTATTATGTCTAAGTAAGTGGCGATATCATACGTGTTTACATCATACTCGGGAATGTGTGTGAGTACCATAGCGGGCTGCCATTTTTGCGATGTTGCCATGCTTCTACTGTTCCAAACTTGCAGTGTAATGCAACCTTTTATCCGAATCAAGAACAAACCGCTGCCACCAATGTTATGCCCTGTTTTTCTACAGGATTAACTTGGGTAATGTGAGTTCTAAATGACTGGGTATATAAGGCTGCATGTACAATACAAGATATGAGGAATAGAGAACACAAAAGAAACACATGGGAACAAGACACACGATCACGTTTATTGATATACCACTGCAGAATACTCGTGCAAGACAATATAATAGAATTGAACAACACTAGCATAAGTGGATCAGGATGGAGCCTAGTCTCCCACTTCCAACGTTCAGGTATTAATCTTCTGATCACTGGCTTTAATTCAACAGGTTTATATACCGAAGACCATCAATGTTACTTATAGAATCATATTCACTGTTAGATTTATTACTGGTAGCTCTGGTGCACAAGTAGTAGTTCACAGACTAGATTAGACACGCGTATTTTAGAGCACAGGAATTCTAGTAACCTCATGGGTACTGATCTAAGTTTTATATTCTTGTCTCAGAAATACATAAAACGCAAATCAGTGGGCGAATATTCAAATATCACTAGGGTTTCACTTCTATGTAATAATATCTGGGTATATGGTTGATTACGAGAGTTAGTGTCGCCTGTTAATTAATGAACACTGATACGCTTAGCACTTCCTAATTGAATGGTTATATGAATTATACTGGGGCAAAGAGATAGCCACTTCGTAGAAATATGAATAAGTGAAATCTCTAAATAGCACTGTAGTAATGTAGTACTGATAGAGTGAATCTTGGGTAGTATTTGATGGGTCTGGTCCTGGTTATCTTGTGTCCATGATGTTGGGGGCTAGCGACTGGTTCCGCGGCCGTCCAGGGTGTCCATATGTATGAAGTTCTCCAATACGTGGACAGGTCGTTCTATTCAAGTCTGCCACGGAGTCTGCCGGCTCTGGAATCTCTCGACTCCGGAACAACACAAGGGCAGAGCTAGAGGTTAACTTCAGGGTAGTGACCACTGGTTGGTGTCTAGCTTTCAATTGATTTTGCTGGGGGCTGGAGCTGGGTTTATAGGCTCGGTTTTGGGCCCTGTAGGCCATAGGGATCTCGAGTCTTATGGACTTATTTGAGCTCTCAATAGATACGGGGACTAGGTAAGATGGTGATTACTGTTGTGGCACATGGCTATAGGAAGCCCTCATAAAATGATATAACTGAGCCTTAGTAAGAGCTACTATTTTGGCTACACTGGAAGTATTTAGGGGAGAGAGACTGGATCTACTTTGCGAGGAGGATGGGGACAGCTGTGATAGGGGCGTCTCTCTTATATTGCTTAGTCTTGGTTCTATTGCATAGTTGAGGTGCTAATTTGACTATCCGAGTATGCAAAACAGGTGAATGGGTTCTTGTGGGTGCAGAGAAGTGAGTAAGGGGGTTAGACATGCATGGTTAGTTCATCGATAGGAAGAATTCCTAGGCTACCTGGCAATGATCCGGAAGTCAAAACAGAGGTCAGGTATACCTCCGCGGGGGTGGGTGTCTCCCTCCTCGGGTTGGTAAAAAGAGGTAGCCGGGCGCTCTCCCTCTGGGATGGTCGTCCGGCGGCTGTGGCTAGAGGCTTGCCATATCACCAGTGTTGGTAATAAACCTCTGTTTATGAGACAGATGTGGGTGTTCTTAATATCCAAACTGAAGGTGCCTTGGCTAGCTGGGTGTAATCGGTTGGTTGTTAATTGCATGGCTTGCTGGATGTGGTGGAGACTGGTTGCTAACTCTGCCACATTTATCTGGAAGTATGGCAATAGAAGTTAGTTACTGGCGAGGCGGCGAGCCTCGCACCGACGATCATGGGGGACAGGGTTGTGAATGGGTTGTAAGAGAATAGATGGCAGGCAAGGGGTTAGTAAAGTTCTAATGTTGTTCTGGCCTACTAAGGGAAGGCAGGCTGGATAGGAGTATATATATAAAAGGTTGGAGAGCGTTAGCAACGGAAAAATCAAGGATCTTCAAGAGGTATGAGAGAGAGGCTAGGTCGGACAAGAGTCGAGAAGCGCGGGGTCTTATAATGAGAGGGGAGGAGTTCAGGGGGGCTATAGGGGAATTTGACCCTAAGGTCTCTGGGCGTGGGGGTGGCATTAGGCTGCAGTTGATATTGGAGTTTGAAAAGGTAGTGAAAGTACGTTAGCCGAATGCTACCGGGGAATGCAACTATGGGGTGGAATATGAGTCTGGAAAAGATAGAATTATGTGGACTGTGGGGCTGGGGGGAAGAATGGGGTGAACTGTAGGTGTGTGCTTGACTGTGGGTAAAGTGGGGAAAAACATGGTGTATTATTCTTCGTCAGGACGAGGGGTTATGGATACTATTAGTTGGCACGAGCTTTTGCACGTCTAGTTGTCCCTGGGAACTGCGTTTTCTATGAAATATATACCAAGAAAAACGGCAGTTCGTAGGGGTACTCAGTTATTGTTTCGAGGTACTTATGACAGATACTGGTAATAAGGTTATCTATACAATCTCTGGTTGGGGTAAGAAGTGTAGGACACGAAACAAATTGGCGTAGTGTGGACTGTGGATACGAAGGAGGTAAGTGGAAGACGTATGATAATTGTGGAAAAGTAAATGGAAAAAGGTGAACACAATGGCGGAAAAAGATACTTAACCTAAGGATTGAATACATCGATTTATGGGGCGATGGGTCTTCAGAAACTTAGTCTGGCAAGACAAGATGTTAGGGAATGTTAATATTAATACTTAACCTAAGGATTGGATACATAGGTTTGATGGGGCGATGGGTCTTCAGAAACTTAGTCTGGCAAGACAAGATATGTTAGGGAATGTTCATATTAATACTTAACCTAAGGATTGAATACATAAATTTTATGGGGCGATGGGTCTTCAGAAACTTAGTCTGGCAAGACAAGGTATGTTAGGGTATGTTAATATGAATATCTTAAACCTAGGGACAGCATGGGTGTATTAACTTCTAAGGTATATAACATCTACTTCTCGGATGTAAGAACATACATAGATATAATTATGGCTGTCGGATTTGTTGGCATTGGCTCAACATAGGGACAGGGCATGGGTGTTTTTAATATGAATGTATATTCCTGTTCATCATCATTGTAGTTAGAAGTGTAGGACACGAGGGGGTAGTGTACGTGAGGTGTGGAAAATGGTCAGTTTAGACGGGGTATGTAGGTGCGGCCTGGAGCTGCTTAGCCCTGCGGGCTTGGGCCTGTCTGAATTGGCTGGCTCGGTCAGCTGGTCCTTTCGTTCTGTGGACCTTTCTTTCGGGTGTTTCTGTGTGGTGTTCGCTCGTGGCTTCTGTGGTGGGCTTCTTGTTCTGGGGCATTTTAGTAATCTATCCTGTAACGTACATTATACAATTACTATTACAACATACACTAGTTAAGTCAAACGAATGTATGTATAAACACGAATGAAGTATTATAACACTGTCATAATTATGATACATTGAAATTTATCTGCTGGTATTGTGTAAAAGTAATGCAGCGAGTGAAACCTAGAGCTGAGGCTGCATGTAGTAGGCTAGGCTATAGCCTAATAACAAGCAGTGCATTATGTATGAAAATACTGTATAGGAAGTCAATTAACGACATCTGCTGCAGATATATCATAATATATCACCATAACATGTCTCCAAGGTCACAAATACAAAATAAAGCATTTATAATTTTAAATAAGACAATATACCCTAACAGTTGTGGCAATGTTTGCCTCTTTCGTGATGTGACGAGTTTAATCATATTTTCCCGAACGTTCGTACTAGATATAAATATTAACGCTATGTACAGTCTACGACAGAACTGCTGTCTTGGCCTGTGGCAATGTGTTAGTTCACTCACCTTTTAATAGATGGAACTTTAATCGCTTCTAATAAAACAGGGCGGGGTTAATATAGAGGTTCGAAGGAGGAGGAGTCAAACGTGTGTGTGTGTGTGTGTGTGTTCGAGAACGGCACGCAGAATAAGTTTATTTTAACATAACACACAGGATATATTATAAAATTAGCCCATGCTGGATCACAAATAAGTAACACACATTAGGTGTTGCGTTATTTATGGAATTTAATACACAAACAATCAAGTTTCTATCCTTCGCACTTTCCATTCCCCCCTCCTCCCCCTCTCCCTTTCATCCCAACTCTCCTTCTTCACCCGCTTCCTCTCCCCTCCCTCCCTCCCACCTCTCTCTCTCTCTCTCTCTCTCTCTCTCTCTCTCTCTCTCTCTCTCTCTCTCTCTCTCTCAAGGACATAAAAGATACCTTCTAAAATACGCAGAATAATACTATGCGATTGTTTTGAATTTACATATACATAATCTATTTTGTATTAATTTCACCACACCACCAAACGCCTCCAATGAAATTAATGAAAGCATGTATGTGATCCACCGGGAGTCGAACCTGGGTTATCACACACAGATGTTTAGACACCTTAACCATTACACCACCAAGACGGTTAAAGGTTTATGCACACGCCTACGACTTATGAAATAAATAATAAATGTTAGGGATGACAAACGTAACACATATATATTGATTAGGAATAGGATAACTAGCGAGGCAGCGAACAACACCTGTTACTCGCTGCCTCGCTAGATATCCTATTCCTAATTAAGCTACGATTCCCGAAGAACACGTCCATATTTGTTTATATATACTGTATATTAAGTGTAACAATAACACTTTGGATTTACGTTTTTTGTGTTGGCTTACGGAATAAGTTGGATAATACATATACTTGTGACCTCCACAATTTGTAATGTTTGAGGAGACGGCGCTTCAACCTCTCTCCTCTGTCCATCACATTCAAGCACCAACCCACCCACACCAACACTAACACAAGATACAAAACAGACACACACACACTCACACCCAATAACATAAAACGCACATCACACACATGATCACATACAACGTAATGGGCACAAATCACTCACACATGATAACATAAAACGCAAACACACACACACACACACACACACATACACAAGCACACACACACACACACACACACTGGTCCAGGTAAACTAGAAAAGGTATTAGCATTATTGAGGAAATGCTGCTGTCTTCAGTGCGTGGCATGGCCATCCTGAGCCTTACGACGTATACACACTAATAACACACATAAAAAAGCCACTATAACAACTTCGTCTCTCTCCAACACTCCTTCTCCCCTCTCTACACTCTTCAGAAAATAGGAAAAGTAGAAAGTAGCTACGAGGTGCCGTTGTGAAGGCTTATCTTTCAATACCTTCACCTGACCTGACCCCATCCGGGGTTTAGTTGGTCCACAAGGGTGTGTGACATGAACCCAATAGAGAATGTATGGGCCATCATGTCATGGAGTGGAATGTGGTTCAGGTTAGGATTGGAAAGGGCGGGAGGAGTGGAATCGGGGGGCACGGGGGGGGGGGGGGGGGGGGGAATCCATCGCCGCCCTAATATAAGTTGGAAAATGTTTAAATCAGCTCCAACGAGAATACAGGAGGTAGTTGATGCAGCTTGTGGGTGGAGATCATATTGATTTCATAAATATAAATTGTAAATGTTTACATTTAAGAACCCTTTATATGTATTATATAATGTGTATGTGTTTCCAATGTTCACCGTAACATAATGATGGTGAAATAATACATATTAAATTAAATTCAAGGTAACATACACAGAGCTATAGTATACTTTTAATTATGTTTGGACGATAATTTAAACAATACGAAGTAAAAATATAAAAGCCTAAACAATGTATATCAACTTTATAACAACGTAACAAGATTGCTTGGATTATCGTTAATTGTTCAATTTGATGACTTACTTTATAGTAAATCATTACAATGGGTAACGCCGAACTGTTTACTGATAATGGAAGCCACAGTAATTAAGCTAGTAATTAAGAATCCACTGAGAAAAGTATAATGCAATAATCATAGCGTGTCATATTACATGTTAAGGTAATATGTAATATGACATGTTAAGGTAGGCGGATGCCCAACCCCGAAAGGGGTTGAAATAGGGGAGCTATCCCCCCGCCAAAGGCGGCTTTCTAGGGCCTTTCCTAGCTGATGCTGAGAGGATTGGGTTCTAGTCATATGGTGATGGGCTGGTCTATCAGAGTGAGAACTGAGCGATCTCTGCCATACCCATAGCTTACTCTGACTGTTCCTTTTACTTATATATTTCTAGATCTCAAGTGACGGCGCCTCTTCCGTGGATTGACCTCCCAATCTACCAAGATTGGAAGCCAAAGCGTCACATTTTTCCTTTGCCCCTCAACTTTCTCTTCATAATTGCTGAGGGGCACAGGGCCCTGGGTGGGTCTTTGGTTTCCCGGACGTTTCCGCACCCCCCTTAGCTCAAGCCATGGAGTGGCTTCGGTCACCCAGGCTTTATTGTGGTCGGCAGGGAGGGTTCTGTGGGGGCGCTCGGTTATGGCCTTGGCCTTCAACGGGGCCTTGGGGCTGTTCGGCCAGGCGCTTGGGGAACAACAACAACAACAACAATATGTTAAGGTAGATTATGAATTGGTCAACCACAGTGCTGTGAATAGTGGTATGGAAGAAAACAAAATTTACTCTAATATGATTTTTTTTTTTATTACAAAAAAAAAAACACGTTTCGGCTCATCTAAAGTGTTTTCTCTAACTGGGCCGATATTATCTTGTCTTTATGATATACATATTTGGTTATAATTTGGTCAAAGCTAGATTACAATGTGATCCAACTTGTCTTGATGCGTGGATTGTAACATCCCGTTTCAATTACTTATATATTTATATGATTGTTTACACTAACCAGGACGCCAAGGTTGGCAACTTTGAGTGTTTTGCAACGGAGCACACTGTATATATTTATTTTCTATAACACATTGTATAAGGTAAAGAATAGAATACGAGTTAATAATTGAGAATCAGTAGAGGTAAAAAGAACAGTATTATTAAAACACCAAAGATTTTTTATGGACAGCTTTGAACACGACGATGAGGAAAATTATATGTTCGGTTAGGAGAGAGAAGGGGGAGAGAAAAAGAGAGAAGGGGGAGATAGGGGAAGGCAGCAGAGAGAAGGGGAGGAGGGGGGAATGGGAAGTTCGAAGGATAGAAACTTGATTGTCTGTATATTAAATTCCATAAATAACGCAACACCTGATGTGTGTTACTTATTTGTGATCCGGCATGGGCTAGTCTAATAATATAGCCTGTGTGTTATGTTAAAATAAAGTTATTCTGAATGCTGTTCTAGAACACACACACACACACACACACGTTTGACTCCTCCTCCTTCCAACCTCTATACTAACCCCGCCCCCTTTTATTAGAAGCGATTAAAGGGCCATCTATTAAAAGATAAGTGAACTAACACATTGCCTCAGGCCATGACAACAAGTTCTGTCGTAGACTGTACTTCGACAGACTAGGCATTATTTCGTTAAAGAGGAGACTGAATTGCTTAGCATAGCATAATATATCGGTAAATACTAATGCTAACCGTTTTATTTGACTACAGGTTGGCGACTTGGCCAACGGTTTTCGCTCATGACCGACGACAGTTGGTTGCTCCGATTGACGTCGGAGCAACACAATCTCGGCAATATACACAGATTGTCCAGATTCCAGTTGGTTGGCCAGATTAGTGCCCGTGTGATACCCGCTTTACTGCAAAGTTCCATTTTCGTGTCAGGTCCAGATCTACTGTAGTCTATGGAAGAATGTATTAAGGGAGCCCACCTCGTTTTTTTTTCTCTTTATCTTCCCTCTCTCTTTGGCTTGTATCCATTTGGCCCCATTCGGCCTACTCTTTTAAGGTGTTTACCTCCATCCAGCTGTCAATATTTTCCTGGCGAGCTGTAGCGAGCCAGCATATATAAATTTTTGTTTTGACAGCAAGCTAAATCTGTAAATTTTTCGATAGAAAAATTTCTCCGGCGAAGCCGGATTTCTCCATTCAATACTGGCTCGCTATCGCTCGCCAGGAAGAAATCGACACCTGGATGGGGATACACGTCTTAAAACAGTTGGCTGAATGGGGCCGAATGGATACAAGCCAGGGAAAGAGAGAAAACGAGAGAAATAAAAAACAAGCCGGTGATCCCCCTTAACAAACTAAAAAGAGAAGATTGCAAAGTGAGAAGAGAGAGGCAACACAGCTAAAATGAGAGGGTGGACAAGGGATATAGATGAAGATTTTTTTTTTTTTTTTTTTTTAATTTTTTTTTCTGGCGTAGTAATTCCCATGAACATCAGGCATTTGTCATGAATCGCTGGAGAGTTAGAAGATATAATTGGTAAATATAAAGGGAGATGAAAGAAAGGAAATGAGTAGAACACGTCTATTGCCACGAAGGGCAAGACAGATCTTCAGACAGAGAAGAAGAAGAAGAAGAAGAAGGAGAAGGAGAGAGAGAGAGAGAGAAAGAGAGAGAGAGAGAGAGAATGGTAAGTGAGAACAGGGAGATGGGAGAGGAAGATGAAAGAACCATAAAGAGAAAAAAGAGAGAGAGAGAGAGAGAGGGGGAGAAGAGAGAACCATACAGAGAAAACACAGAATAAAGAGAAAGGAAGAAGGATGAATTGAAAGTTGAAAATTATAAATGACAAGAAGGATACAGAACTAGCCATTAAGAGGGCCCACCTCGCTTTTTTTTTCTCTTTCTCTCCCTCTCTCTTTGGCTCGTATCCAATTGGCCCCATTCGGCCTACTGTTTTAAGACGTTTACCCCATCCAGGTGTCAATATTTTCCTGGTGAGCGGTAGCGAGCCAGCATATATATATTTTTGTTTTGACAGCAAGCTAAATTTGCAAATTTTTCGATAGAAAAATGTCTCCAGCGAAACCGGATTTCTCTGATACAATGTCGGCTCGCTATCGCTCGCCAGGAAGAAATCGACACCTGGATGGGGATAAACGTCTTAAACTTAAAAAACAGTAGGCTGAATGGGGCCGAATGGATACAGCCAGAGAGAGAGAGAGATGAACTAGAGACTGAGGACAAGAACATAGAGGAAAGAACATGTAGTGGCAGAGGAAAGAACATGTAGTGGCAGAGGAAAGAACATGTAGTGGCAGAGGAAAGAACATGTAGGGCCAGAGGAAAGAACATGTAGTGGCAGAGGAAAGAACATGTAGTGGCAGAGGAAAAAAGAAAGAACATGTAGTGGCAGAGGAAAGAACATGTAGTGGCAGAGGAAAGAACATGTAGTGGCAGAGGAAAGAAAATGTAGTGGCAGAGGAAAGAACATGTAGTGGCAGAGGAAAGAACATGTAGTGGCAGAGGAAAGAACATGTAGTGGCAGAGGAAAAGAACATGTAGTGGCAGAGGGAATAAGAGACATGGTAGTGGCCGGAGGAAAGGTACGAACATGTAGTGGGCAGAGGAAAAGACAACATGTTGTGGCAGAGGAGGAAAAGAACATGTAGTGGCAGAGGGGAATAAGGAACCATGTAGTTGGCACAGAGGAAAGAA
Organism: Paralithodes platypus; assembly: GCA_032716605.1. Taxonomy (NCBI): domain Eukaryota; kingdom Metazoa; phylum Arthropoda; class Malacostraca; order Decapoda; family Lithodidae; genus Paralithodes; species Paralithodes platypus. The sequence goes on from CM064502.1 coordinate 11,769,331, forward strand.
AAAAGAACATGTAGTGGCAGAGGAAAGAAACATGTAGTGGCAGAGGAAAGAACATGTAGTGGCAGAAGGATAACGAAGAACATGTAGTGGCAGAGGAAAGAAACATGTAGTGGCAGAGGAAATGATACATGTAAGTGGCAGAGGAAAGATGACACATGTAGTGGCAGAGGAAAGAACATGTAGTGGCAGAGGAAAAGAAACATGTGGTGGCCAGAGGGAAAGAACATGTAGTGGGCAGCAGGACAAAGAACATGTAGTGGCCAGAAGAGGAAAGAACATGTAGTGGCAGAGGAAAGACACATGTAGTGGCAAGGAGGAAAGAACATGTTAGTCGGCAGAGGAAAGAACATGTGCGTGGGCAGAAGGGAAAGAACATGTAGTGGCTAGAGGGAAAAAAGAACATTGTCGTGGCAGAGGGAGGAAAAAGAAAACATGTAGTGGCAGAGAGAAAGAACATGTTAGTGGCAGAGGAAAGAAAAATGTAGTGGCAGACGGAAAGAACATGTAGTGGCAGAGGGAAAAGAACATGTAGTGGCAGAGGAAAGAAACATGTTGTGGCAGAGGAAAAAGAACATGTTAGTGGCCACGAGGAAAGAACAATGTAGTGGCAGAGGATAAGGAAACATGTAGTGGCAGAGGATAAGAACATGTTGTGGCAGAGGAAAGACATGTAGTGGCAGAGGAAAGAACATGTAGTGGCCAGGAGGAAAGAACATGTAGTGGCAGAGGAAAGAAACAATGTAGTGGCAGAGGAAGAAGACAAAACATGTTGTGGCGAGACTCAGAACATGTTAGTGGCAGAGGTTGAAAAGAACAGTAGGGGCAGAGGAAAGACCATGTTGTGGCAGGGACAAGAACATGTAGGGGCAGAGGAAAAGAAACAGGTTGTGGCAGAGGAAAGAACATGAGTGGCCAGAGGAAAGAACATGTAGTTGGCAAGAGGAAAGAACATGTTGTGGCAGAAGGGAAAGGAACATGTAGTGGCAGAGGACAGACCATGGAGTGGCAGGGAAGGACACTGTGGTGGCAGAGGAAAGAAAATGTTTAAGTGGCAGAGGAAAGAAGACATGTTAGTGTGCAGAGGAAAAGAAAACATGTAGTGGCAGAGAGGGATACAAGAACATGTTGTGGCAGAGGGAAAGAAACATGTAGTGGCAGAGGAAAAGACCGATGTAGTGGCAGAGGAAGAACATGTAGTTTGGGCAGAGGAAAGAACAATGTAGTGGCAGAGGGAAAGAACATGTAGTGGCAGAGGGAAAGAACCATGTAGTGGCAGAGGAACATAAGGAACTTGTAGTGGCATGAGAGGGAAAGAACATGTAGTGGCAGAGAAAAGCAAACATGTAGTGGCAGAGGAAAGAAACATGTAGTGGCAGAGGAAAGAACAGGTAGTGGCAGAGGAAAGAACATGTAGTAGTGGCAAGAGGAAAGAACATCGTAGTGGCAGACGGAAAGAAAGAACATGTTGTGGCAGAGGGAAAAAGAACATGTCGTGGCAGAGGAAAAAGAACATTTAGTGGAGAGAGGAAAGAACATGTCAGTGGCAGAGGGCAGAAGAACAGGTAGTGGCAGAGGGAGAGAACATGTCGTGGCCAGAGGAAAGAACATGTAGTGGCAGAGTGAAAGAACATGTTGTGGCAGAGGAAAGAACATGTTGTGGCAGAGGAAAGAACATGTAGTGGCAGAGGAAAGAACATGTTGTGGCAGAGGAAAGAACATGTAGTGGCAGAGGAAAGAACATGTAGTGGCAGAGGAAAGAACATGTAGTGGCAGAGGAAAGAACATGTTGTGGCAGAGGAAAGAACATGTAGTGGCAGAGGAAAG
>CM064502.1:11771254-11886364 GCA_032716605.1 Paralithodes platypus
GTCAAAATAGACGCGAAGTTAACCGCGACGATCGCCCTATGTAAACATGACGACCGTACACCCAGTAACTACATCCATCCATTAAAATTTACTGTGGGACACCAAATATGTTGAGGGGGTCTCTGCGGCTCTGCCCCCCCACGTCGGCCCGTCACGTATTATGATGAACGGTAAGTCATCATCATCTGTGCTAATTCATAGGATCCCCAATTAAGGACAAAGTAACAATCAACAGACGAAAATAAGCTCCCAAAATTACAATAACATATCGGCCCGCCGTTTATGGGCGACTTTTTACACGTCATTTTAAATGTTACTTTCCTGCCCTGGTCTAGGCCTAATAGATTTTTCCAAAGAATCAAACTTAAATTAAAAGGAAGTAGCCTAGCCTACAGTTTATAGGAAGGCAATTCCAACATGCATTCCAGAACTTAGGCTAGCCTAGGCCTAGGCTATATGAAAATTTGTGGGTGGTCTGCCAAAAAAGAATTACTAGGCCTTTTAGGCTATGGGTAGGCTAGTATGGGGTGCATTTTGCAAATTTTCTGAACTCTTAGGCCTAGGCTAGGCTAAATTAAAACTCACAAAATCTGAGTAAAACCAGCACTAGAATTTTGTCTTATCTTGTCTTGGGGCAACCTCAGGCGAATACTCGCCCACTCCGGCCCTACCGTAGTCGCGGAGATCCTATGTCACAATTAAATTAGTTTATAGTTAAGGTTAAAATTCACCACCGTGTCACTTTCATTCTAGGTCATTCGTAGAACCGTAACACTGTAAAGGCAACAACCCAATAGCAGGTCATCAGGTGGTGAACCAGAGACCTACAAACCACGGTACTAGGGCCAGAGCAATGCCTTGAAGCGAGGTGCCCTTATCAACCAACCCCAGACAATCCAGTAGGAGCTGTCGGAAGGAATCCATCTTTGAAGACAGAAAGGGACGCCCACCCCACCACATGCTCGTGCGACGAGCGAGGCTTAAGAGGCATATGTAGGACGACCAGATGTAGGATGTGGAGGGGAAGAGGTACCGTACGACGATACATGGGATGTGGAGACTGCGGAGGGAAGAGCTTGTCAAAGTCATACGGTCCTCAGGACCTCAACAATAACCGGGGACGGCCGGTGCGGGCAATGGTCGATCGCCGTAGTTAATATAAGTTCGCGGTCGCAGAGATCCTATGTCACAATTAAATTAGTTTATAGTTAAGGTTAAAATTCACCACCGTGTCACTTTCATTCTAGGTCATTCGTAGAACCGTAACACTGTAAAGGCAACAACCCAATAGCAGGTCATCAGGTGGTGAACCAGAGACCTACAAATCACGGTACTAGGGCCTGAGCAATGTCTTGAAGCGAGGTGCCCTTATCAACCAACCCCAGACAATCCAGTAGGAGCTGTCGGAAGGAATCCATCTTTGAAGCCAGAAAGGGACGCCCATCCACATGCTCAGTGACGGGACGAGGCGAGGCTTGTGGAGGGGAAGGGCTACCGTACGACGATACATGGGATGCGGAGACAGCGGAGGGAAGAGCTCGTCAAAGTCATACGGTTCCTCAGCACCTCAACAATAACCGGGGGACGGCCGGTGCGGGCAATGGTCGATCGCCGTAGTTAATATAAGTTTGCGTCTATTTTGACGGCAATTTTTTTTGTAGTTAGGCTAGGCCTAGGCTATTTACCCCCTGCTGGCAATATATATGATGATGACAATATGTCATGGGGGGCGATTGACCCCCTCAACATATTATTGTATCCAACGATCTCTAACCTCTGTATCTCAAAAAGGGCTAGAGCAAATTGGCTGTAAATTTCCACATCTAGACTATTCCTTGACAGATTTGCTCCCTCCAATTAATATTTATTAGCATAAATTCAGCCTAGTTTAGCCTATAAAACAAAAACTAACATTTGTTTAGCCTAGGCCTACATATAAAAAGAAAAAACCCACTCGTACTGCAATTATAAGCATAAATATGAGTATCTAAGTTACAAAGCAAATGTTTTTGTATAGCCTAAAATAAACCATAAAATTGTCATCTTTCAACTGTTGAGGTCATAAATATAAAAAAATCTAATACATTAGGAAAAAATGCGTTAAGAGTTGTGTTAGCGGGTCTATCGTCCCCTTTATTTACGTAATCGCACGCTCACAGTTACATTCGCGTCTAATTTGACTGTGGTTATTTGCCCCTGCTGGTGATATAGATGATGATGACAATAAGTCATAGGGGGATAAGCCCCTTCAACCCATTATTGTATCCCACGGCCAGGCGTTGGGTAAATTGTTTTGTTACCGGCCGGCGGATTGAGGGTGGCTTTACCAAGTTTACCCCAGCAGTTAAATTAGAAGCGAATGTAGGCCTAACTGCGAGCGTGCGACTAGGCTATATAAACAAAGCTTTTGGTATGCCCACAACTACAACTCTTACCAAAACTGCAATTAGCCTAATTTTGTTTTGTTTTTTCAGTCTAGGCTAAGTTGGTGAGGCTAGGCTAAATTATTTAGCTGCAATTAGCCTAGCCTATTTTTGTTTGTTCTTTCAGTCTAGGCTAAATTGTGGTAGGCTAGGTTAATTCTTTAACATGTGTACTATTGTGTAGGCCTGTGCTTTCCAATAGAAGTAAAAATATGTAGCATAGCCTAATGCAATTTTACTAAAACCCAAGCCTACCTGAATATAGCCCTATGCAGAGCTCAAAAGCAAAAAAAAAAAAAAAATATGTTGAGCAGTGAAATAAAATTAAGCTAGGCCTAGGCCTGGTTTCTCATAGGCCTAATAACCTAATGAAGTATACTATAGCCTAACCTAATTTAAGTTATTTCACAAAATACTAATAGGCCTACCCAGCCCTCCTCATGCATTATTTTCCATTGTAAAATAAGTTTGTGATACACTACGAAAGATTATTCAACATGGAATTTGAATGGAATAGAGAAGCTTAGCAAACGAAAAGCCAATACTGCCCCCTTCCTGTGATTGTGCCAGCTTTTGTAAGCAGTGCAATAACTTAATGAAGGACAGAAAAGCTGCAGGATGCTCTGGCATTCTAGCCGAGATGATTAAGGCCTCAGGTGAGAAAGGAGTAGGTGTGTTCAATGAGCTAATTAACTTCATCATCAGAGAGGAAGTAATCTCTGATGAATGGCACAAAAGTATATTATATACTGTATACGAGCAAAGGGGACTCATTGGATAGGGAAAATTATAGGGGCCTGAAAATACTTGATCAAGTCATGAAGGTCTGTGAGAAAGTCTTTGAAGGTATGATATTGACGATATGCAGTTTGGTTTCATGCTAGGACACGGCACAATCCAAGTCATGAAGGTATTTGTGTGATAATGAAGATGTATGAGGACTCACAAACGGCATTGAGGGTGAAAGATGTACCGGTACTGAGTGATGAGTTTTCAGTTCGCGTCGGAGTCCACCAGGGCTCTGTGTTAATGAAGCCCTTTCCTCTTTTTTTTTATGGTTCTGGAGGCACTATCTGGTGATTTCAGAGTTGGGCTCCCCTGGGAACTGCTATAAGGGTCCTGAAAATGCTTGACTAAGTCATGAAGGTCTGTGAGAGTCTTAGAAGGTATGATAAGGGAAAGATACTGTATGTACTGTATGTACTTAAAAGATAGGGATCTGATGTTGTGTTTGTAGACCGGGAGAAGGCCTTTGATAAGGTGGCCAGAGAAGTTGTGCAGTAGGCTAGGAGAAAACTTGGCGTTGAGGAGTGGCTGGTGCATGTGATAATGAAGATGTACGAGGACTCACGAACGGTAGTGAGGGTGAAAGGTGTACAGCTGAGTGAGGGACATATACAGTACTTCTTGTTGAGGATATAGGGTAGTGAAGCTGTGAAGCTTATGTCACCCTATCCGGGCGGAAAGGACCCCAGGGTGGAGAGGTTTCACAGGGAGGACGGGGACATCGTAGATTTCAGGGGAGGGCACCCATGCCCCGCAGTCGACGGAGACGCCCCGCCAACCTCAGTAACTTCTTCGTTAGCAGGAGGACCTTGGATTGACATATACAGTACGGTACTAGATATTTGGTAAGGGTTAGCTTTATATCCCATATACTGGTTACTAGGGACATATACTAGGTGTTAGGTGGAGGTTAGTTTTGTATCCAAAGTACTGTGTACTAGGGACATATACTAGGTGTTACGTGAGGGTACCGAGTGATGAGTTTTCAGTTCGCGTCGGAGTCCAACAGGGAAGTGTGTTAATTAAGCCCTCTCCTCTTTTTTATGGTTCTGGAGGCACTATCTAGTGATTTCAGAGTTAGGCTCCCCTTGCCACTGCTATAAGAGGCCTGAAAATGCTTGGCCAAGTCATGAAGGTCTGTGAGTGTGAGAGAGTCTTTGAAGGTATGATAACTTCATAGTCAGGCAGCTGCAGGAAAGATATCTAAGAGGTGTTTTTTCCGGTCCCGTCTCAAGACCACCGTCCGCAAGATCTACCCGAAAAACTGTTTTTCTGGTCCTGTCGCAAGCCCACCTTTAGCAAGCGAGACACCAATATTCTCTTGCGACGGCAAGAGAGCTCCGGAGCTGGGTTGACGGCAAGCTGAAACATCTCACTCAACTTACTGTTTCTCCATTCTAATTTATTTCGGTATATTTGTTTATCCAAACATTATGTTATAATTTACTTGCCTATTATTAGGAAGTAGAGTAATAAGAGCCCACAGTAACGTATATCCAATTGTTGATAATAAATGAATGTGGGACAGTACGCTTGGTTAAATTTTGTCCACGAAACAACAACAAACCCCAGCTTTGACTAGGCCTAGGCTATGCTATTTACCGATTGTTTTTTTCATATCAGAATTGCATTTATATAATCCTTATGATAATTAAATTGGCGGTGAATGTCATTCCGATGAAATGGAAGTTGTATAGCTTAGCCTATATATTTGTAAGATGTGTGCTGGCTTGGAGCAAGCCTGTGTTGTTTTTCCTGTCCTGATGATCTTGCGATGGCTCGGTTGAGACGGTGGTCTTGCGACGGGCCCGGAAAATCACGTCTCTACTGAAAGTAAGAAGTTGTGCAGTAGGCTAGGAGAAAATTTGGCGTAGAGGAGTGGCTGGTGCGTGTGATAATGAAGATGTATGAAGACTCACGAACGGTAGTGAGGGTGAAAGGTGTACTGAGTGAGGGACATATGCTAGGTGAAGGTTACTTTTGTATCCCACGTACTGGGTACTAGGGACATATACTAGGTGTTATGTAAGGGTTAGTATTGTATCCCAAATACTAGGTACTAGGGACATATACTAGGTGTTACGTGAGGGTTAGCTTGGTATCCCACGTACTGGGTACTAGGGACATATACTAGGTGTTACGTGAGGGTTAGTTTTGTATCCAACGTACTGGGTCTAGGGGGCGGCAGCCTCCACCCATAATACTAGGATAGGTTAGGTAAGGTTGTTAGGTTAGGCTAATGGGGATGGATGTAGTTTCCGAGTGTACGGTCGTCATGTTTACATTTGTCGATCGCCGTTGTTAACCTGCCCTTCCCTACCTATCATGTGTTGATTGGTTGTCCATCTTGATCTAATTCTTCAGGCCAGCCCTATTAGAGTATTTTGGGGGAACTCAGTGGTGTGGTTAAACTATTTTTAATATATATTTGTTTAAATATGTAAGATATGCAATAAATTATGTAAAATATATTGTTTTTACTTTATACCTATACATATAATTGTCATTATTAAGGAAATTCCATTGACTATTTACATCGCTAGGCCTAGCTTCCTTATTTCTATTAATTTCCTCCAGTTCACAATGAAACCTATTGCTAATTTCCTTGTTCTTCAGCAGCCGCGGCGGTGTCGGCGTTGGACGCTTGGGATAATGTTCCTGTCTATTTTGAATGCCATTCGATACAATAATATGTTGAAAGCCCCCCTCACCCCCCCATGACATGTTATCATCATATATATTGCCAGGAGGGGGCAAACAACCAAAAAAATTGCCGGAAAGCCCTTCCCTCAACATATTGTATCCAATGGCAGTCAAAATAGACGGGAACATGATCGCAAGCGTCCACCGCCGCCGTCATCTTTACATGGTCAATCGCCGCAGTTTGGTTAGGCCTATTTGCCCCCCTCAACATATTATTGTATCCAACGGCATTCAAAATGGACGGGAACATGATGGCAAGCTTTCGTCGCCGCTCCACCGCCATGTTTACATGTGTCGATCGCCGTGGTTAAGTTCGCGTCTATTTTGACGGCGATTTTTTTCGGTTATTTGCCCCCTGCTGGCAATATATAAGATGATGACAATATATCATGAGGGGGGGCCTCAACAATGACCTCTAACCTCTGTATATCAAATAGGGCTAGAGCAAATTGGCTGCAAATTTCCACATCTAGGCTATTCCTTGACTGACTCTTCCCAAATGGTCGACATATAATTTAGGGTGTCAAACGACGTTTTTTTTTAGTGATAACGCGATGAACTTTTTGTATAATGATAACAGAAACTCCCCCCCCCAAAAAAAAAGAAGGTAGGCTAGGCTAAATTGACACAATTTTGGTCTCCATATTTTCCATCTTGATTGTTTTTTGATTGCAGGAAATACTGTTTTAGACACCTAAATTCTCAAAAAAAAAATCTGGGGGGCATGCCCCCGGACCCCCCTAGAGCTCGCGCCTTCGCCGCGCTATAATGATAACAAAATAATAAACCATAATGATAACACAATTCATATTTTGTGGATTGACACCCTCAGTCACATATTAGCTTGATCACTCTAGGCCTAGTTGTTTTTTAGTTACAGAGTTTATAAGCTAGGTCATGATATCTTGCCTACTTACAGCGAATAGACTAGGCCTATTGTAGATTGCTAAAATATTTGCTTAATAGGCCTAGGCTATGCAATTGTCTCGATTTGACTAATTTTACCTAATTAGGCCTTTAGCAGCCTCAGTCTATTCCCAAACCCCAAACAGTATCCCATGTTAAGCCCTAGGCTAGGCCTAGGCCTAATCCCACTCTCAATCAAAATTCGAACTGATAAATTCGTACCTACCGGTAGCGCTGCCTAGGCTAGGCCTATATTTGTCGTGAATAGATATAGAAAATGGTTTAAAGGAAAGAGCATCCTATATTATGTTCAAACAATATGTAATAGCACTGTGTATGGTTGTATTACATTTAAATAGTGATAGAGGTGTATATTAATGGGATAAATACTCCGAAGTTCGCATACGTTCAGACAATTTTGTGCAACACTGTTGCCAGATACTAATCAATCCCATTATCATTATATCATAATGGATTTTACTCATTTGCATAATTTCAAATACCTAGGACATTAATATAATTTTTCCCTATTTTTTTTGTAGTGATATTTGTCTGATTTAGTGGTATATTGGTGTCTGTCTAGGGTTATAATGCATTGTGAAAGTTACCTCTGCATCTCTGACTTGGCTTAAGTACCCCTGCTTTCTTTGAGTACTACACGGCAAGAGAAGCTTTCGGTTCTGTCACAGACTGTCAATTACTGTTCAAGGTAAACACACCTGCTAAATTCGACATCATGTTCAAATAATATGTAATAGCATTATCTATGGTTGTATTAGACAACAATCGTGATAGGTTTCTATTTTATGTTGATAAATAGTATTAAGCTGAATAAACTAAATACCGAAAGTTCACTAGAGTGGTTGTTGATACATATGAGGGAGGAAGAAGATAGGAAGGAAGGGCTAGGCAGTGTTGCCAGTTGTATCGCTAGATATTACCGCTAGATGTAGAGCTATTTACTTCAATTTAGCAGCCATTTTTTCATATCTAGAGAGATTTACTAGGGATTATTTTAAAATGTCAGACATTCTAGTCATATTACATTGTAAAATTTGCAAAACAAACAAACCAAAACTCTTGTAAAATTTGCAAAACAAACAAACCAAAACTCTTTAGAAATTGCAGCATTATCCTAACATTGTTTGGCTATGTAGCAACATGCTAGCGACTTTTGAGAAAGGATCTAGCGGTATTTCGTGGTAACACTTTAGGAGGGTTAAAATACGAGTCACACGGGCAATTGCCAAAACTTTAAAGGTCCATATCATTGTTATTAAACTAAGCATTTGGCAAAGGGAGGAATTGTTAAAAACCTTAGCCAATACTCTGTCATTCACCAAAAATAAATTTGAATTTATCATTATTATTTGGTAGGGTAGGTATGTATAGATAGTATGGCTAAATAATTGCTGGAATTCGTAGGGACTCGAACGGTTTTGAGAGAGTTAAATAAAAAAACAAAAGATAGGACTGAATAATAAAGAGATTATGTTATTAAGCAAAACTGGGGGATGCGTGGAAGCCTATAGACTGTAGACGGTAAACTTTGTGAGGGTAGCGAATTCGGTTTTAAAGTAATTTAAGAATAGACAGTTTTCAATGCTGCGGCCAAACTATTCCACCCATTTATATTTTGTTGGTATCAAAACGTTCGGAATCGCGAGCCTCACCCAACTACGCAAGCATGGCTCTGATCATTGGCGTAGTTTTCAAGATGTGGAATTTTAAGTGGAATTCGAGGTTTTTTCAAGATTGCCGGAAAAAAACCCACGTGCAAAAGCAAAACCGTCTCTATAAAATTTGCGGAGCATTAGTAGGGGAGTGCATATGCCAAAGCCCAGTCGTTTCCTGGGAGTGGGAGAGACGGTATTTAGGCGTCAAGTTTTTTCGGGAAATCGGCTGCCACGGACCTGTTTTGGCCACCATGCCGGATGTTTAGTATATCAAAAGTTGCCCAATACAAAAACGCACCTCTTGTGAAAGTTTAATCCCGATCCAAAAAGCGGTTCTGGAGTTATTGCGTCGAAACCGGCGCGTAAGAAGAATTTGGATGAAATTCCAGGTTTAATGATTACAATAGGGGTTCCCCGTAGGGGACGAACCCCTAATAATAAAAGTTGCAAGCAACGTTGTCTGGGGTTCGAGGGGTTTTGTAAGCAGGGTATTGTGTTGGATACAAAAGCTGTGTCACAGATATCAAAAGATCATTTAACTTATCGGGCATGGAGAAACTACAGAAGGAACAGATTGTGCAAACAAACAAGAGCGAGAGAGGGAGAGATTGGCTGTCTTGTGTGGGCCAATTGGGTCTTTGCAGACTACCATTTTCTTATGTGATTTCTTACAATTGTGTTTTGGTTGCAGGTATATGATAACATGGGTTTATAAAAAGTAGTGTAAATAACAGGTAGTGTTTATGAGATGGGTTGGGTGTGAAAGGGATCTGCCTTGGTGCAGACTCCCATTTTCATCTTGGTTGCATGTGTAAGGGATCTGCCTCATTTGTACCGGTGTGCATCAAACAAGAGCGAGAGAGAAAGAGATTGGCTGTGTAAGGGATCTGCCTCTATTCGCTTGGTAAAAGAGTTGTAGATATGTGGAATAGGCTACCGAGTGCTATAGTGGGATCAATATCAATAGAGCTTCAACTTAAAATTTGATAGGACGAGATGGGTTGGGTGTGAAAGAGATCTGCCGTGTGTGGGCCAATCGGCTCTCTGCAGACTCCCGTTTTCTGATGTTCTAATTTGTGTGTGTGTGTGTGAGAGAGAGAGAGAGAGAATTGATGAGATGGGTTGGGTGTGAAAGGGATTTGTTTTGTGTGGGCCAATTGGCTCTCTGCAGACTCCCATTTTCTTATGTTCCTATTTCTTGCAATTATATCTTGGTTGCAGGTACACTCGAACCTCCATTCACCGGACCTCCCTTTAACCCGGGAACTGCGGGGAGACTCTTAAGAGTTCCCCCGGCGGACTGCGGGAAGACTCTTAAGAGTCAGAGAAAAAAAAAATCAACTTTTGACATAATTTTTTTTTTTTTTTTTTTGGCCCCTGGGCCATGCAAAATCTCAGTCCTCTACCTCCCCTTCTTCCCCACTTTCCTCCTCTCCTTCAGTTATCACCTATTTTCCCTGTTATTCCCTTATTCTGAGGTATATTTTCGTGCTAACATTAGAAAGCCGGTTGCAGGGTGTGGTCATCACTGATAGCAAGCGAATGCAAGAGAGAGAGAGAGAGTATCGATCGACTGTGTCTCAGTGGCCTTGGGGGAAATTGGCGGGAAAGCAGCTTGCCTCACCCATACATTATACAACTCGCGGGCTATATCTCCGATTTTGACCATCCAAACGCTGTTTTCAGTCGTTTTATTGTTGTTTCAGGTTAATATCTTTATAATCAACCCATAATAGGTGCATATGGATAAGTATTAATGCTATTAATGGTACAATGAATATTTTAGTGACGGAAACACCTCAAATACATGCGCACAGGGAGAGGTGTCTAATTATCCCCATGCGCACTTGTTAGGTTAACGGATATTGTCTTTAACGGACAGGACCTGCTAGTCGTGGTTTATCTACTGTATATTTACATGTATATACATTGATTTCCCTTTTTATATTTCTATTTATTTCTCTCTCTCTTATCAATGGACAAAAATAATTTATGTATGGCCTCTATTTAACCCTTTCACGCATTTATGACGCAGAGGTTGCCAGATTAGCAATAACAAATAGAGCTCTCTCACTCTTATAATTACCTCTCCAAAATTAGTTTTCTGCCCACATCAAACTCCAAAACAACTGCAGAGGTTGAAGTAACTAAACAAAAGGTTTCTAAATACCCCTGATGGTAACAAAGGCTTTAAAGTATCCCTAATAGGCTCAAAATCGCGTCATATGTCGGAGAGGGTTAATCTGGGTTTTATTTTTGATATGATGGAATTAAAAAATATATATTCCAACAACTGTTAAAAACAAAAATAGACACAAGTTATAACACAAATATTTAACACCTTAAGAGCGGCCTATGCGGTTTATTTATATGTACCGCCCAGCGGGGTGTTTTTAGCCATAATAGGGCTGTTTACGTGATCATTTTCATGCCTAAATAAGACCCAGAACGTAAAACAAGTATCTATCCCTGAAAGGGCATAAACAGAGCTTTCGAATGACACCATAACGATCCTTTTATGATGGCTAGTTTTCTTGCAATAACCGTGCAACGCGAGTGCAAAAAGCATGTAATTAGGCACTTTCCCCATACAATTCCTTATATAGCGAGTGAGAGAGGTAGGAGGGAGGTGAGATTCGTGTCAGTAGGTTCGCCGCGGTGGTCTGGAGCAGTCATACGCTCGCTACTCTCCTGCCACCACTTGTCTCTCTCTCTCAGCAACATTACGTGCTGAAATTGCCACTCGAGTTATGTCGAGCGCCGCCACATAGTCCAGCTTTATTTAACTCGACTTATGTGGTGAGCCGCTAATTAAGGGTTAAAACTCTTCCCCAAACTTTTCAAATTTGTCCCAAATGAGGAAATTAATAAATGGGAAATATAATACCCTTTGTATGGCAACATGTTACCAGTCAATGAGCTCTGTGCCAGAGGGATAAGATGGGGAAATATTGTTATTTGGCTCTTGAATAATTTTATTTCTAATGAGTTGGTGGGATGTTCATGTTTTCAATTCCATCACATTAGAAATTAATCACAGATTTAATACATACCAAACAACTATTATTTCTGTACATTAATAGGAAGATATCAATGAAACAAAATAAAATAAAACAACCAAACCAATGTGTGAACCGAAAGAAAGGGAGAATGCCATTTATGGGCATGACATTTATAGTAGCTTTGTACAATTAATTTTACAGTATAATTTTAGTTTTTAGTTTTATAATTTTTATCACTTTCAATAAATCTAAACATTAGATCTATTCCATCACATTATAAATTAATCACAGATTAAATACATACCAAACAACTAACATTGTTGTACTTTAATAGGGAGATATCAATGAAACAGAGGATAATAAAACAACCAAACCAATGTGTGAACCAAAAGCAAGGGAGAGGAATTGTCACATAATGTAATACTCTTCTAGCACCAGACCAGTCCCCCCTTTTAGTCTATTAACCCCTTCAGACTCATATGATGCAGAGGTTGTCAGATTAGCAATAAGAAATAGAGTTCTCTCACTCTTATAATTACCTCTCCAAAATTAGTGTTCTGCTCACAGCTAACTCAAAGACAACTGCAGAGGTTGAAGTAACTAAACTAAAGGTTTCTAAATACCCCTGATGGTAACAAAGGCTTTAAAGTATCCCTAATCGGCTCAAAATCGCGTCATATGTCGGATAGGGTTAATTGGAGGGTTGAGTGTATATGCTAAAATTTGTGTATAGTGTGTAACATATCACATTTATGAGATGGGTTAGGTGTGAAAGGGATCTGCCTTGTGGAGGCCACTTGGCTCTCTGCAAACTTCCATTTTCATCTTGGTAGCATGTGTAAGGGATCAGCCTCATTTGTACCAGTGTGCAAATAAGAGAGAGAGAGAGAGATTGGCTGTGTGAGGGATCTGCCTCTCTCGTAACAGAGTCGTAGATATGTGAAATAGGCTACCTAGTGCTATAGTGGGATCAAGAACAATAGAGAATTTCAAGATAAAATTAGATAGTCATATGGACGAAATGGGTTGGATGTGAAAGTGATCTGCCTTCTGTGGGCCACTTTTCTCTCTGCAGATTCCCATGTTCATCTTAATTGCATGTGTAAGGGATCTGCCTCATTTGTACCGGTGTGCAAAAAAACGAGCGAGAGAGAGAGACTGGGTGTGTAAGGGATCTGCCTCTATTCGTTTAGTAACAGAGTTGTAGATAGGCTACCGAGTGCATTAGTGGGATCAAGAACAATAGAGTTCAACATAAAATTAGATAGGACGAGATGGGTTGGGTGTGAAAGGCTGCCACGGGCGCGTCTGGCCATCATTTTGGATATCATATCAAAAGTTGCCCAATACAAAAATGCACCTTGTTTTAAAGTTTGGTCCCGATCCGACAAGCGGTTCCGGAGTTATTGCATAAAAACCGGACTATATATAATATTATGGAAGAATGCAATATTCTTGAACCCCTGAAGACGTTGCTTGCTGCATGAGGGAGGAGGGAAGGTAAGTCCCACCACACCAAAAATTGTCAAAACTTTGAAGGTCCATAATATTGTTATTAAAGTAAGCATTTGGCAAAGGAAGGAATTGTTAAAAACCTTAGCCAATACACTGGTATTCACCAAAAATAAATTTGAATTATCATTATTATTTGGAAGGGTAGGTATGTATAGGTAGATTGGTTAAATAATTGGTGGAATTCGTAGGGACTCTAATTATTTTGAGAGAGTTAAATTTAATAAAATGTATGGATCTGAATGATTAATCCATTAAGTTCTTAAGTAAAACTAGGGGAAGCCTATAGACTGAAGACTGAAAACGTTGTGTGGGTACCGAATACGGTTCTAAAGTAATTTAAGAATAGACAGTTTTCAATGCTGCGGCCAAACTATTCCACCAATTTCTATTCTGTTGGTAACAAAACGTTCGGAATTGCGAGCCTCACCACCTACGCAAACATGGGTTTGATCGTCCGCGGAGTTTTCAAGATGTGGATTTTTAAGTGTAATTCAAGTTTTTTTCAAGATTGCCGAAAACCCCCCCACGTGCAAAGCAAAACCTTTTCCATAACATTTGCGGAGCATTAGTAGTGGAGTTCATATGCCAAAGCCCAATCAATTCCTATGAGTGGGAGAGACGGTATTTAGGTTTCAAATTTTTCGGGAAATCGGCTGCCACGGACCTGTTTGGCCGCCATTTCGGATGTTTAGCATATCAAAAGTTGCCCAATACAAAAACGCACCTTGTGTGATCCAAAAAGCGGTTCTGGAGTTAATGCGTAAAAAACCGGCGTGGTAAAATAATTTGGAAGAATAAGAAGATTTAATGATTACAATAGGGGTTCCCTGCAGGGCTCGAACCCCTAATAATAATAATAATAATAATAATAATAATAATAATAATAATAACAATAATAATAATATTAAATAATAATTGTCGTGTAAAATATATATCTTTCACCTTGATGGTGGGAATAATTCGACATTTCATTGTGAACATTGACTACATTTCATTAACCTTTTATAATCAGGTACTTTCGGACCCTATAGTTAGATAATGGGTAAATACTCACTTCGGACAGTCCTTGGATAATGGGTAAATACTCACTTCCGATATTCCTCGATATAAAAATCAACTGGATATGAACGAAAATCACGTACAAAAAAAAATAAAAAATAAAAATCGAAAGACGTATGAGAGTCATCCAGCTGAAGACGCCATTGTGGGCACACTAGTCACTAGTCAGCTACCCTCACCTTCTTCTCCAATATATTGCATTAAGGGATATGCGCAGCTGCGCGTGACAGGTGAATGGCTTAATGGATGTGACGTCATCCAGGGAATTCCAATGCTATTGGTTGAATATTTCACTTTACTTTTCATGTCAGTAGACAGTGTCTAGACATACGAGTGTGGCGAAGATGGTGGCGGGGCTGTTTATAGGGAGATTATCATTATCGTATTATATACTGTATATCCCTTAAAATACATTTCAGCTCGTAATGACATATATAGCAATGGTGTATAATTATGCTCTACCGACCCTATTAGGTCTAAGCAAATCGATAGGCTAACTGTCACTCCAAATGATCAGTAATACCTTAAGGAGTATTTGCGTGAAAGCGGTGCTGGATGGGAGGTGGAGCATCAACTGACTGGGGACAGAGGTCCATGGGGGTGATTCGTTCGTGGCCACCCCTTCGGGGATCACGGCGTCCGACAATAGATATGATAGATAGACGAAGTGGGTTGCATAAAAGATTGCGGTGTGGAATGTGTGGCATATCTGAGGAGGGACTGGTGAAAACAAAAAAAGCCTACTGTTGGTAGGAGGAGGAGGCGGACGGAATTTAGTGGTGGAGGCACTTACACATTTTGAAACGCAAACCGGAATTAAATCCCAGGCATAAAGAGAAAAGTGGCAGAGTACATTTTTAGATATCAAAGGCAATGCAAATCATATATTTGCTTCCCTAAAAGTGCCTTAACATATGTTGATTCATCAAAGAATGAACAAAGCTCGGTGAGAAACATTAACTGGATTTTAAAACTCGTTTGTAAATAATGGAAAGATGCAGTAACCTACTTTTTATGTGCGTGATCTTTCTTCTGACGAAGAACCTGGTGCTAAAAGTATGAGAGTGTGGGACACAAATGGCTGCGAGAGTGTTATAATTGATAAGAATTGTATACACATACCTGAAGAAGAGACCAAGCATACAAAACACATTACACTTATGGTAAAAATCAAGAAAGCAATAACAGTATCACGAGTTGAATTGTCAGACGAAACGTATTAAGAATGTTTCTGATTTTCGCCCAAGGGGAAAGAGAAAGTAAGAACAAGTAATCACATCCCTGAATGAATGTATATGACAAGCTTTCAGGAATTTAACAATAAAAATAAGACAGCGAACACACATTTAAAACAAGAATAAAACGCAGAGGAGGGCAAGATATATTTAGAAGATTATCAAAGCCCCAAATGTAACTGACAGACTTTCAAGAATAAAACAACCAAAAAGCTTCCCTGAGGAGAGTGAGCAAATATTTTAGGTGAGATGAAAATAGTGGTGTGACGAGGGTTGGGAAAGGGTTGAATGTGCTAAGTGTTTGTTGCCTGTCACCTGGCTAATACTGTGGGGAGAGATTTGGTTCAACATTTATTGAATTGTAGGAACACAAACTCTTCATGAATTCCATCTCAATAATATCTTCCTGTTGACACATGGAAATTTTACCCTGTCACTTTAAAATTAGTAGTCTAGTAGCAAGACCACTCGGCCACACTCACTCTAATTATATTAATATTTAACGAAGGTGTGGTGCAGTAGTATTGCTATAAAGTTGTTTAGTTATACAGTAAATATAAGTTTGCAACAGAAAACGGAATTACCTTTTTCATAATGTTTTGCATTAATGTCATATTTTTAACCCATGCTGTACCGGTGCCGTCCCTTTAACTTTATTATGGCTACCATTAGACGATTTAATTCAGTCTAAAAAGGTCCTCCAGCAATTAACAGGCGTGGAACTATCTCACTAAACCCTATTTACTACCACAGGTCCTTCTTAAACTACACTAAATTATTATCATGTAGTGACAATACAATTAAAAAGACGTCGCCGGTACAGAAGGTATTACACAATATATTATTTTTATATAGATATAATTATATTCTAGGCTGTTATACGAAAGCTGGTGTTCTCTCATTTATACTCGTCCGTGCGATAGCGAAGTAATTAACAATATAATAAATTTACCTGAAATATAGCACCCAATTAGCCAAACAATTAGCATTGCTTCTCTTGCGATCTGTCATACCACATGAAACAGTTATATTTATCAAAACGTCCAATACACTGTTCTATTAATACTACCGGGTACGCTTGGTCGCAGATGACATGCATAAATTGTATTGCTGTTGACATGAACATGATTTACATACAAAATATATAGTTTGTTAATTCGTACAAAATTAAAATTATCCTATAATTATTGTCTTTGCGATTAGTATGTGTATAATCTCCAGTGGACCAATAAAAAAAAATTATATAATTATATATATATATATATATTCTGACATACGGAGCCCTGTATGTTAATTTAAGAGTTAGAATTAGAGTTGAAGGAGTCGCACTACCCAAACGGTGAAGCAGACTAGCGAGCGAACTAGCGAGTGGGGAAACTAGCTCGCCCGCATACCTGCAAACAAGCCTTCACACCTGCGTGCGTCATAGGGGACCCTGCAAACTACCCCGATGACCGGACACGATGACGTATGTTCGACGCCAGGAGCTGTGATTGGACCATGCACCTGTTATGCGACTCGAGGAGCTATGATTGGAGCGGGCACCACCCCCCGCCTCCTGATTCGTTCCTACACCATCATTGTTTAGTATATAAGACCCGAGTTGTGGGCATTCAAATCAGTCTCATTTGGAGTTGGGGAAGGTGAACTTGCAGCTGGAGGAAGACGGGGTGAAGTATTATAATGGGATTGTGACTGTCAGTCAGATTATATAAATGTGTGTTAAGTGTGTTCGGTGTAAACACTTACGTTATGTTGGTTAGTGAGATATGTGATTGGGAATTAACGTGAACGCTACTATTATGTGTTTAACTATTTGATTGCGAATTAACGTTAACGCTACTATTATGTGTTTAACTATTTGATTGCGAATTGACGTTAACGCTACTATTATGTGCTTAACTATTTGATTGGGAATTAACGTTAACGCTACTATTATGTGCTTAACTATTTTAGTTGACTAACTTGTGGACTAAAGCAACTCTTTAAGTAATTGGGTTATGATGAAAGTAATACTATTGTTTTATATTAATACTTACGAGTTCTTTCATTTTCTTTGAATTAAGCTTACATTGCTTAACGGTGCTTAGTACGGTGATGCTATTGTCTCGTATTAGTAATATCGCCTTAGACTAACATGGCTGTGTTAATATTACTTCTAGTGATTTCCTAAGCTGAAGTAATTCTTTTAGCTTCAAAATATTATTTTTGCTTTTCATATTATTTGAGTGAGACCTGAATCGAATCTATGAAACGATCCTGTAACTTTATTTACTCATAATCAAACCTCAATGTTACGTGGTTAAGAAATACATTTAACTAATTATTAAATATATATCTAACTTTTTATGTGACTTTGATATAAATCCTGATGATAATATAATACTAGTAACGTAAGACAAGAACCAAGAATAATTACATTAAATATAAATAAAAGGACATATCATAAAACTATCTATTCATTTCAAAAAGGGTAAGAGACAGAAATATTCTTACTTTAATATTTATCTTTCAAGACTTTTTATAAAATTTATAGTCCTTCTTTAGCTATAAC
The DNA here is from genome assembly GCA_032716605.1 of Paralithodes platypus. Classification (NCBI taxonomy): domain Eukaryota; kingdom Metazoa; phylum Arthropoda; class Malacostraca; order Decapoda; family Lithodidae; genus Paralithodes; species Paralithodes platypus. The sequence continues at coordinate 11,789,114 of CM064502.1, forward strand.
TTATTCGGTTCATAACCATAGCCTACTAAGCTTCGGTTAAATAATAATTCTTTATAAATACTATATGACTTTAATTAGTTTCAGTATTTTTCATAATTAAGAGTATCGGTCAATAAAGGATACTAAGTCCTAAGATCCAAAAGGAAAGGAAGCAACAACAGGAAATTTTATTAGATTTTACTTTTGTTTTGCCTTCAGCTGACTGATACCTTAATATATCTCTGTGCTATCTAGATTCATCAAGTTAACCACTTGAGGATCAAGATACGTAACAGAAGAGTGGCGACCTCGCCAGGATTCGTTTCATACAGTTTCACTCAGTTTCATTAACGTTTCACTACTTAAAATCAAATATTAATCATGCCTCAACTAATTAATGAAGAAGATGCTCGAGTTTTCATAGAATCAGAACCCACAGCCCCTGATATTGACTGTCTGTCAAAATCCGAACTGAAAGTGCTTGCCTCACATCTCCAGTTAACTGTCTCAAACATGTCTAAAGTTGAGGTGGCTCAGACCATAAAAACCCACCTGTTCCCTGTAGAAGGCAAGGAGGGTGACGGAGCAGTTGGTGGGATCCCGAGTAAACCTAGCCAACTTGATGTACAATTGCCACCTGGTTTGACCGGTGATCAAATATTCGAACTAGAACTAGCCAGAATGAAAATAAATGCCGAAGCAAATGCCGAACAAGCCAAACTAAAAATAGAAGAAGCCAGAATAAAAGCGACGACCGAACAAGCCAACGCAAGCATAGAACTAGCCAGAATAAATGCCAGTGCCACGACCGAACAATGTGAATATCAATATCGTACGGCTCAACTAAATGTCAATACAAATGCTCCCTTAATTGCTCCCCCTCTGGGATTGACTATGACTAGTGTCATTCCACCTTTCACTGAGGATAATGTGCAGGATTTCTTTGTTTTGTTTGAGGAAGTTGCTGGAGGTATGAAGTGGACAAGAGATCAATGGCCTTTTATGTTACAAACCGTTTTGACAGGGCAGGCTCGAGCCACGTATTTGTCAGAAGTAGCCGAAGTTAGGCAGGATTATGACAATCTCAAAGAAGCTATCCTAAAAACCTATCAATTGCAGCCTGAGGCTTACAGGCAATCTTTCCGTAAAAACCAGAAGAAAGTAGAAGAAACCCATAAGGTATTTGCCAGGACCATGACTAAAACTTTCAATCATTGGGTCAAGAGTAAGAAAGTCACAAGCTACAACGATCTGAAGGAGTTGGTCCTGTTAGAAAATTTCCTATGGAAAATTGATTCTTCTGTATCCTATCATTTAAAGGGGAAAAAGGTAGATTGTCTTGCTGACGCCGCTGACATGGCTGACACATACGTGCTCAACAACAAATTTCGTGGAAAGAAGCCCTACAATAATTCTAGCTCTAATTTTAAGTATCCCAAATCACAAATCTGACAGACCCAGTCACAAGCCTATAACGTCTTCCCCAGCTAGCCAAAATAGAATTGTTCCCCCAACTAAAAATGTGACTCAGGGCAATGGTAACAGAGGTGGGCCCCAAACTAATAGTAATGCTCAAAGAGGGAACGTTCCCGTATCCCCTAAAGTATGTACTTTTTGTGGCATGAGAGGCCACCTAGCTTATCAGTGCTGGGCCAAGGAGAGAACCGAGAGATCGGGGCAGACAGTTGCCGCCGTATCTCAAATTCCATGTGTGCCTTTAATGCAGGACTCCCGACAGAAGGAGTACCTAGCACCAAAAATTCCTTTAATGCAGGACTCCCGACAGGAGTACCTAGCACCAAAAGTTCCTTTAATGCAGGACTCCCGACAGGAGTACCTAGCAGCTAACGTAAATCATCTAGACAGGGGTGTAGTAGCATGTGTGGTGCAACCCACTAGGGTTAAGCCAATAATAATTTCACCATCAGTGCAGGACAGTTACCGTCCCTTTATTTCATCTGGCAACGTGAGATTAAATGGTTGTAAGCATGAGGTAAAAATTCTGAGAGACACAGGTTCTACTAGCACCCTCATGGTGAATCCTTACACTGAGTGCCCACCTGGCGAACCAGTTGTAATGAGAGGTGCTGGAGGCCAGTTTTATGCATACTTGGTAAAAGGCGAAATTGAATGCGAGTTACTACAGGGTGAGGCCACCATAGCTTTGTGTAGGTCCCAAGATATCCCTGTGCCTGGGGTAACACTCCTTTTGGGGAATGATGTAGCAGGTGAGAAGGTCCGACCAGACCCCATTTTGTCACTTTCCCCTGTTAACGAGCCACTAACCGGTGAGCTCGAAAAGGAGATGCCAACAGTTTTCCCTGTGTGTGCTGTCACACGTTCAATGTCTCAAGTAGCAGTTCCCTCAGACAGAAATGTACCGAATGTAAGAGTTGATGAAAGGGATGATGAGAGTGTGAATGACACTCCCACTGTGCCTGATGATGTGACTGAGGTGGATTTATCTGATACCTTTATGGCTCATCTTGACCCTAACGATGACCATGAAACCCCTCCAAATTGTCCTAGTGGCCTGGTAGAGCTACAGAGAGATGATAGTGAATGCAAGGAGTTAGCTGCCAGGTCCGTGAGTGAAGAGGAATGTGAGAAGGAGGGTGGTGAATGTTTCTACCTCAAAGGAGGAGTATTGTGGCGAAGATGGAGACCGCCACACAGACCAATCGATGACGGGGCTTGGGACGTCCATCAAGTAGTAGTCCCCAAACCTTGTCGTAGAGATATCATGGAAATGGCACATTGTATACTATTGGCAGGACACCTAGGTGTGAGAAAAACTCTAGACAGAATCAGAGCCCACTTTTACTGGCCAGGAATGCGTGCAGATGTAGTGGAGTGTTGTAGAGTGTGTCACACTTGCCAGATGACAGGAAAACCCAATCAGAAGGTGCCTGTACATCCTCTGGTGCCCTTGCCCGTTTTCGAGAATCCTTTTACTCGGGTGGTAGTGGACATTGTAGGCCCATTGCCTAAGACTTCCCAAGGTAACATTTATTTATTAACTATCATGGACATGGCAACTCGCTACCCAGAGGCTATACCCTTAAGGACTACCTCTGCTCCAACTGTTATCAAGGAACTGCTCAAATTCTTCACCAGAATGGGTTTCCCCCATGAGGTGCAAAGTGATCAAGGAACTAATTTTACCTCTAACATTTTCCAGCAGTCCCTGAAGGAGTTGGGTATCGAGCATGTTAAGTCTAGCACCTACCACCCAGAGAGTCAAGGGGTTCTCGAACGATATCATCAGACATTAAAGGGAATGTTACGTAAGTATTGTACAGAGACCGGAGTTGAGTGGGATAAGGGGGTACCTTTTATTTTATTTGCTACTCGTGAGGTTCCAACTGAATCCCTGGGTTTTTCCCCTAATGAGCTAGTTTTCGGTCACCAGGTAAGAGGTCCTTTGCAACTATTGCAGGATAGCCTAGTTGGCCAGGAGGGGAACCAAAACCTCCTCAAGTATGTTTCAGATTTCAAAACCCGGCTGAGATCCTCATGTGAGTTTGCCGCTCAAAACTTGACAGTGGCTAAAAGCTCCATGAAGAAATGGTATGACAGAAAAGCCCGTGAGAGGGAGTTTAAGCCCGGTGATGAGGTTTTGGTCCTGCTCCCCCTTTTTGGCCAACCTTTATCTGCCAAGTTCAGGGGCCCATATAAGATCATTCGGAGGGTGAGCATTACCGATTATCTAGTAACTACCCCAGACAGGAGAAAGCCCACGCAAGTATTCCATATAAATATGTTGAAGCCCTACCATAGGTCCCCTGATTCCTCTCTTCCAGATTCTCCCACTGTGGCAGTGAATGTCAGGACCTGTGAACAGCCTGATGCGGACGAAGTCTTCAGTTCTCTTACTGACCCACAACAGACTGTTCCAGAGCCTGAAGGTATCCATGCAGACTTTGACTTGTCATGTAGCCTATCCAACTTTCAGTATAATTCAGTGGCTTTGAGGGAATTACCATCTAAACTATGTCATCTTCCCTCTGATCAAGCGAACCAACTAATCTCTGTTTTATCTCAGTCTCCCAGTGTGTTCCGTGATACTCCAGGGCTCACTTCTTTGGCCGTGCACGACATCGACGTAGGGGATGCAACTCCCATTAAACTATCCCCCTACCGTGTCTCGCCACAACGCAGGAGTATACTGCAGGTCGAGCTTGACTTTATGTTATCTAATGAACTGATCACTCGGGCCTTCAGCCAGTGGAGTAGTCCGGTCATACTTGTGCCCAAGCCAGACAGGAGCCATAGGTTTTGTAGGGTCTATAGGCAAGTCAATGCTGTCACAAAGAACGATACCTACCCACTGCCACGGATCAAAGATTGCATTTACCAGGTTGACCTCATGCAGCAGTAAGTTTCATTTAATGAGAGGATTTTGGCAATTAGCTCTCCTTTGTAGCGAGGTAATTATCATGCTTTTGTAGTGCGCTTTCAAGCCTTCAGCTGTGAGATTATGCCTTGCAGTTCGAATAACGCTCCAGCTACGTTCCGGCTATGTTCTGATGTGGTACCTGGAGATGTTGCCTACTTTGGGTGGTATCCTTATTATATCCTCATTATAATCTTGCTGTTGCCAATCTGGTGGTGAATCTATTTATGTATTATGTTTAATATTATGTACTATACTCCTTAAACTCTTTTCTAGGGGGGAGGTCTGACATACGGAGCCCTGTATGTTAATTTAAGAGTTAGAATTAGAGTTGAAGGAGTCGCACTACCCAAACGGTGAAGCAGACTAGCGAGCGAACCAGCGAGTGGGGAAACTAGCTCGCCCGCATACCTGCAAACAAGCCTTCACACCTGCGTGCGTCATAGGGGACCCTGCAAACTACCCCGATGACCGGACACGATGACGTATGTTCGACGCCAGGAGCTGTGATTGGACCATGCACCTGTTATGCGACTCGAGGAGCTATGATTGGAGCGGGCACCACCCCCCCGCCTCCTGATTCGTTTCTACACCATCATTGTTTAGTATATAAGACCCGAGTTGTGGGCATTCAAATCAGTCTCATTTGGAGTTGGGGAAGGTGAACTTGCAGCTGGAGGAAGACGGGGTGAAGTATTATAATGGGATTGTGACTGTCAGTCAGATTATATAAATGTGTGTTAAGTGTGTTCGGTGTAAACACTTACGTTATGTTGGTTAGTGAGATATGTGATTGGGAATTAACGTGAACGCTACTATTATGTGTTTAACTATTTGATTGCGAATTAACGTTAACGCTACTATTATGTGTTTAACTATTTGATTGCGAATTGACGTTAACGCTACTATTATGTGCTTAACTATTTGATTGGGAATTAACGTTAACGCTACTATTATGTGCTTAACTATTATAGTTGACTAACTTGTGGACTAAAGCAACTCTTTAAGTAATTGGGTTATGATGAAAGTAATACTATTGTTTTATATTAATACTTACGAGTTCTTTCATTTTCTTTGAATTAAGCTTACATTGCTTAACGGTGCTTAGTACGGTGATGCTATTGTCTCGTATTAGTAATATCGCCTTAGACTAACATGGTTGTGTTAATATTACTTCTAGTGATTTCCTAAGCTGAAGTAATTCTTTTAGCTTCAAAATATTATTTTTGCTTTTCATATTATTTGAGTGAGACCTGAATCGAATCTATGAAACGATCCTGTAACTTTATTTACTCATAATCAAACCTCAATGTTACGTGGTTAAGAAATACATTTAACTAATTATTAAATATATATCTAACTTTTTATGTGACTTTGATATAAATCCTGATGATAATAATAATAATACTATTAACGTAAGACAAGAACCAAGAATAATTACATTAAATATAAATAAAAGGACATATCATAAAACTATCTATTCATTTCAAAAAGGGTAAGAGACAGAAATATTCTTACTTTAATATTTATCTTTCAAGACTTTTTATAAATTTAATAGTCCTTCTTTAGCTATAACTTATTCGGTTCATAACCATAGCCTACTAAGCTTCGGTTAAATAATAATTCTTTATAAATACTACATGACTTTAATTAGTTTCAGTATTTTTCATAATTAAGAGTATCGGTCAATAAAGGATACTAAGTCCTAAGATCCAAAAGGAAAGGAAGCAACAACAGGAAATTATTTTATTAGATTTTACTTTTGTTTTGCCTTCAGCTGACTGATACCTTAATATATATCTCTGTGCTATCTAGATTCATCAAGTTAACCACTTGAGGATCAAGATACGTAACAATATATATACAGTATATACTGTATATATATATATATATATATATATATATATATATATATATATAACAATGAGGTATGTGCCTGATTATATAGATAGATGTATAGGTAGCTAGATTAGATAGATAGATACACAATAATTACCTGCGGAAGTCAAATTCAAAGCACTTTTCAATTCGATTATGACACACAGAAAAAGTAGCTGGTTTGGACTGTTGAATGGTTGTTAATAGAGAATAGTAACCTACATCTGGAGTACTTCAGTTGTTGGTGTCTCAGTCTTTACTGTATGAAACATTGTTCTTCAGAATAGTTCTTTAATGGCTCAATAATGCTAAGGGGTGTAATGGTATTAGTACTCACGACTGTACTATCAGAGGAGCTGCGTATCCTCTGTCATTCATGGTTCCAGGACCAAAAAAAAAAAAAAAAAAAAAAATCTAAAAACTCCAATGAGCAAAATCCCAATCATTTATAAAAATAATGGACAAAACCCCAGTCACCTAACCTAACTTAACCAGGATTTTGGAGTGTGAAAACAATGAACAATGCAATGTGTATTTGCAACCATAAACGTGCTTAATTTTATATTATACATGTGAGACTGCGATTGTGTCCACTTTTGATTTTTGGGTTTCTATCCACTAGGGTTTTGTTCTCTGGGGTTTGTCTAATCATAATGGGACCCCGCCTTTCATAGCTTTATGTATATGAATTTCTTACTAAAACTATTTCTGTTCAGGCTTCTTGCTACTGTACCATTTTCGAAACGTACATCAGAGTTACATTTTGGATTTTCTGGTTCTCCTACGGTGTCCCTATTGAAAGACAACATTGTATGCAAATGGACGAAAAACTATTTTATTATGAAAGGTTTTTCTGGCCAGAGGAATTATAAAACATAAGTTGATCTCAATACAATGCTATATATATATATATATATATATATATATATATATATATATATATATATATATATATATATATATACTGTATATATATATACATATACATATATTAGTTTAGTATTGGCCGGGCGATTAGCTTTAACTCACGAAGGACCTCCAGGAATGAAAGGGATAGGATACATTTAAAGTTCTACTTTGAATTCGAATCTCTCCCAGGCTCTTTGACATTGCCATTCAAGCCTTGGCAACTCTAATGGAATCAAATAGTTAAGGAAATTGTGTACGTTTCTCACCCTCTCATGCGAACGCTGTGTAAACGATAGCGAACATTTGACTAAAAGTGAATTGCATTTTCACTGCATGATAATTGTAATTTTACAGATAACAGGAACGTAAAGGAAAATTATAAGCATTTATTTACAAAGATGGGTGCATTGGTCCATTTATTCGTATACTGTAGATGCAAATAATAATAATAATAAAATAATCTCTTTCATTTTTTGCAGATACAAAGGACAGTTATGATATTTCATCCATGCCATGAAGACTGAAATAATTAGTGTAATATTAAGGGAGCCCACCTTGCTTGTTTTTCTCTTTCTCTCCCTCTCTTTGGCTTGTATCCATTCGGCCCCATTCAGCCTACTGTTTTAAGACGTTTACCCCCATCCAGGTGTCAATATTTTCCTGGCGAGCGGTAGCGAGACAGCATTTATATATTTTTGTTTTCATAGCAAACTAAATTTGTACATTTTTCGATAGAAAAATGTTTCCGGCGAAGCCAGATTTCTCCATACAATGCTGGCTCGCTATCGCTCGCCAGGAAAAAATCGACACCTGATGGGGATAAACGTCTTAAAACAGTTGGCTGAATGGGGCCGAATGGATACAAACCAGGGAGAGAAAGAACAAACAGTGCCAGTGACCCCCCTTAAGAATGTAAGTGTGCCGATGCTGTATAAAATACGATTGTATTCGGTGCAGCTCAAATATTATATGATCACGAAAGGAGGTATTACCAAAAGCCATTCAGGGGAGATTGATCGTTTTTCTGGTTCCCCTTCTTCCTCACGTTTCGCCCCATTAGTGTTCAGATTTTAAGACGGTCGGCCCATTTATTTGGCGATTTTGAGACCTTTCGCCCTATTTCTTTGTCAATATTCAGAATTTGTGTACCATTTAGGTGTCAATTATTTCTTGGCAAGCGATAGCGAGCCTGTAATTTAAGTGGAATCGGCCTTTGGCCAGGACATTTGTTTTATCGAAAAATTTACACATTTATCTTGAAGGAGGGTCTTAGGTGGGTGTTTCTTTAAGATTGATGGAGGTCTAGGGAGGAGACTTAAAAAAGTAAAACAAACAAATATATATACACAAAAGAGCCAACAAATACGCCTATCCCCCCTGAACAGAAAGCGTGTACTGAAATTGCAAAATGTTGTTATTCCCTGTTTAAAATTTGGCCTAAAAGTTCAAGCGATACAAACTTTATCACAGAGGTTTCCATTCTCGGCAAAATATAATATTTTTACCTCGCCTACTTTTCCTCTCCTAAGGGAACCCACCTTTCGTTTTTTCTCTTTCTCTCCCTCTCTCTTTGGGTTGTATCCATTCGGCCCTATTCAGCCTACTGTTTTAAGACGTTTACCCACATCCAGGTGTCAATATGTTCCTGGCGAGCGGCAGCGAGCCAGCATATATATATTTTTGTTTTGACAGCATGCTAAATTTGTACATTTTTCGATAGAAAAAATTCTCCGGCAAAGCCGGATTTCTCTATATACAATGCTAGCTTGCTATCGCTCGCCAGGAAGAAATCGACACCTGGATGGGGATAAACGTCTTAAAACAGTTGGCTGAATGGGGCCGAATGGATACAAGCCAGGGAAAGAGAAGAAACGAGAGAAAGATAAACAAAAGCCGGTGACCCCCCTTAACACGCTGCGCTCTGCCTGGTTGTACATTACAGTCCCGAGGCGTGCACAAAAAACAAAAAAAATGTACAAATAAAGTGTAACAAAGGTGTAAATGTTTAACCGATACTTTCCGCCTGGTGGGTTTAGATGCAGGTTATAATATCTTTGTCAGCCGCGTTGTTAGCACTTTATGACACTTGTTGGGGGTTGGGGAGGTGTGTATGGTAGCGATCTTGTTGCGAGAAAGACTGGCCATTGTTTTCTTTGAACGCCATGTTGGTGCCTCAATTATCAAACAATGGGGTTGTATTTCGTTTTCCATAACATACAATGAATATACGGTATAAATTATATATATATATGCTGTATATTGTTTTCATTATTTTTTGTCCTGTATCAGTATTGTCAAACGCTACAGAGGACAAGAGTGAGAGACTTGGACTTTGAAATGGTCGTGGCGGAGGGACGAATTGGGGAACAACTAGGTTGATTGTAGGGAGGTACTGGTACAATAAGATAAACTACAATGTAACTAGAATAAGATAGATTGTACACCACTTTGTTACTGTCACCTTAATACAAAAAAAAAAAAAAAAAAAAATAGAAGGAAACATGCTTACATTACTGAAATGTTTGTGGACATGCAGTAATGCAAGTAATGGTCACTCTTCTGTAAATCTAAAATGGCTTACTTAAGAATGGGAAAGGGGTGGGACCTTCTATTTATTTTTTTTTTTTTTTTATTGATTAACAAAAATTGTCAAACACTTATGACAATGGAGGAACATGATTGTAACAAGAATAACATATCATCAGTGGTACCAATATGGCGGAGGTTGGCCGATCTCTGTTACTGTAGCGTCTCTAGTGTGTGTTGGTGGGGGAGGGTGGAGGAGGGCATAGGCCATACATGGAGGAGGGTATAAGGGCGGGAGAGAATAAAGGATACACGAGAAGGGGACACGGTGGCGGCGAAGGGGTAATTGGATGAGGGACGGAAGGAAATGGGTAGGTACTGTCACTCCTAAAAGCTCATGGACCTCACACATGTTATAGTATATATTGTTACTAACCCATCTATCCCCTACTAACTTCCTAATCCTGCCATGGACATTAGTTCCAGGGCAGTCGTTCTCTTTCCAATGTTCCCTTACCCACTCTAAACCACTGTTTGGACACTTGTTCCTCAGTGTTTCGGAAGACAAGCAGCCTAGATTGGTCACTATATCTGTTGTTGTTTGATTTCCTTTGTACTCCTTTGTATGCAATTTAGCACTGCTTTGCATACACTAATACAAAAATTTAAATTAATTCTTAATTCATAGCAAATGTCATACATATAGAAAGCACGATTGTTGTATTTGCATACAACACCATTTGGTCAAATCATTATACAAATGACTGGATAGTCGTTCACCTTTAAAAATATTCCATTATTTTACGGTAACAGGACAGGCACCAGTATGGTCATAACAATACAGTAATTTCAACCGTTATAAACATACCTAATCAACAAAAAAAACGTGCTAGTAATTTTCTGTCTTATTGCAGTCATTTAGAGGAATAATACTGACAGCTTCATCAAAACCTCCACCCCCAAGATGAGCAGCATCAGTGGTAGTGATGCCAAAGATATGATAGTTTAATAGTTGCCAGAATAGTATGAAAAGGACGTCACCGGTACAGAAGAGGTTAACGGAACCATTTTCTGTACGTGTACTGTATTTTGCGTGAGGGTGAAAAGCTTGGAAGGATAAACATGGAGACACGGATAATGCAAAGGAGATTGTTAGGGTAAAGGCAGAAGAGAGGGCTTTAACAGTGGAACAGACAACTACATTTTCCAAGGGTATTATTCAAGTAGAGACATGATGCAAACTAGTACACATGTTCATTAAAGGTTACTCTGAATAATATCTGAGGTTCATATTTGTCCGTTAGTTATAAGAAAATCAGTTACTAAGGGGTTCAATTTACCGTCAGATTAAACGAAACCGAGTATAGTAATGCATGCGTGGGCTACAGGGATCGGGTAGTTAGTTTAGTACACTCACAAGCCGTAATAAGTTACACCAATTTGAATCTACATCGAACCAAAACGATAAAAAAACAGTGCGATTGAACATCCAGAAAACTTTGATGTTTGGCTTTTAGAGAGGTACACAAATTAAAATGAGTGAATATGTATTTATAATGACTTACAGGATTATTATTGTTCTCATTACTAGGTCACATTCTTTGGCTCTGAGTGAACTACTGCCAGCCGATCCTGATTTCCTAAATCATGTGTCACAAAAACTATTCTTCTGGTATTCTTAATTATTCATTCTTGTTTGAGAGTTTCAATATTAAAGATTATTAAACAATCTGCATTAGTGCGGTCTCCGTACGCACGTATGTACATTACAGAAAGAAAGGGTAACTTAACCTTTCGGCAAACGTATATTAACGTTAATTTTGTTATCACTTTGGGTAATTTCAGCAATATTAATAATATCCCTATTTTAAGGGTGTGTGTGTGTGTGTGTTATACACTATACAGTATATAATCCCACTATTTTCTATAATAATTATATTTCATATTTACATATTTGTTTGAAGTTACTATATATATATACAGCTTATATATATATATATATATATATATATATATATATATATATATATATATATATATATATATATATATATATATATATATATATATATATATATATATGTTAGTAAAGCCAGGTAATAAATTTTCTTTAATACATACGAGGTTGAAAGAAATGGCAATTTCTGCGTTGGAAATTTTATTATTCAAAGTTTCCAGGTCTCTGATGAGTTTTCGCTGTGTGGCAGGAAGTAGATGAATGAGATTAGCAAAATTCATGGTGGTACAAGGTTACATTAATGTACATGATGATACAGGATATACGACGCGTTAAACTAGACAACCAGCATTATCAAGTAAGGATAGAATGATAAAAAGGTAAGCAGGAAGGGTATATATAGAGGGTGGAGGATCAGAGGAGGTGAAAATCAGGGGGCAAAAGTCTGCTATTGGTGGAGGGATTCTAGGAGAGAAAAAGAGAGAGAACCGCTTCACGCATGCGCACTGGATGCGGGAAGGTGGTGGTCGGTTGGCGGGGTCGAAGCTGATTGGTTGCGTGTCGAGGGGCGTGGCCTAAGTTGCGTAGTACGTGTGGCGCCGGCAGAAGACGAAGCTGAAGGAGGTAGCGCGGGGGGGCTGCGTCAGGGGCACCGGGAGGCGAGGGGGGGCGTTAGGTCCTGTAGGAAAGTGCCTTTTGGCAGGAGGAAGGATCTGAAGGTCCAGAGTTTGATTGTTGATGTTGGGATGTAAGGCTTGGATATATAGTGCTTCGAGTATAGGTAATCTCCTTGGGTCACTTTCTTTATCGAGTATGGTGGTGTGTTTCTCTAACTCGTTGCGTGTGAGGTGGGGGTGGTTAGGGGTGAGATAGTGGTCTTTGATGGCTCCAGCCTGAAGGTGAAGAGTTAACCGACGTGAAAGACGAGTCTACGTCATACCAATACAGGAATGAGGCCCACAGTCCTCATAATTACAGGTATGTTGGTAAATGACGTGATGGTCGGTCATCGGGCTCTTTATCTTGGTGGAAGCTGGTTTGTTGCGGAGAACGAGGTTGGAGGTCTTGGGGGATTTGTAATAAATTATTAATTTGATTTTGTTTTCCGGGTTGGTTGGGTGGACATGCTTGGAGATTATTTATTTAACACCTTACAAGCGGCCTAAGCGGTTTATTTATATGTACCGCCCAGCGGGGTGTTTTTAGCCAAAATAGGGCTGTTTACGTGATCATTTTCATGCCTAAATAAGACCCAGAACGTAAAACAAGTACCTATCCCTGAAAGGGCATAAACAGAGCTTTCGAATGACACCATAACGATCCTTTTATGATGGCTAGTTTTCTTGCAATAACCGTGCAACGCGAGTGCAAAAAGCATGTAATTAGCCACTTTCCCGATACAATTCCTTATATAGCGAGTGAGAGAGGGAGGAGGGAGCTGGGATTCGTGTCAGTATGTTCGCCGCGGTGGTCTGGAGCAGTCATACGCTCGCTACTCTCCTGCCACCACTTGTCTCTCTCTCTCAGCAACATTACGTGCTGAAATTGCCACTCGACCTATGTCGAGCGCCGCCACATAGTCCAGCTTTATTAAATACGACTTATGTGGTGAGCCGCTAATTAAGGGTTAAGACGGCCTCGTCATTTTTGTGTTCAGAGGACATAAAATTGTGGTAGAAGATCTTTATTTCATTGGGGGGGTCAATGTTGGGAGGGCTTTGGGTGTACCATTTTTCAAGATGGTGGTTGATGGTGCTGGAGATGTCGGAGTTGGAGTATCCGTTATTCACTAAAACTTGGGATAGTCTTTCTAGTTCCTGGTGGGTGTCGGCCCAGGTAGAGCAGTGCGTGAGGGCTCTCCTTACATAAGCGGAGATGGAGGATAGAAGATAACGGCGGGGGCATTCACTATCGCCGTTGAGGCATTGTCCTGTGTTAGTTGGTTTAGTGTAGACGGTGGTTTTGAACCCATGGTCGTTCAGAGCTAAGAGGATGTCGAGGAAGAGGAGTTGTCCATTGTTTGATTGTTCAAAGGTGAAGTTAAGTCCGGAGGAGGTCATGAAGCGACGCTGGAGCTCCTGTAGTTCGTGGAGGTCCTTGACTTGCACGAAGATGTCATCCACGTATCTACAGTAGACGGCGGGTCGTTGGGCAGCTAGGAGCTCTTCCTCGATGGTACCCATAAAAAAGTTCGAAAAGAACTCCTCGGGGGCTGCCCATCGCCACGCCGTCTATCTGCTTGTACATGTTGCCCCGGGGGCAAAGGAAGGGGGCCTCCTTGGTACATAGCTCCAGCAGTGTTTTCAGGGCCTTCTCCGGGATGTCCAGTGTTGGTGTATCAGGGCAATGGTAAATCCTTACTTGATAATGCTGGTTGTCCAGTGAAATGCGTCGTATATCCTGTATCATCATGTTCATTAATGTAACCCTGTACCACCATGAATTTTGCTAATCTCATTCATCTACAGCGAAAACTCATCAGAGACCTGGAAAGTTTGAATTATAACATTTCCAACGCAGAAATTGCCATTTCTTTCAACCTCGTATGTATTAAAGAAATATATATACAGTATATATATATGTTTCTAGTCTCTCAGTGGGGATCGAACCATCGACCATCAGAACGATAGCCGACGCTTAATCAATTACACCACGGCAGTCTAAAAGACACTCAGCCTTCTATCCTATTTATGTTAGGGAGAAGGGAAACCCACTAGGCGAATATATTTCAATTCAAACCTAGTTGTAGGATCCATATTTCCAGAATACCATACACGGATTTTTTAGTGTCCCGACGCAACTCGGGTTGAAATTGATTTCATTTAATTCTAACAGCCGTGGTGTAATTGATTAAGCGTCGGCTATCGTTCTGATGGTCGATGGTTCGATCCCCACTGAGAGACTAGAAACATTTAGTGGCTCACGTGTATTTGTGATATATTCTCAATATTTGTAGCTCTCATGCTTTGTGGGTTAGAATTAAATTAAATCAATTTCAACCCGAGTTGCGTCGGGACACTCAAAAATCCGTGTATGGTATTCTGGAAATGTGGATCCTACAACTAGGTTTGAATTGAAATATATTCGCCTAGTGGGTTTCCCTTCTCCCTAACATAAATAGGATAGAAGGCTGAGTGTCTTTTAAACTGCCGTGGTGTAATTGATTAAGCGTCGGCTATCGTTCTGATGGTCGATGGTTCGATCCCCACTGAGAGACTAGAAACATTTAGTGGCTCACGTGTATTTGTGATATCTATCTATCTATTGCCTGACGCCGTGATCCCCGAAGGTGTGGCCACGAACGAACCGCCCCCATGCACCTCTGTCCCCAGTCAGTCGACGCCCCTCCCCCCAACCAGCACCGCCTTCGTTCATGTAGTTCCTCACTCCATCCTTCCACCTCATATTCGGTCTACCTCTCCCCCTCTGTCCCTCCACCTCGCTCTCGTACACCCTCTTAGTCATTCTCTCGCTTTCCATACGTTCCATATGGCCGAACAATCTCAAGTTGTTCCTTTTCATACTTTCCAGCACATCTACCTCCACACCACACCTCCTTCTTACTTCCTCATTAGTCTGTCTATCCCTCCATGTAACTCCGCACGCACTCCTTAAGTAATTCATTTCCACTGCTCTCACTCTTGGTCTGAGTCTCTCAACCAACGTCCATGCTTCGCTTCCGTAAGTCAGTGTCGGGATTACCACACTGTCATGCAAGGACTTCTTCACTTCCATACTGACCACCCTATTTCTTGTTACTGCTTTTAGCGTTCCTACAACCCTCTTCCCCTGTTGTACCCTCTCCCGCACCTCTTCATCCATAGTCCCATCTTTACTCAACACACTGCCCAGATACTTAAAAGAGTTGACGATCTCCATAGCCTGACCGTTCAGCTTCACCTCACACTCTGTGACTTCACCCCTTTCGAAGACCATAACCTTGCTCTTCCCCGTATTTACCTTCAAATTCCGTTTTTCGCACACTGTTCCAAACTCATTTACCAGACCCTGCAACTCCCATTCATTATCACTCATCAGAACTGTATCATCCGCAAACAGCAGTATAGGTAGCTTCCACTCAATTCCCTCCCTTTTCAGCGATACACCAACATCCACTGCTCTTGATAGTATTTCTTTCATAACTCCATCCATATATACAGTAAACAACCACGGGGACATCACACACCCCTGTTTCAAACCAACATTCAGGTCAAAGAACTCGCTCTGCTCACTCTCCACACGTACTGCCGCCTTTGCACCCTCATACATGCTCTTCACTGCTTTCAGCAACTTGCCCTCTACTCCGTATATTCTAAGTACTTTCCACAAACCTTCTCTATCCACTCTGTCATAGGCCTTCTCCAAGTCCATAAAGGCAACATACACCTTTTGTTTCTTCTCCAGATACTTCTCCACAACACAATTCAGAGTAAAAATCTGATCTACACATCCTCTTCCCTTCCTAAAACCTCCCTGCTCGTCGCCTATCCATTTCTCCGTTCTCACTCTCACTCTCTCAATCACTACCCTACTGTATACCTTCCCTACTACGCTTAGAAGACATATTCCTCGGTGGTTACCACACACTCCTCTTTCCCCTTTGCCCTTATATAGGGGGACTATTATGCCAGTCTTCCAGTCATCGGGTGCACTCCCCTTCTCCCATGCTAGTTTGCACATTTTCCATACCCATTCTATCACTATCTCACCACCATACCTCAACATTTCCCCACACACTCCATCTGTTCCTGGTGCTTTCCCCAACTTCACTCTTTTCATGGCTTCCCACACTTCTGACCTCCTGATCCCCACCTCCTCCTCCACTACTTCTCTTCTTC
The DNA here is from genome assembly GCA_032716605.1 of Paralithodes platypus. Taxonomy (NCBI): domain Eukaryota; kingdom Metazoa; phylum Arthropoda; class Malacostraca; order Decapoda; family Lithodidae; genus Paralithodes; species Paralithodes platypus. The sequence continues at coordinate 11,805,597 of CM064502.1, forward strand.
TCCCTCCCATACCATATCCAGCTATGTTTGCTGGCTCTTCATTCCTTTCATTTAGCAACTCACTGAAGTACTCCCTCCATCTTTCGACTCTCTCTTGCTTCTCGGCTAGCATTCTCCCATTCTTATCTTTCACACCCTTACTGTTTCCCTTGCTACCTTCCCTAACTTTCTTGACTTCTTTCCAGAACAGTTTCTTACTCTCCCTCCATTTTACACTCAGATTCCTTCCAGATTTGTGATATATTCTCAATATATATATACTGTATATATGTTTCTAGTCTCTCAGTGGGGATCGAACCATCGACCATCAGGATGATAGCCGACGCTTTAATCAATTACACCACGGCAGTCTAAAAGACACTCAGCCTTCTCTCCTATTTATGTTAGGGAGAAGGGAAACCCACTAGGCGAATATATTTCAATTCAAACCTAGTTGTAGGATCCATATTTCCAGAATACCATACACGGATTTTTGAGTGTCCCGACGCAACTTCTCCCTAACATAAATAGGATAGAAGGCTGAGTGTCTTTTAGACTGCCGTGGTGTAATTGATTAAAGTGTCGGCTATCATCCTGATGGTCGATGGTTCGATCCCCACTGAGAGACTAGAAACATTTAGTGGCTCACATGTATTTGTGATATATTCTCAATATTTGTAACTCTCACGCTTTGTGGGTTAGAATTAAATGAAATCAATTTCTACCCGAGTTGCGTCGGGACACTCAAAAATCCGTGTATGGTATTCTGGAAATATGGATCCTACAACTAGGTTTGAATTGAAATATATTCGCCTAGTGGGTTTCCCTTCTCCCTAACATAAATAGGATAGAAGGCTGAGTGTCTTTTAGACTGCCGTGGTGTAATTGATTAAAGCGTCGGCTATCATCCTGATGGTCGATGGTTCGATCCCCACTGAGAGACTAGAAACATTTAGTGGCTCACGTGTATTTGTGATATATTCTCAATATTTGTAACTCTCATGCTTTGTGGGTTAGAATTAAATGAAATCAATTTCTACCCGAGTTGCGTCGGGACACTCAAAAATCCGTGTATGGTATTCTGGAAATATGGATCCTACAACTAGGTTTGAATTGAAATATATTCGCCTAGTGGGTTTCCCTTCTCCCTAACATAAATAGGATAGAAGGCTGAGTGTCTTTTAGACTGCTGTGGTGTAATTGATTAAAGAGTCGGCTATCATCCTGATGGTCGATGGTTCGATCCCCACTGAGAGACTAGAAACATTTAGTGGCTCACGTGTATTTGTGATATATTCTCAATATATATATATATATATATATGTATATATATATATGTATATATATATATATATATATATATATATATATATATATATATATATATATATATATATATATATATATATATATATATTATATATACATATATATATATATATCCACTCTACTTTTATTGATATATATATATTTTTTTTATGACTTTTGTATTAACTATATGACAGTTAACATATATATATTCGTCGTTGTATCATATTCTATTTTATTTCTCTGTTGTATAGGAGGAAAACCAGTGAGTATTCCGAACTGTATGTATTCAGTGTCAACAGACTCCTACAGGCAGTGTAGATGTGATACTATCCTCCCTCAGCGTAAAATGACTTCCTGGTCTTGTGCTCTTTGCATGATGGATTTGTGTTATTAGGGCGGGTTTGATGAATATAAACCACACCCTTTTATCTAACCATAGCAGGTATTGGATAGGATTCCTTCAAGGGGAGTCACCGGCTTTTTTGTTTTCTCTCCTTTTCTCTCTTTCCCTGTCTTGTATCCATACGGCCCCATTCACCCAACTGTTTTAAGACATTTTTCCCCATCCAGGTGTCGATTTCTTCCTGGCGAACGATAGCGAGCCAGCATTGTATGGAGAAATCCGGCTTCACCGGAGAATTTTTTTCTATCGAAATGTTTTCAAATCTAGCTTACCGTAAAAAAAATATATATATATATATACCGGTATATATATATGCTGGCTCGCTAACGATCGCCAGGAAAATATTGACACCTGGATGTGGGTAATCGTCTTAAAACAGTAGGCTGAATGGGGCCCAATGGATACAAGCCAAAGAGAAAGGGAGAGAGAGAGAAAAAGCAAGGTGGACTCCCTTAAGGAGCCTTCTGAGTTGATTCACGTCATTATCGGGGTGTAACCTGAGTTTATAAAAGCCATGAATATTTGAATGTGGAGGTCAGATATAGGGGGATCATTTATGGAATGTGCCAACAACCCCATTGCCGGCCGAAGCATACGAATATCACTATTACTTATATTGAATTGATTAACTCTGAAACAGACCTTGTAAAGTTACTAAGATGTTGTTAAATAAACAAAGATTATGTTATTTAAGTATTCAGTATCCTTTCTGTTATATTCTTTAAGGAATGATATATGTATTGTATGTATGTATGTATGTATGTATTTACTCAGGCTCATTCCCCACTTTTCCTATTTTTTTTTCTTCAAATAACTAAACCATTTTTCTCTACTATGAAGAGGGTGGTGGTGGTGAGCTACTTGTAATTGATCTACCAACACCTTATATCACTCGTACTGACGAACAAACATTTAAGTTGCTAATATGGCTAGTTTCTATTTTCTATTGCACTAGACATATCGAAAGCCTTCGATAGAGTCTGGCACAAATCTTTAATATCTAAACTACCCTCCTTCGGTTTCTATCCCTACATCTGTGCCTTTGTCTTTAATTTCCTTTCCGGCCGTTCCATAGCCGCAGTTGTGGACGGCCATCGTTCACTTCCTCACCCTATAAACTCTGGTGTTCCTCAGGGCTCTATCCTATCTCCTATTCTCTTTCTAATTTTTATAAATGATCTCCTCAACTGTACCTCAATTCCCATCCATTCATATGCAGACGACTCAACCTTACACTACTCCATTAGTTTTTCAGAACGCCCCAGCCAGCAATCCCTCAACGACGACAAACGTAATGAAGCCATAGAACTCTTAAATTCTGATCTAAATACTATCTCCAATTGGGGCAGAGAAAACCTTGTTACCTTTAATGCTTCCAAAACCCAATTTCTCCATCTATCTACCCGTAAGGAACTCCCAGCGGACTATCCCTTATTCTTCAACAATACAAAAATCAATCCTTCATCTTCTCTCAATATTCTTGGTGTCTCTTTTTCTTTTGCTCTCAGTTGGAAGGACCGAATTACCAGTCTTGCTAAGGCAGCCTCCCAGAAGCTGGGTGTGCTCAACCGCCTTAGGGGGTTCTTTTCCCCTGCACAGTTTCTTGCTCTGTACAGGGGCATAGTGCGTCCTTGTATTGAGTATTGTTCACATGTGTGGGGAGGTTCCTCTCACACCACTCTCCTAGACAAAGTTGAAAGGAAGGCCCTTCGTATTATTAACTCCCGTCCACTCACCAACTCTCTGCAATCTCTCTCTCTCCGCCGCAATGTTGCATCTCTCTCGCTATTCTATCGCTACTATAATAATCAGTGTTCCTCAGAGCTTTCCTACTGTATACCACCTCCTTTACGTAGAGCACGTGGTACCCGTCTTGCAACTCAATCCCACCCCTACTCTGTGCAACTCTCCAACCCGGGAGTGAAATGTTACTCTCAAACTTTCTTGTACTCAATAGCTGAGCTCTGGAACTCTCTCCCAGAATCAGTCTTTCCCTCTTCCTATGACTTAAATTGCTTCAAACTCCGTGTGTCCAGGCATTTTGGCTCGAACGTCCCTTGATTTTGGCCCTGTCACTCTTTAAAATATGGGGGAGGCACTCGCTATAGGCAGTTCTGCCTTTTGCCTCCCTCAATCACATAGAAAAAAATATATATCATAAACTATCACGAGCATAAGGATATGAAAGATGGAGACAGAGACAGCAAGAATATGGCTGATCAGTGGCTGCTCGCTTGGGAGAGAAGAAGGAAACTCTCGGTTGATATTTCCGAGGTCAGTGAGGAAGGAATGAATAAACATAATAAAACATAAACAATTAACAAATAAAATAAATGAACAAAACAAAAAATTAATAAACCCCCAAAATTACTGAAAACTTCAACCCAATCTCATCATTGAAACTAGTTACAATTGGACCTGGGCTACGGATATGGTGTTAGGGCGACGTATATTGAGCGGAATTAGCAGTAAAATAGCCTCCGTGCATTATTCTTACCTACAGATGCCAGTAAGCCACGGCACGAAATAGGTTAACATTCTCTTAACATCTATCCCCTCCCCCATCTCCCTCTCTCGCTCGATATATATATATATATATATATATATATATATATATATATATTTGTGTGTGTGTGTGTGTAAGCCGAAACGTCCCACAATAAAGATGTTCATCCCAGCGCTGGTTTTTCTATTTAGTATACGCCTCCGCTTCCCCCGTGAAGAGAGCATCGCTTTTTTTATATATATATATATATATATATATATATATATATATACCAAATTGCCACAAGGATTGGTCTTGGGGCTGGTATTATTTCTTATTAACATAAATTACATTGATGTTGGAATAAATCACACTATCTCAAAATTCGATAATGATATACAGTTAGAGAACTCGGTATTAACCGAAGAACACAGAAATAAGCTGTAATCTGATTAAAATGAAATAGTTGAGTGGTAAGAAAAATGGTCGATGCCATTCAATGTTGCGAAGTCAGATCTTACAAATAGGTAATACAAACAAATGAAATACATTCAAGATTTAAGACCAACCAATAAAAACAACTGTATTTAAAGACCTGTGGCTTTTTTTAATATATGAACACTTATAGACCTCAGATCACTGTGCAGTAGCTGCGAACATGGCCAACAGAGCATTTGAAATTTATTGAAAATAATTATACTTATATAAAGGAGAAGATTATAATACCATTGTTGGTCTCATTATATGAGCAAGGACATAGAGAAACTCGAGTCAGTGCAGTGTAGAGTGACAAAGTTGATACCGTCAGTGAAAAATGTTTCATATCACGAACAATTATATACAGTATATAAAAAAAAAAAAAAAATTCACTTAGGAAAAGAAGATTGCTATGTAAATTATTTGAGTGTTTCAATACATTAAAGGGCTTTGAAAAAATTGATGTAGATTCACTGTTCAAAATCAATTATAGTTCATCAACTCGCGAAAATTAAATGGAATATTACACCAATAGGGCGAATTTCGATGACACAAAGCACTTTTTCACCTACAGAGTGGTCAACGAGTGGTCTAAATGTCCAGAGAAAATGGTACAATGAAATACAATCGATACATTCAAAAGGTGGCTAGACATTCTCGTCGAGGAGGTTGAATTAGAATAGATTAAAAAAAAAAATATATATATATATATATATATATATATATATACGGTATAATACGGTATGTATATATACAACAACACAAATAAATATTTAGTTAGGTTAAGTATCAGTAGCATACAATATATATCAACTTTGATCTTTTCTATGAATTTCCCAGTAGAATTGTCCTCATTCTGCTAGGGGCCTTGTTTCCCCAATTATATTCCATGCCGATCAAAGGTCGAAGGGAGTGCGGGGTGGGTTGAAAAACTTCTGCTTTGCTGTCTTTACCTTCCACTTCGTAACATATTCTCTTTTACACAAGGTCTGTGCAGTCTGTGTGTATATGTACCTCTCTCTCTCTGATGAATAAGTAAGAACAGTAAAGGTTAGAATCAGGGAAAAAGGAATAGGGGACGAAGAAGGAAAAGGGAAGGGATGGGAAGGAGGGAAAGGGTGAAAGGGATTGTGTGAGGGAGGGGGAGAGGGGAGGAGTTTCAAGAGGGGAAAAGAGGACGAGGAAGGGGACGTGAAGAGGGAAGCGATTGTAAGGGGAAACAGGACAAAACAGAGGACGGGGACGGAGGGGAACAAAGGGGGAGTGGCCAGGTGAAAACGAAGGACGAGAATTTAGAGAAAGAGAATCGAAGAAGACGAGAGAGAGAGAGAATGATGCGTAGAGAAGGTGAAATAAGATGAAACTGAATCACAACATAGCGAGAGACGATGGACGTGGGAGGAAAGACGAATGGTTGATTAGAGAGTTGGGGAGGAAACTATATAGGCTTACTATATATAGGCTTACTATATATAGGCTTACTATATATAGGCTTACTATATATAGGCTTACTATATATAGGCTTACTATATATAGGCTTACTGGGATACTAATGCAATTGGTAAAAGAGAGAGAGGTGTGAGGATGGAAGGTCAGATATAGCCATAAACGACGAGGTAAAGAACCCGGGGCCAACACGCAGCAACGACCTTTCTATGAACCTGTGCCGTTCCCTTTTACTGACTCCATATGTTTATCTCTCACCCTCGCTACCTTGAACCTCTCAGGGTTATTCTATCAATTATAAAACATATTTATGAAAAATAAATAAAATAAAATAAATGGAGGGGAGTTATACTTGAATGTGAGTTGGAATCGCGTTTGTGTGTGTGTCAGAGAGAGAGAGAGAAAGAGAGTTAGAGTTATAACGAGAGAGATGAAATACAATGTTCTATTAAGCACCCTCTGTCTGCACTGTACATAGGGCCTACGTATGTGTGTGTGTGTGTGTGTGTGTGTGTCCATATCAGTGACGCACTGTTATGCCTTGGTCTTGGCTTCCAATTCAATTTTGTATGATCGCATTGTTTCCAATTGTTCAGTCATATAATATATATTTTTAATAGCAAATACATAAACATAACGAAAACACTAGCGGCAAAATATATTCCAATATCGTCCCTAGAGTGCGAGTTACACAAATTAAAAGGAACATCACAATAGGTCAGTTGTTACAAAGGCAATATTTAAATCATAGACCATGCCTGTGTGTGTCAAACGGATATGTGCAATGCATGAATTTTACTCCTGTCGTTTTGTTTGGATTGGTTAGTTCCTGTTTCTATAGTTTTTGAAAGGTCATGTTTGTGTTGTGGGCAAGCAAATCTCTAAATATTGTTTTATTGTTGACATGCACACAATGCCATGAATAATTAACCCTTTGAGTACCAGCGACGTGTTATATATTTTATTATAACCGTAATTAGATGAGTTTGTGCAGTTTAATGGGAGGCAGACCGTTTTTCTGGACCCCCTTCTCCCTAATGTTTAGCCCCGCTAGTTTTTAGATTATAAAGCGTTCGGCCCATTAGTTTGGCGATTTTAACACCTTTCGCCTCAAATCGTTGTTAATTTTAAGACCTTTCGTGCCATTTAGGTGTCGATTTTTTCCTGGCGAGCGAAGCGAGCCTGCAATTTTAAGAGGAACCGGCCTTTGGCCGAGAAATTTTTCTACCGAAAAATGTATAAATATTTCTTGAAGGGGGGTCTAGGGGGTGTTTTCCTAAGCTTGATGGAGGTCTAGGGAGGAAACTAAAAAAAAAAATATATGAATAAATTAATTAATAGGCCGAACAAACGATCAGTCTCCCCTTATGGATCTGTGGTAGTAAAATCGGTCAAGTGAGGTGGTTCGTAGCCTGTTAATTGCTAGAGCTCCTTCCTAAGCTGAATAATCTCGTTAAATAGTAGCCATAATATAGTGAAAAGGACGGCACCGGTACTGTAAGGGTTAATGAGTGTCTGTATTATCCTGCTGTTTGGTTATTTACGTTATGTAGCCTTACTGGATATTGTTGTCATCATAATTGTGTTTGTTTGTTTATATCTTTCTCTGAACGATATCTAACACAACCACTTTCAACGGAATAATAAAACAATTGTTACTTTCTTGATTTAATAAACCAACGAGTTTATAAGCTATAGATTATACAATTCGATGTTTGCCTCTCCCAACCATGTCCTTAACTCCTTTTGTACCGGCGACGTCTGTTTAATTTTACTTTAGCTTTATTTAAACGATTATGTGTAGTTTAACCCTTTGATTACCAGCGATGTGTGTTATATTTTATGCTAGTTATATTTAGACGATATTATGTAGCTTAGGAAGGATCTGGGTTAGTTAAAAGGGTTGGTTGAGATAGTTTGAAGCCTTATTTTTGCTAGAGGTCCTTCCTAAGCTGAATATAATCGTCTAATAGTTGCCAGAATATGATGAAAAGGAAGTCCCAGGTACTGTATGGGTCAAGAAGGATCTGTGGAAGTAAAAATCATTAAGTGAGATAGTTTGAAGGCTGTTAAGGGGAGATGGGCCGTTGTTATGGACCCTCGTGGACCCTCGGGTTTAGCCTCATTTGTTGTGAGATTATCTGAGGTTCGGCCCATTAGATTAGTTATTTTAACACCTTTCGCCCCATTTCGGTGTCAATTTTAAGACATTTCGTGCCATTTAGGTGTCGACTTTTTCCTGGCGAGCGAAAGCGAGCCTGGAATTTTAAGAGGAACCGGCCTTCGGCCGGGACAAATTTCTACTGAAAAATGTACACATTTATCTTGAAAGGGGGTTTATTTATTTTTTCTAAGTTTGATGGAAGTCTAGCGAGGAAATTAAGAAATAAAGGAATATATTAATTAATAGCTCCAAAAAACGGCCCATCTTCCCTTAAAAAGCATATATTTACTTAAATTCAACTGGTAGAAACACTAAGGATTTCAAATGACATTGATCGGCCCTGGAAAGATGTTTTAATTGCTGGAAATTAAATTGTCCATATCTAGCCATCAATTTATGTATCTTATTATTATTTATCTAGTGTTCTCCCTAGACCTCCATCAAACTTAAAAAAACATCCATTAGATCCCCGAATGGATACAAGCCAGGGAAAGAGAGAAAAGGAGAGGAAGATAAACAAAAAGCCGGTGACCCCACTTAATGCCATGTTGGAGGGAATTGTAAACACGTTCAGTGCCGGTTCCCTCCTTTGAGCTTTACTCTGGCTACTATTAGACGATGTTATTCAGTTTAATAAGGGCCTCTCAATTGTTGGAGGCTCTTATTAAACTGAATAACATCGTCTAATAGTAGCCAGAGTAAAGCTCAAAGGAGGGAACCGGCACTGAACGTGTTTAAAATTCCCTCCAACATGGCATTAAGGGGGGTCACCGGCTTTTTGCTTATCTTCCTCTCCTTTTCTCTCTTTCCCTGGCTTGTATCCATTCGGGGATCTAATGGATGTTTTTTTAAGTTTGATGGAGGTCTAGGGAGAACACTAGATAAATAATAATAAGATACATAAATTGATGGCTAGATATGGACAATTTAATTTCCAGCAATTAAAACATCTTTCCAGGGCCGATGAATGTCATTTGAAATCATTAGTGTTTCTACCAGTTGAATTTAAGTAAATATATGCTTTTTAATGGGAGATGGACCGTATTTTGGAGCTATTAATTAATATATTCCTTTATTTCTTAGTTTCCTCGCTAGACTTCCATCAAACTTAGAAAAACACCACCTAAACCCCCTTTCAAGATAAATGTGTAAATTTTTCGGTAGAAAAATGGCCCGGCCGAAGGCCGGTTTTTCTTAAAATTCCAGGCTCGCTTTCGCTCGCCAGGAAAAAATCGACACCTAAATGGCACGAAATGTCTTAAAATTGACAACGAAATGGGGCGAAAGGTGTTAAAATAACCAATCTAATGGGCCGAACCTCAGATAATCTCATAACAAATGAGGCTAAACCCGAGGGTCCACAAGGGTCCATAAAAACGGCCCATCTTCCCTTAAATCAGCTCAATAAACATTTGTGCCTTATTTCAAGCGACTTATCACATGACTCGAACATACAAACCGCACATGTGAAAACGCTTATTTAAAACTAATTTCACTTTGCTATTTACGGATAGTAAAATGATCTCATATATGTCTAGCTCTGCAGAATCATCATGTGTCGGAAATGTTGTTCACCGATATGGAAAACATCTATCTATCTATCTATCTATTTACTCAGGCCCAATCCCCACTTTTCAGATTTGTATATTATTATATTTTATTTTATTTTATTTATTTATTATTATTTTTATTATTATTTTTTTTTTTGCGGGGGAGGGGGGGCCGACTCAAGACAGAGCAAGAACAGGGACAACACAAAACACAACAGAAACCAACGAACACACATAAACAAAACACATTCACACACATGGAAAATATGATGGACATTATCTTCTCCCAGCCAAAATATATCTCTGTTGTCGTTTTCGCACTGTGTTTGGTGGGATCGGTCTAATTCCGGGGAGATCAGGGGGACCCAAACCCATGACGATATTTAGATATTGGTTGTATTGTATGCTTAAGGGGGGGTCACCTGCTTTGTTTTCTCTTTCTCTCCCTCTCTCTTTGGCTTGTATCTATTCGGCCCCATTCAGCCAACTGTTTTAAGAGCCAGCATTGTATGGAGAAATCCGGCTTCGCCGGATAAATTTTGCTATCGAGAACTGTACAAATTTAGCTTGCTGTCATAACAAAAACATATTTATGCTGGCTCGCTACCGCTCGCCAGGAAAATATTGACACCTAGATGGGGGTAAACGTCTTAAAACGGTAGGCTGAATGGGGTTGAATGGATACAAGCCAAAGAGAGAGGGAGAGATAGAAAACAAAACGAGGTGGGCCCCCTTAATGCTCATCGAAGTGTTTGCTTTGAAAACCAGCTCGGTTATCGAGATATAGCAGGAATAAGGAAAACCAGCTCGGTTATCGAGATATAGCAGGAATAAGGAAAACCAGCTCGGTTATCAAGATATAGCAGGAATAAGGAAAACCAGCTCGGTTATCGAGATATAGCAGGAATAAGGAAAACCAGCTCGGTTATCGAGATATAGCAGGAATAAGGAAAACCAGCTCGGTTAGATATAGCAGGAATAAGGAAAACCAGCTCGGTTTTCTCGGTTATCGAGATATAGCAGGAATAAGGAAAACCAGCTCGGTTATCGAGATATAGCAGGAATAAGGAAAACCAGCTCGGTTTTTTTTTTTTTTTTTTTTTTTTTTTCTATGTGATTGAGGGAGGCAATAGGCATAACTGCCTATAGCGAGTGCCTCCCCCATAGTTGAAAGAGTGACAGGGCCAAAATCAAGGGACGTTCGAGCCAAAATGCCTGGACACACGGAGTTTGAAGCAATTTAAGTCATAGGAAGAGGGAAAGACTGATTCTGGGAGAGAGTTCCAGAGCTCAGCTGTTGAGTAGAAGAAAGTTTGAGAGTAACGTTTCACTCTTGGGTTGGAGAGTTGCACAGAGTAGGGGTGGGATTGAGTTGCAAGACGGGTACCACGTGCCCTACGTAAAGGAGGTGGTATGCACTGGGATAGCTCTGAGGAACACTGATTATTATAGTAGCGATAGAATAGCGAGAGAGATGCAACATTGCGGCGGAGAGAGAGAGATTGCAGAGAGTTGGTGAGTGGACGGGAGTTAATGATACGAAAGGCCTTCCTTTCAACTTTGTCTAGGAGAGCAGTGTGAGAGGAACCTCCCCACACATGTGAACAATACTCAATACAAGGGCGCACTATGCCCCTGTACAGAGCAAGAAGCTGTGCAGGGGAAAAGAACCCCCTAAGGCGGTTGAGCACACCCAGCTTCTGGGAGGCTGCCTTAGCAAGACTGGTAATATGGTCCTTCCAAATGAGAGCAGAAGAAAAAGAGACACCAAGAATATTGAGAGAAGATGAAGGGTTGATTTTTGTATTGTTGAAGAATAAGGGATAGTCCGCTGGGAGATCCTGACGGGTAGATAGATGGAGAAATTGGGTTTTGGAAGCATTAAAGTTAACAAGGTTTTCTCTGCCCCAATTGGAAATAGTATTTAGATCAGAATTTAAGAGTTCTATGGCTTCATTACGTTTGTCGTTGAGATATATATGTCGTTGAGGTTATCGAGATATAGCAGGAATAAGGAAAACCAGCTCGGTTATCGAGATATAGCAGGAATAAGGAAAACCAGCTCGGTTATCGAGATATAGCAGGAATAAGGAAAACCAGCTCGGTTATCGAGATATAGCAGGAATAAGGAAAACCAGCTCGGTTATCGAGATATAGCAGGAATAAGGAAAACCAGCTCGGTTATCGAGATATAGCAGGAATAAGGAAAACGGTTATCGAGAGGAATAAGGAAAAAGCTCGGTTATCGAGATATATGAAGCGAATGAATGACATTGCCCGAATCGGGTTGGAAAAACAAATGCTGTGTTAGACAATAAAAGCAAGGGCTTCGAGTGCCTGAACTATAGCAACAAAAATATCTAAATCAAGAATTATGCGCTATGAATACCTCCGAAAACCGGATTATCTTCCCTGTGCCATCAACTTCAATGCGTCTTCACTTATAAAGGATACAATGAAAACAAATATATAATAAAAACCTAATGTGATACCGGTTTTCTTGCGTGGAATCACTATGTTCAATGAACAGTAGTGCTCGACCTCGTGCAATCAGTGACTTTGGAACTAAATAATTACTCAAGGGTAATATAATAATAATTACTCAAGGGTAATATAATAATAATTACTCAAGGGTAATATAATAATAATTACTCAAGGGTAATATAATAATAATTACTCAAGGGTAATATAATAATAATTACTCAAGGGTAATATAATAATAATTATTGGAAAACTGGGATGTCAAATAATGTGTGTATGTGTGTGTGTGATTGAGTACAAATAAGAGAGAGAGAGACTGGGAACCATGGATACATTTGATACGGAAAACTTTGAATCGTTTGCGAGAAAAAGGGAAACTGAAATTGTATGACTCGCAGTTTCCAAACGAGGCAAAAAGTGAAATATACGAGTGGTGTATAACTGACCCAATATAACGCCTTATATAACGAACAAAGATAATAATAGTCTTGGAATCTATACATTCTTAATACCTGTGTACCTAGGGCTCATGTTAGACATAGGAAATTAATAATTCAACCAGGTTTAATAAATAATAATATAGACATGGTAAAGCAATATAATCCATGGAATTCCAATAGCTAAATCCAAATTTTGGTTATGTATAATTATGGCTGGGGGAGTGCTGGAGGCCCTTATGATCCTTGGTCTCTAGGTCTTCTCCTCGGCAACCTAGATGTGTGAACATTTTGTATTTTGTTTCTTATGTTGTGTTGTCCCTGTTCTGGCTCTGTCTCGAGTCGGCGAGTCGGCCACCCCCAGCTATGGGGTATGTGCCTGAGTATACACATACATACTGTATATACTAAAGTAAGGCGGGATGACGTATGGTAACCCGCTCCATGCCAAACAGAATATCTACATGTGTTTGCATTTTGGAGCCTATAGTGGGTCTGATATTCACTTAGTAATTACTTAGTACAAGTACAGTCGCGCTAATAAGTCATGTCCCAGCTGTCATTACGTTTGGTTCTCTCTTTGCTGTATTAATGTCTGTCAGATGTTGAATAGGGTGGGTAATTGTAGGAACATGTTTGTATATTTCACTTGATATGAAGAAATGAAGCTTAGATATTGTTGATACAATATGACTGCTGTATAATATAATTTCATCAGGGGTAGTATGATTGTTTTAGCTGGTCAGAGCCTGGCTTCACCAGCGTTACCATGCCAACGTACGTAATGCACAGGTATGTATTCAAGAGAGTTGAATCTCTCATAATTTATATCTATTGAATTATTACACAAAGATAAACCAACCGCATTGTATAATAGCTATAATTATTACAATATTTAAAATAGTTTAAGGCTTAAATAATTACTTTATAGTTTAACAATGAATGGTGCAGGTCGATTATCTTTCAACAGTACGAGAGAGAGAGAGAGAGAGAGAGAGAGAGAGAGAGAGAGAGGGAGAATGAGAGCGAGAGGGAGAATGAGAGAGAAAGAGAGAGAGAGAGAGAGAGAGAGGGAGAATGAGAGCGAGTGGGAGAATGAGAGAGAGAGAGCGAGTGGGAGATTGAGAAAGAGAGAGAGAGAGAGAGAATGAGAGAGAGAGAGAATGAGAGAGAGAGAGAGAGAGAGGGAGAATGAGAGAGAGAGAGGGAGAATGAGAGAGAGAGAGAGATTCAGTCCTTCGGTGAGCAGGAGAGGTAGGGGTTAAATGGGTGGTCATAACGGGTCTTTAAAGGTAAATTGGGTAAAATGCAGAAAAATATATCCCTGAGCTAGCAAAAGGAAGGATGGATTGAATTATATTGTACTATATCTGTCAACGTTTAATATTTTTGTGACATAACCCAGCCAGGGTTCGAACCCAGGCCAGTAGTGCAGCACTCCAGCACCTTAACCACTAGAATACCGAGGAGATAAAAGTAGTGGCTTCATTTGGAATCCCATCCCATCCACCACCCGCTCCAACTCGTGGTCACGTAGCTAGATACCATACACCCATACACCTAACACACAAACACTAGCAACTAAGTACTAGAGAAAGATACTTGTAATCTGAGGCACATTGAAGGCCTCACTGAATAAACAAGTAGAACCCTAATATATATAATATTTTTGTGACATAACCCAGCCAGGGTTCGAACCCATATTACTATGTTTGTTGTTGGATATTTATATTGAAGAGTTATTATCTCTAAATATTAGCTTTATAATCTAAACTGAACATTTAGCAGTATTCCTTTTGATTTGGTCGAGTTCATGTATATGTTATCATATGAATATATTCCTTTATAAATTGTCCTGCATAATATTTGTTTATATGATTGGTATCCATAACCCGTATCTTTCGGCTTGTCGGGAATGGGGTAATGATCCCGACAGGTTTTGGTCCAATAGGACATTTGAATTTGGTGGTATCGTATCGCTTGTACGATTTCGGCTGGTTCTTTGTGTATTGTAGTTTATTCTTAAGTTAGGTTAAATATTAACTGTAATGTATAAATATCTACATCAGCTCTAGATGTATTATGAAACCAAGTTATGGGTTATAATTATTATGAGCCGGCAGCCATATGTAATTTCGCGAAGCGGTCGGACGCCGGCCCTTTAGTCTCTCAATCAACACCATACAGCCAACATCTCCTCCCCCGGCTCTGACTCAACCCACAGTTCACCATGTGCTACAAATATTAATCTATAACAATATTAACAACAGTCCTACATCACCAGTCCTCTAAGCTAAGTTCATTGTATCGATATTGTATTATGTGAACATTCCTAAATGTCATGCAATTGAATTAGCCGCGTGTGGGGGACTGGATTACACCCATCGAATACCTCGTTGGTAATTATATTATAACTATTTGTTGGGATATTTCATGTACCAGTGATATGTAATTTAACCTCTTTATCTAAATTCCCGACAAATAATGGTCCTTCGTGCCCTAAAGCTTCCATACCGTAGTACCGTTTTGTTTGCTTCCTTGACGCTTGTGGGCTTACAAATGGCTGCCGCCTCGCGCGTTGTTGGCCGACTGCCATTTCCCTAGTTTAGACCCAGCTTCTTCCCTCGTGTTTTTTACCATTTAGGCACCGTCCCTATCTTTTTTGGGGCTTGTTTCCAGGTTTTTTTGGGCGTGTGATCCTTGGCGTTTGTTGGTGGGTTAGGTGGGCTGATTGGGGTAGGGGTAGTTTCGTCGGGCACCATTTTGCGCTCCTGGCTGGGCTAGGCTAAGCAGTCTGGGCCTGCAGGTGTCTGCGGTTGCTGTTCATTTCGCTTTGGTGGTGTGCCTGTGGTGTTCGTTGTGTTTTGTCTTTGTGGGACTCATTATTAATTTTGCTGGTGGGGAGGGTTCTCATGTGACCTTTTATATTTCAATTTCATAATAGCCTAGGCCTAGTTGCTTACAGTGGCGGTCATGAGTGTTGGTCTTTGTTAATTCCTAAGCGATTGACAGTTAATAGTCAGACCTCATGATTGTCGCTTAACCAACTGGCCTTACCTATAAAGGGCTTACAATAATTAGTGCTTCACCTTACCCTTTCTTTTAATGGATTTAGTATTTAATTCTTTTGTCTAGTTAGATAATTTCCTTTCGATAGTTTATATTAAGGGGGATGTAAGTATTATGCAATTCTTTTTGAGTAAATTTCTTAAGTAATGGGGGTTTGCCGCTGTTGATTCCTAAGCGATTAACGGTTTGTAGTCTGACCTCATTGTAGTTTAAGTTGCTTAAAATTAGACCTTAACGATGACAGATTTAAAGAAACTTAAGAATCTTAAGGGAGGGATGAAGGGAAGTTTAAATAGATGTTTAAGAGATCTTGATGAATTTTTAGTAAGTGCCACGGCTGATCAAATAAAGGGTAAATTCGCTACTGTTACTAAATCGCTAGCTACTTATGATAGTTATGCTCAGCAGGTATATGGTTTATTGACAGTTACTGACGATGTGGAAGAAGAAATGTCGGCAGATCTTGAGTACTTTGAGGATGTTAATACAGCCTTAGCCAGACTATCTTCCACCCAAGAATCAACCTCTGTTAAGGATACCGGTACACCAAAGGCGACTGGTTTTAACCTGCCGAAGCTTACTTTGCCTACCTTTTCCGGGGATTCGGCTACCTGGACTGGATTTTGGGATATTTTTGAGTGTTCCGTCCATCATAATAAAACACTCATATCCATCCAAAGGTTCACATATCTCTGTGGTCAATTGAAAGGGGAGGCATTGAAGTTAGTCGATGGGTACAAGCTAGAAGCTACCAGCTACGAGTCTGCAGTGGAGTTGCTGAAGAGAACTTACGGGAGAGTGGAAGTCATCAAGACCGCGTTAATTACTAAGTTCTTCACGCTAGATCCTCCATCCTATGATGTGACGGCCCTAAAGGAGTACTATGCCTCCTTTGAGAGCCTCCTCCGATCTATGGAGACAATGGCCGTCACCAAGGAGGAGATATTTAGTGTGAATATCTTGAATACGATACCCTCTCCCCTAAGGGAAATCTTAAGACGACAACTAAGCGACTCTCCACTAAACTTGGAAGCGTTGGTGCAGGTGTACCAGACTGAAGTCTTCAATATGGAGAGTACTGGACACTACCGTCAAGTGGAGATGTCGCCATCTACTGCAGCTTTCCCGGTACAGACTTCTCCTAAACAGAAATGGCCAATATCATTAGGTTGTAAGTTGTGCAGTGTCCACGGTCATCTGTGGTATCAGTGTCCTAAGTATCCTAAGGCTACACAGAAGATTGGCCAGGCTAAACCGCTTAAGTTATGTACCAGCTGTCTGGCAAGAAACCACTTCAACAGTACTTGCACCAATTCCTACATCAAACCTTGTAAGTATTGCAAGGGGAAACATTGGTTTTCCCTTTGCACCCAGTCTGATCGGCACGACGGCAAAGAAAAGGGGAGAACCCCCAAAGAGTCACATGAGAAAAGTAAGAGTGAGGGTGATAAAGTATCTGCCATGTCCATTGCTTCTCGAGAATGTCAATTGCTTCCTACTATGATGCTGCCAGTAGTGGGGAGTAATAATAATACTATAATGACGCGCACCTTACTTGACCAGTGCTCACAGAGGTCATTCGTTCTGCGGTCATCATTACCCCAGCTCAAGTGTACCAGCAAGGGTCAAGAGAATTTGCGTCTCCATGGTTTCACTGGTGAAATAGATTCCAGTGACTATGATATTGTGGAGATTTCATATGTTTATAGAAAAAAGGTATGTCCCATCAAGGCTGTTGTGGTCGACACACTACCCAGTTTCTATATAGCATCAGAGATTCAACCACATTTGAAATATCTCAGAAGCAAGGGTTATAAACTGGCTGATGATCAACTCTCTGCTAACAATGGTATTATGCTACTGGTCGGAGCTGATTATTACTACGACCTGGTTCACCCTGGATATCGGCGGGTAGATAAGCTAATAATGCTCCTCACGATCCAAGGGTATGCCATTTCTGGATCCTATGCCACTTCCTCTCAAGACACACAGGTGGAGGTGGTTACGGTCCTCAAGGTAACAGTAAGCCCCATAGATAAATATATTAGGCCAAATGTGCCTGATAATACATGTACTGATATAGATAAGCTATGGGACTTGGACAATATTGGAATTGACCCACATGAACTTGATCGTGAGTCCAAGCTAGCGTTAAGCTCGTATGAAGAGACTGTAACGTATGACTCTGGCAGAGGTCAGTATGTGGTAAGGCTCCCTTGGAATGATAACAAGAGTAAATTACCTACTAATTTCCATCTAGCACTTGGTAGGTTACGTGGCCTTCAGAAGCAGTTTGTCAAGGATCCAAGTTATTGCGAGACTTATGCGGCAGTTTTAGCCGAGCAGGTACAACATGGATTTGTGGAGAGAGTAGATCGCAATGAGTATGGGGATAACATC
Source organism: Paralithodes platypus (assembly GCA_032716605.1). Taxonomy (NCBI): domain Eukaryota; kingdom Metazoa; phylum Arthropoda; class Malacostraca; order Decapoda; family Lithodidae; genus Paralithodes; species Paralithodes platypus. The sequence goes on from CM064502.1 coordinate 11,823,799, forward strand.
CATTACCTTGCTCACCATGGGATTAAAAAGGACAGTTCCACCACTCCTGTTCGTATTGTGTATGACTGCTCTGCTAAATCCAGTGATCGCTCCTATAGCCTGAATGATTGTCTGTACACCGGTCCGTCCCTGGTCTCTGATCTAGCGCAAATTATGTTGCGCTTCAGATGTCATAAGTTTGCATGGGTCGCCGATATTGAGAAGGCCTTCCTGATGCTTCAACTCCATCGTGAAGACAGGGACTCGACAAGATTTTTATGGCCGCGGGACCCAATGGATCTAGATTCAGAGTATCTGGTCTACAGGTTCAGAGTCGTCTTATTCGGGGCGACCTGTTCCCAGTTCCTTCTCAACGCTACTATCTTGCGTCATCTTGAGGAGGCTGGACTAGATCCTGACTTCAAGAATGAGATCAAGCAGGGGATCTATGTGGACAATCTTCAAGGCACTGGAGACAATGAAGATTTGTTGCTCAAGAGTTGCTGGGAGATCCGCGATATATTTGCCAAGGCTCATCTATACTTGAGAGAATGGGCCACTAATAGTGATCTTTTGAAGGTCAATTTGCTTCTGACGGTGTAGCTACTGAGAATAGTGAGGTGAAGTTTTTAGGCCACAAATGGGACACTACCACAGATTGTATATCCTTCTGTCACACCCCATGCGGCAGTGAGCTTATGACCAAGCGAAACTGCTTAAGCTTGTCAGCGAGGTTGTTTGATCCCCTAGGTTTTTTGCTGCCTGTATCAATCCGTGCTCGTATGTTTTTACAGCAACTGTGGCGGCTAAAACTAGATTGGGACACGCCCCTCCCAATTGAGTTACAAGATACTTGGCGGTTGATTCGGTCGGACCTTTCCACATGTTCCAAGGTCCAACTTCCTCGTCAGGTTATTAGTGGTCACCAGGTGGATCTACATGCCTTTTCTGATGCTAGTAATAGTGCGTACGGTACTGCCATATACATATGCAATGGTAGTGAAGCGACACTGGCTATAGCGAAGGCCAAAGTAGACCCTATAAAGAAAATTACAGTTCCTAAATTAGAACTTACTGCATTGCTTCTGTCTGCTCGTCTAATAAAGTTTACACTGGATGCTTATACAGACATACTACAGATTAATAACGTCTATGTCTGGAGCGACAGTCAAATAGCGCTTTCATGGGTACACAGCCAGAGAGTGTTACCTGTTTATGTTTCTAATTGCACTGATGAGATACATAACTTAGTTCCTACAGCTAAATTTCGCTATGTGAGCACCAGGGATAACCCCAGTGACATAATTTCCCGGGGGATCTCGGCGCAACAGTTTATGTCGTCCTCTATTTGGTGGCATGGACCTCCATGGCTTACATCTCCAACTGAATGGCCTCATGATTTCAGGGAATGCATATCTGTTCCTTCAAGTCGGCCCCAAGATGATGTGTTAAGTAGTTCGAATGTGAGTAGGATAACTGTGAACATCAGGATAACAAGTTGGTAGAGTGGGAACGTTACGGCAGCTATGATCAAGTAATACGGGTATTTGCATGGATATACCGTTTCATTAACAACATGAGAAGTCAGGCTCACGGGTCTTTCCTTAGTGAAGATTCGAAGCATATCAGACTCCATGAATTGAGATCAGCAGAAGCGAAACTAATATGTTTAGTACAAAAGGAATCTTATCCTACTGAATATCAAATACTGAGCAAGGAGTCAAAGGCCAAACCCTCAAACTTAATGAGGCAGCTAGGATTATATATGGAAGGAGGAATAATTAAGTGTAGAGGCAGGATACAAAAGGCGGACATTATTGATTCTGCAAAATATCCTGTCCTTAGCTCCTCTCATTTGATTACCAAACTGTTGATTCGCCAATGCCATCGGACCTGCCTACATTTTGGCGTAAATTATGTTCTGGCGTATATGCGACAACGTTGGTGGATCCCTAAGATGCGACAAGCAATTAAAGGGATCCACAATAGCTGTACTATCTGTAAAAGATTACAGGGTAAGCCTTACTCCCCAGTTGATCTACCTCCCTTGCCTGAGTTCAGGGTACAAAGGACTGAACCATTTCAGGTAACCGGGGTAGACTACACCGGAGCGATTCATGTTAGAGAATCGCCCGGTAATATCATAAAGGTATATGCCGTTCTATTCACATGTGCGGTAACCAGAGCGATTCATATTGAATTGATTGACGACCTATCCAGTGAGGGGTTTTTGCATACTCTAAGACGCTTTGCAGGCCGCAATGGTTTCCCTCAAATTATTATGAGCGATAATGCGACTTGTTTTGTCGGGGCCTCTAAATATCTCCAGAGTTTAATGGATGACCCGCAGGTTGTGGCTACCCTCACTGGAAAGGGTTGTCAATGGAGATTTATACCAGCACGTGCACCATGGTTCGGGGCGATTTGGGAGAGAACTATCGGTATCGTCAAATCTGCCATGAAGAAGGTATTAGGAAGGGCACTGGTGACCAGACGGGAGTTGCAAACCATCTTAATAGAAATTGAGATGTCAGTCAACGACAGGCCCTTTACCTATACCTCGGCAGATGTTGATGACCTCTTACCCATTTCGCCTTCTATGCTAACACGTGGACGAACCCTTAATACCTTTCCTAGATCGTCCGTAAATGACGAAGATCTGCAAGACCCTACGTTCGGCAATGCTGACGCCACACGTCGTCGCTTCCAGTATTTAAACAAGGTGTCCGACGATCTATGGAAATGGTGGACCCAAGAATATTTGCTGTCTCTTCGCGAGCGTCACTCTCATAAGATCAAAGGGACGAATCAACGATGTCCTCGTATCGGGGATATCGTCCTGATTCATGATGAGCGTCCTAGGTTATTTTGGAAGCTTGGGAGGATTATCGATTTGTTCCAGGGCATTGATGGTCTTATAAGGGTTGCTAGAATACGAACTTCAACTGGGGTTACTACTCGCCCAGTCGTAAGGTTATATCCCTTGGAGCAGGATGTAGAACTGCCGGATGATTCTGGCGTCTCTACTGATACCCCTCCGCGGGAGAGTGCTGGTGACAGTGCTCCTCAAGGTGGGGCAGCTGATGATGAGAAGGATGATCCTCCTCAGGCTTCAGGTGGCGCTCGTCCCAAAAGGAGGGCGGCTATGAGTTCCGTGGATCTTTGGAGATCAAAGATCAAACAAGGTGATCTTTGACTTCGATGTCCTTTTTATGTTCTCTGCATATAGCTCCTGTATATCATTTTTGGTGGCGGGCAATATGTAGGGAATAGGGTAATGATCCCGACAGGTTTTGGTCCTATAGGACATTTGAATTTGGCGGTATCGTATCGCTTGTACGATTTCGGCTGGTTCTTTGTGTATTGCAGTTTATTCTTAAGTTAGGTTAAATATTAACTGTAATGTATAAATATCTACATCAGCTCTAGATGTATTATGAAACCAAGTTATGGGTTATAATTATTATGAGCCGGCAGCCATATGTAATTTCGCGAAGCGATCGGACGCCGGCCCTTTAGTCTCTCAATCAACACCATACAGCCAACATCTCCTCCCCCGGCTCTGACTCAACCCACTTTCACCATGTGCTACAAATATTAATCTATAACAATATTAACAACAGTCCTACATCACCAGTCCTCTAAGCTAAGTTCATTGTATCGATATTGTATTATGTGAACATTCCTACATGTAATGCAATTGAATTAGCCGCGTGTGGGGGACTGGATTACACCCATCGAATACCTCGTTGGTAATTATATTATAACTATTTGTTGGGATATTTCATGTACCAGTGATATGTAATTTAACCTCTTTATCTAAATTCCCGACACGGCTATTAAAAATTTCAAGTTCTCTTAGTTTCAATGCATGCAACACTGGAATAGAGTTGAAGTTGGAACGTTGACAGTATGGAGTAGCGATAAATCATTCACTCTGCTACACCCGGTTGTTTGCTGCAGAGACAGATGTGTCAACTGACAGAGGCCATTAGATCGTATCAGTATAAAATTACTGTGTATATATACAGTATATCCAAGGATGTTTTACCTTCTCCTTAATATAATTAGGAAGAGGCATAGACTACAGTAGATCTGGACTGGACACCAAATGGAACTTTGCAGTAATGGACCCAAAATCGGAAAACGAACCCCCAAGTTCGAACCTCGAAACCGCGAAAATGTAATATTTTCGCGGTTTCAAGGTTCGAACTTGGGTGTTCGTTCTCCGATGTTGGGTCCCTTACTGCAAAGTTCCATTTTCATGTCCAGTCCAGATCTACTGTAGTCTATGGAAGAGGTTAAGTATCTTTTATCACGCCGTGGTGTAGTGGATTGAAGCATGGACACTTGTCCTGACTGTCGATGGTTCGAGTCTGAAGAGAGTATATAAACATTTAGTAGCTCACATGTATTTGCAAGATATACTGTACTTGATTTTATTGACTCACGTGTTTTGCTGGGCGAGAATGAAATGAAATCACTTGAACCCGTAAATGCCCAAAATAATTTAGTTCAGATTCTGTACAAGCATATTTTTATATTATTCTTTCGATTTCCAAGAAGAGAAAGAAAAGATTCCCTCAACTTGGTGTTATGTTTGCCAAATTTTCGTGACCAATCTCTATCGAGGGATAACTCAATTACTGTTTATATACATCATGCTCGATAATGCAAATTAACTATATATTCAGTATTGGAGGTATTGTATATTAAATCATGAGTCCTAATATTTCAAAATGGCCAAAACATGAGTCATTCAAAGTATTGTTATATTATTCAATCACTGAATAATTATACAGTCTTGTAAAGAGATTGCACAATCTTCAGTTGATATTTGTGGCGCTTTCAACAACATAATTATACTGTAATGATTATTGATGTTGAATGTTTCCGTTAACTAGAGAAGCACTCGGTAGCGCAGCCTACGCTGATTGGTTCTTTACGACTTTACGATTAATATCATCGGCCTAATTTGCTTTTCAGATCAGATGAAGTATTAAGGGATAAGCCTTTACAACGGCACCTCGCATCTACATTCTACTTTTCCTATTTTTCTGATGAGTGTAGAGAGGGGAGAAGGGGTGTTGGAAAGAGAGGAAGCTGTTGGAGTGGCTTTGTTATGTGTCTGTTGGAGTTAGGTTCCAGGACATTATATAGATCGCCGCCTAAATTGAATCACTTCTAGATCGGCGCATGTTCTAATCTGTGCATTTAACCCTTTCACGCTCATATGACGCAGAGGCTGCCAGATTACCAATAAGAAATAGAGTACTCTCACTCTTCTAATTACCTCTCCAAAATTAGTTTTCTGCCCACAGCTAACTCAAAGACAACTGCAGAGGTTGAAGTAACTAAACTAAAGGTTTCGAAATACCCCTGATGGTAACAAAGGCTTTAAAGTATCCCCAATAGGCTCAAAATCACGTCATATGTCGGAGAGGGTTAAAGGGAGGCACATGTTTTTTCGGGACCTCCTTCTCCTTCATGTTTATCCCTATTAGTTTTGAGATTTTAAGACGTTCGCCGCATTAGTTTGGCGTTTTTTCTGACCTTTTGTCCCATTTCTTTGCCAATATTAACCCTTTGGCGCACGATGACTCGTTCAGAGTCATTAGGTATTTTTTTCCTAGGCGCACGATGACTCGTTAAGAGTCATTAAACTTATAAATATTCGCCAAAAATTAAGTTTTCGTCTGACGCGCGTCATATTTGGCGTAGATATTAAGTATTACGTCTAGTTTAATGGGTACAATTGGCAACCCCCTCAGTTTAACCGTTTACTCACGGCTGGCTGGGAAGGGAGCAAAGTACAGCTCAGTCTGTGTTTCGATACTTTCACGTTTATTCGTGTATCTCAGTAACTATTTGGTTTATAGTAATTCTGAAGTTACCAGTGGCATCCTCATTAACCCTCTCCGACATATTACGCGATTTTGAGCCGATTAGGGATACTTTAAAGCCTTTGTTACCATCAGGGGTATTTAGAAACCTTTAGTTTAGTTACTTCAACCTCTGCATGCAGTTGTCTTTGAGTTAGCTGTGGGCAGAAAACTAATTTTGGAGAGGTAATTATAAGAATGAGAGAACTCTTATTTCTTATTGCTAATCTGGCAACCTCTGCGTCATATGAGTCTGAAGGGGTTAAATTCCGCTTCCTTATATGTATGCAAATCAAAAATGTTGCGGACAAAATTTTGAGCTAGCGTGAGTTGGAGATAAGGTATTTACTTTTTTTTTTACAATTCTTATTTCGGAGTGCCCCAATGTGGTTGTTTTGTATTTATTCTATGTTTTTATTCGCTTATCTTCAAGTTCAATCAATAACGAAGCCGATGGTACCTCATTAATCCAAATACAAGGATTTTTTGGTGGATAAAAACGTCACAGAAACAAATTATCGCCGGCCACAAAACTGGCTCTGAGTGAGCTGAGATATACTTTGGGAGTGGGAAAAACTTTGATTGGAAACTATAGGTGCGCCAAAGGGTTAAGACTTTTCCTGCCAATTAGGTGTAAAAAAAAAATCCTGGCGAGCGATAGCAAGCCTGAACTTTTGGAGTCCGAAGGCCGGGAATTTTTTCAACCGAAAAACGCACAAATATATATCGAAGGGGGGTCTTGGATTTGTTTTGTTTAAGCTTGATCGAGGTTTAGAGAGTAAAATAAACCCCCTCCTTAAACCATGAAGGCGAACCAGTAATTCATGCTTCACAATACCGTCTGGGTCCCCTTAATTTCGTGATAATCTCCGGATTGCCTCCTAAATAGAATCACGTCTTCTTTGGTTCATATTCTATACGTCCGCCACATTTCGTGATAATCGGTTAATAACATTGTGAGATATCATGTTTACAGACAAACACACGGAGGTGAAAACATCCTCCGCCCAACTTCGGTGGTGGAGGTAATTTTTACTTATATATAACTCTTGCGTCTATCTTCAACAAATATGTCAATGTTTCTTGATACCATAGAAATTCCAGATCTAAAAAAAAAAGAAAAAATTATAATAATAATAGTAATAATAACAATAATAATATACTGTATATATATTGTTACGTATCTTGATCCTCAAGTGGTTAACTTGATGAATCTAGATAGCACAGAGATATATATAAAGGTATCAGTCAGCTGAAGGCAAAACAAAAGTAAAATCTAATAAAATTATTTCCTGTTGTTGCTTCCTTTCCTTTTGGATCTTAGGACTTAGTATCCTTTATTGACTGATACTCTTTAATAATGAAAAAATACTGAAACTAATTAAAGTCATGTAGTATTTATCAACAATTATTATTTAACCGAAGCTTAGTAGGCTATGGTTATGAACCGAATAAGTTATAGCTAAAGAAGGACTATACATTTTATAAAAAGTCTTGAAAGATAAATATTAAAGTAAGAATATTTCTGTCTCTTACCCTTTTTTAAATGAATAGATAGTTTTCTTATATGTCCTTTTATTTATATTTAATGTAATTATTCTTGGTTCTTGTCTTACGTTTACAGTATTATATTATTATTATTATCAGAAGTAATATCAAAGTCACATAAAAAGTTAGATATATATTTAATAATTAGTTAAATGTATTTCTTAACCACGTAACATTGAGGTTTGATTATGAGTAAATAAAGTTACAGGATCGCTTCATAGATTCGATTCAGGTCTCACTCAAATAATATGAAAAGCAAAATATAATATTTTGAAGCAAAAGAATTTTCTTCAGCTTAGGAAATCACTAGAAGTAATATTAACACAGCCATGTTAGTCTAAGGCGATATTACTAATACGAGACAATAGCATCACCGTACTAAGCACCGTTAAGCAATGTAAGCTTAATTCAAAGAAAATGAAAGAACTCGTAAGTATTAATATAAAACAATAGTATTACTTTCATCATAACCCAATTACTTAAAGAGTGGCTTTAGTCCACAAGTTAGTCAACTAAAATAGATAAGTACATAATAGTAGCGTTAACGTTAATTCCCAATCAAATAGTTAAACACATAATAGTAGCGTTAACGTTAATTCGCAATCAAATAGTTAAACACATAATAGTAGCGTTAACGTTAATTCGCAATCAAATAGTTAAACACATAATAGTAGCGTTAACGTTAATTCCCAATCACATATCTCACTAACCAACATAACGTAAGTGTTTACACCGAACACACTTAACACACATTTATATAATCTGACTGACAGTCACAATCCCATTATAATACTTCACCCCATCTTCCTCCAGCTGCAAGTTCACCTTCCCCAACTCCAAATGAGACTGATTTGAATGCCCACAACTCGGGTCTTATATACTAAACAATGATGGTGTAGGAACGAATCAGGAGGCGGGGGGTGGTGCCAGCTCCAATCACAGCTCCTCGAGTTGCATAGCAGGGGCATGGTCCAATCACAGCTCCTGGCGTCGAACATACGTCATAGCGTCGGTCATCGAAGTAGTTTGCAGGGTCCCCCATGACGCACGCAGGTGTGAAGGCTTGTTTGCTGGTATGCGGCGAGCTGGTTTCCCCACTCGCTAGTTCGCTCGCTAGTTTGCTTCGCCGCTTGGGTAGTTTGGCTCCTTCAACTCTAATTCTAACTCTTAAATTAACATACAGGGCTCCGTATGTCAGAATATATATATATATATATATATATATATATATATATATATATATATATATATATATATATATATATAGAGGGTGGAGGATCAGAGGAGGCGGAAAACAAGGGGCAAAAATCTACTATTGGTGGAGGGGGTTCTGGAAAAGAGAAAGGGGGGAACCGCTTCACGCATGCGCACTGGATGCGGGATGGTGGTTGGTTGGTGGGGTCGAAGCTGATTGGCTGCGTGTCGAGGGGCGTGGCCTAAGTTGTGTGGCGCCTGCGGAGACGAAGCTGAAGGAGGTAGCGCGGGGGGCTGCATCAAGGGCACCGGGGGGCGAGGGGGGGTGTTAGGTCCTGTAGGAAAGTGCCTTTTGGCAGAAGGAAGGATCTGAAGGTCCAGAGTTTGGTTGTTGATGTTGGGATGTAAGGCTTGGATATATAAAGCTTCGAGTATAGGTAATCTCCTTGGGTCACTTTCTTTATCGAGTATGGTGGTGTGTTTCTCTAACTCGTTGCGTGTGAGGTGAGGGTGGTTAGGGGTGAGATAGTGGTCTTTGATGGCTCCAGCCTGAAGGTGAAGAGTTAGCCGACGTGAAAGACGAGTCTGCGTCATACCAATATAGGAATGAGGTCCACAGTCCTCATAATTACAGATATGTTGGTAAATGACGTGATCATCGGTCATCGGGCTCTTTATCTTGGTGGAGGCAGGTTTGTTGCGGAGAACGTGGTTGGAGGTCTTGGGGGATTTGTAGTAAATTATTAATTTGATTTTGTTTTCCGGGTTGGTTGGGTGGACATGCTTGGAGATTATTTCTTTTAAGACGGCCTCGTCAATTTTGTGTTCAGAGGACATGTAATTGCGGTAGAAGATCTTAATTTCATTGGGGGGGTCAATGTTAGGAGGGCTTTGGGTGTACCATTTTTCAAGATGGTGGTTGATGGTGCTGGAGATGTCGGAGTTGGAGTATCCGTTATTTACTAAAACTTGGGATAGTCTTTCTAGTTCCTGGTGGGTGTCGGCCCAGGTAGAGCAGTGCGTGAGGGCTCTCCTAACATAGGCGGAGATGGAGGATAGAAGATAACGGCGGGGGCATTCACTATCGCCGTTGAGGCATTGTCCTGTGTTAGTTGGTTTAATGTAGACGGTGGTTTTGAACCCATGGTCGTTCAGAGCTACGAGGATGTCGAGGAAGGGGAGTTGTCCATTGTTAGATTTTTCAAAGGTGAAGTTAAGTCCGGAGGAGGTCATGAAGCGACGCTGGAGTTCCTGAAGTTCGTGGAGGTCCTTGATTTGCACGAAGATGTCATCCACGTATCTACAGTAGACGGCGGGTCGTTGGGCAGCTAGGAGCTCTTCCTCGATGGTACCCATGAAAAAGTTCGCAAAAAGAACTCCTAGAGGGCTGCCCATCGCCACACCGTCTATCTGCTTGTACATGTTGCCCCGGGGGCAAAGGAAGGGGGCCTCCTTGGTACATAGCTCCAGTAGTATTTTCAGGGCCTTCTCCGGGATGTCCAGGGTTGGTGTATCAGGGCAATGATAAATTCGACGTAGAATCATGTCAATGGTCCTATCCACTGGCACGTTGGTGAACAGGCTTTCTACGTCGAGAGAGGCGATTGTGTGGTTGTTGTTACGGGGGGCGTCTCGTAAAATTTCCAAGAAATCGTGGGCTGAGTTAAGGTTGAATTGGCTGGGCACGTAGGGGGTGAGGAGGTTGTTCAGGGCCTTGGCGATCTGGTAGGTGGCAGTGGGGATCTGGGAGATGATGGGGCGGAGGGGGTTCCCAGGTTTGTGTGTTTTGATGGTTCCGTACGCATAACCAGGGGTGTACTCTCCGACGAGTTTTTTAAGGTGGATCCCTCCTTGTTTGGCGTTGATGGCGGTGATGGTGGTGTTGGCAGTGCGTTTGATTTCGTCGGTTGGGTTGCGGGTGATCTTTTTAAATTTGGTGTTGTCACTTAAGATGACGTCCATTTTTCTAAGATATTCCTCCTTGTCATGGATCACGAGGCAGGAAGCTTTATCCGCACGACGGATGATGATGTTGGGGTTGTCTCTTAATTGTTTGGCAGCTTGGAAGTGTTGTTTGTTGAGTATTTTGCTATGGTGAGTTCCTCTGGTTTTGGCGGCTTCAGCGAGGAGAGTAGGTTGTAGGGCGGGAGTAGTATTGACCTTGCCATCCTTTTTGAGTCGTAGGATGTCATCCAGGAGGATTTCCGTTTCTGCAAACTCTTTATTATATCATCAACATTATCTACACTCGATAAACAAAACGATTACGGATTTAGTGTTCATGAGTTGGTATATTTATATATTTAGTTATTTATTTAGTTAGGTAGTTAATTTCCTTGATAAACTTGCATCAACTTAAAACAAAAAACAACCCTAGACCCCCTGTCAAGATAAAATGTATACATTTTTCGATTGAAAAATGTCCCTTCCTCCTAAAATTACAGGCTCGCTATTGCTCACCAGGAAACAAATCGACACCTAAGTCACCCAATTTTTTTCTTCTAAAATTGACAACAAATGGGGTGAAAGGTCTTAAAATCACAAAACTAATGGGCCGAACTACTTAAAATCTGAAAACTAATGGGGCTAAAAATCTACGATTTTTAAAGCAGTCTGTCATATAATCTATCTATCCATCTATCAATATTTGCTTAACCCTTCCCATCATCGCTCTCGCTCTCGCTCTTGCTCTCTCTCTCTCTCTCTCTAGCTATATCTACTTGAATTAAGTCCTGACCATCTCGCTGGGACTGTAAGGTCTGTGTGGTAAGTGTATCTATGTAAATATATGTATGTATGTATGTCTCTCTCTCTCTCTCTCTCTCACCTGTTCATCGTCACCCAGGTAAACGAAGGTGAAGTATGAGTCAACTTACCGGCCTGTGAGTTATCTTAGTGCAACCCCCTTCTGACCGATCCTATTATGGGTTGCGAGTGTACTTATGGTAACACTTTCTTGAAGTCAACCCTTGCCAATCATAACTTAACCTATAGTCTGATACCAATTATTGATTACAACATACTTGGTGCCGAGTATTCACTCATTAGCGCGACTGTACAGTATTTTTATTTTTTGTTCTATGTGATTGAGGGAGGCAAAAGGCATAACTGCCTATAGCGAGTGCCTCCCCCATAGTTGAAAGAGTGACAGGGCCAAAATCAAGGGACGTTCGAGCCAAAATGCCTGGACACACAGAGTTTGAAGCAATTTAAGTCATAGGAAGAGGGAAAGACTGATTCTGGGAGAGAGTTCCAGAGCTCAGATGTTGAGTAGAAGAAAGTTTGAGAGTAATGTTTCACTCTTGGGTTGGAGAGTTGCACAGAGTAGGGGTGGGATTGAGTTGCAAGACGGGTACCACATGCCCTACGTAAAGGAGGTGGTATGCACTGGGATAGCTCTGATGAACACTGATTATTATAGTAGCGATAGAATAGCGAGAGAGATGCAACATTGCGGCGGAGAGAGAGAGATTGCAGAGAGTTGGTGAGTGGACGGGAGTTAATGATACGAAAGGCCTTCCTTTCAACTTTGTCTAGGAGAGCGGTGTGAGAGGAACCTCCCCACACATGTGAACAATACTCAATACAAGGGCGCACTATGCCCCTGTACAGAGCAAGAAGCTGTGCAGGGGAAAAGAACCCCCTAAGGCAGTTGAGCACACCCAGCTTCTGGGAGGCTGCCTTAGCAAGACTGGTAATATGGTCCTTCCAAATGAGAGCAGAAGAAAAAGGGACACCAAGAATATTGAGAGAAGATGAAGGGTCAATTTTTGTATTGTTGAAGAATAAGGGATAGTCCGCTGGGAGATCCTGACGGGTAGATAGATGGAGAAATTGGGTTTTGGAAGCATTAAAGTTAACAAGGTTTTCTCTGCCCCAATTGGAAATAGTATTTAGATCAGAATTTAAGAGTTCTATGGCTTCATTACGTTTGTCGTTGAGGGATTGCTGGCTGGGGCGTTCTGAAAAACTAATGGAGTAGTGTAAGGTTGAGTCGTCTGCGTATGAATGGATGGGAATTAAGGTACAGTTAAGGAGATCATTTATAAAAATTAGAAAGAGAATAGGAGATAGGACAGAGCCCTGAGGAACACCGGAGTTTATAGGGTGAGGAAGTGAACAATGGCCGTCCACAACCGCAGCTATGGAACGGCCGGAAAGGAAATTAGAGACAAAGGCACAGATGGAGGGATAGAAACCGAAGGAGGGTAGTTTAGAAATTAAAGATTTATGCCAGACTCTATCGAAGGCTTTCGATATGTCTAGTGCAATAGAAAAAGTCTCACCGAAGTCCCGAAAGGAGGATGACCAAGAGTTAGTAAGATATGAAAGAAGATCACCAGTAGAGCGACCCTTAAAGGTGGGGGCTCATGGGTTGAGATAAACACGGAATGATAATCACCAAGCTGTACATAATTATCTTGCAAAATGCAATGGCACTGAAATAATTATTAACAATGGTATAAAGGATTTTGGGATCGTCTATACCGGGCCTGTGACGTCACAAGAGTATAAGTCCACCATCCAGTCTAGGCTAAGGATACTGGTGTGACGGCACTATGACGTCACAGGCCCGATATAGACGATCCCAAAATCCTTTATACCATTGTTAATAATTATTTCAGTGCCATTGCATTTTGCAAGATAATTATGTACAGCTTGGCGATTATCATTCCATGTTTATCTCAACCCATGAGCCCCCACCTTTAAGGAAGCCATACTGGCGATCTGAGAGCAGATTATGAGAAGAGAAATGCTTAAGAAATTTGGAAGCAAGAATAGTTTCAAAAACTTTAGAAAGACAAGAGATAAGAGCAATTGGACGATAGATGGAGGGTTGAGAGCGGTCACCCTTCTTTGGGACAGGTTGAATGTGAGCAAACTTCCAGCATGAAGGGAATACGTTAGAGGATAGACAGAGACGAAAGAGTTTGCCTAGGCAGGGAGTCAGCACGGAAGCACAGTTTTTGAGAACAATAGGAGGAACACCGTCCGGACCGTACGCCTTATTAGTGTAAAGCCCAGAGAGGGTAGAAAGTACATCTTTAGAAGAGATTAGGATATTAGGCATAAGTAAGAGAGAGAAGGGCGGAGAGGGAGGAATAGCACCGGAATCATCCAAGGTGGAGTTTCAAGCAAAAGTTTGAGCGAAGAGTTTAGCTTTGTCAGAGGAAGAAGTGATGGTTGTGCCATCAGAGTGGGAAAGGGGAGGGAAAGACGAGGAAGAGAAATTGTTGGAGAGGTTTTTGGCTAGATGCCAGAAAGCTTGGAAAGAGCTAGAGTTGGATAGTTCAGTGCATTTATTATTGATGAAAGAGTGTTTGGCAAGTCGAAGAACAGATTTGGCTTGATTCCGGGCAGAAACATATGAAGAATGAGAGTCTTGAGTTTTAAGGCGTAGGTACCGTTTGAATGCTTCCTCCTTATTGCGGACAGCAGTAGAACAGGCGTGAGTAAACCAAGATTTTTTAGCATTAGACTGAGAGAAAGAGAATGGAATGTATGCTTCCATGCCCGATAGGATTACCTCGGTAATGCGTTCAGCACTCTCCGAGGGTCCTCGGCCATGGAAGCAGAAATCATTCCATGGGAAATCAAAGAAGTACTGCCGAAGAGCCTCCCAGTCGGCAGCGCCAAAGTGCCACAAGCGCCGCCGGCTAGGAGGATCGGGTGTCTGTACTGGAGAGATAGGACAGGTGACAGAGATAAGTTTATGGTCGGAGGAGCCCAAAGGAGAGAAAAGATCGACACTATAAGAAGAAGGGTTAGAAGTTAGAAACAGGTCAAGAATGTTGGGCCGATCTCCGATGCGATCCGGGATACGGGTGGGTTGCTGAACTAACTGCTCTAGGTCATTTATGATATAAAAGACGTAGGCTTGTTCACCAGGTGGATCAGTAGTGTGAGAGGAGAGCCATTGGCGGTGGTGAACGTTGAAATCTCCTAAGATGGAGATTTCTGAGAAAGGAGAAATGGATAGAATGTGTTCCACTGTAGAGTTTAGATAGTCAAAGAATTTGGGAAAGTTGGTAGAGTTAGGGGAAAGATAGACAGCACAGAAATATTTAGTAAGAGAATGACAGGAAAGTTTGAGCCATAAAGTTGAGAATTCAGAGGAGTCGAAATCGGGAACACGAGAGCAAGTGAGTTTGTTGTGCACATATGCACAACATCCGCCTTTGGCTTTGAAACTAGGATAGAGAAAGTAGGAGGATACAGAGAAGGGGTTGCTGGATGTTGCTACAGACACCTGGGTTTCGGTGAGGAAGAGAAGATCAGGTTTCTAGGAGGAGAGATGGTGCTCAACAGAGTGAAAGTTAGAGGAAAGTCCGCGAATGTTGCAGAAATTAATAGAAAGAGTAACAGGCCGAGGTCCAGGTAATTGTGTGGGGTCGTCAGGGGATGGTCGGTCGGGTGAGGGGGCATTTATGGCCCCCCCCCCCCCCCCCCTGGGGACTCCGAGGCTGGGCTACAATACATCATTTTGTGTTTTTTTAATTTTGGTGTGGAGGAATGAAGTGTGGTGTGCATGTTTAGTGTAGTGAAGTGGATAGGAGGAGGAGGTGTTTGTGAGAGCTAGCTGGGTTGCTCTCAGTGTAAATGAGGCACAAAGAAAATCAGTAAGAGAGGCCAAGCAAATGAAACAGGAGTTCCAGCGACTCTTTATCACATGCCTATAACCTCACCTGGGTCTAGCCCTGATCGATTGGTGCCTACAATCTCCCCACATCAACATTACCAACATTACCGACATTACCACTCGTATGCATGACTCGCTACATACATACAATATCACTCTTTATTAGTATAGTATATTCATATTAATATGAGGAATATGTTAGAGTAAAACAGGCTAGGTTATGTTGTGGTAGATTAGGTGGACTACGAGTGCATAGACTCACTCACTACCCATAACCCGTTCTGTACCAGTTCCGTCGTTTTCATTTTATACTGGCTGTTAATAGAACATTTATTTCAGCTTAAGAAGGGCCTACAGCAATTAACAGGTTGCGAATTATCTTACACAACCATTTTTACTACCACAGATCCTTCTTAAGCTTCACAAAATAGTCTAAATATAGCTAGAATAAAATGAAATAAGATGTCGCCGGTACAAAAGGGGATAATATGCAATCTCTCACTAGCATCTTTAATACCGAACCATGAAGAACTGAACTGATTATATAGCACTCTATTATCCAGTTTGGGTTCGATACAGATTCATATGGGTGCATACATATTGCGGCTCGTGGGTGTACGTACTGCCCCCGCACAGTTGCATGAAATAAATCCGATACCAACCTGACCGATGGGTAAGCGAAAGAAAGAGCGCAAGAGCTTTACAGGAACGTATTGGTCTAATTCCTCCATGACCGAGACATACACACCAACTGAGAGAGAGAGAGAGAGAGAGAGAGAGAGAGAGAGAGAGAGAGAGAGATTTACATAGATACACTGGCCACTCACATATTACGATCCAAACGAGGGGGTCGGGACTTAATTCTAGTAGAGATGGCATATCCGATAGAAAAGGAAAGTTGAAGGAAAGGAGTACAAATGAGTACAAAGGAAATCAAGCAACAACAGGTCTAGTGACCCTTCTAGGCTGCTTGTCCTCCAAAACACTGAGGATCAAGTGTCCAACCAGTGGTTTAGAGTGGGTAAGGGAACATTGGAAAGGAGAGAGAGAGAGAGAGAGAGAGAGAGAGAGAGAGAGAGAGAGAGAGAGAGAGAGAGAGAGAGAGAGAGAGAGAGAGAGAGAGAGAGAGAGAGAGAGAATATGAGTCGAACCCACGCACGTGAATTATGATTATCGGTTCTCAATATAGAAAATGAAGTTTGAAATTGCCAATCAAGTCTCGAGTTTTCATCAAAGTTTATGATAATAGTTAACGGGTCTCGCTATAAGCTGCACCTCATTAAGGGGGTAGTGCTTGGTTTTTGGCTTACTGTATACATTTATATATATATTTTTTCAATTTCCTCGCTAGACCTCCATCAAGCTTAAACATGCACCCCTAGACCCCCTTCAAGATAAATTTGTACATTTTTCGATAGAAAAATGTCCAGGCCGAAGGCCGGTTCTTCTGAAAGTTACAGGCTCGCTATCGCTTACCAGGAAAAACTCGACAGCTAAATGGGGCGACAGGTCTTAAAATCGACAAACTAATGGAAGGAACGTCTAAAATCTCAACACTAAAATGCTAAACATGAGGGAGAAGGAGGTCCAGAAAAAGCGAGTAGTACCCCCTTAAGGTGTTATATTCCACGATTTCATAAATATTAAGTGGAAGGAATCAATTATGAAGATGGGAGACAATCCACCCAAGAGAAAACAGCAGAATTTCAACAGTTATTTATTGCTTGGTGATGTTCGTAGTGGGGATTATATATACATGATTATTCATGATTACCAAAATTGTGTCACGATGTTATGGGTCTCTCTCTCTCAGTGTTATATATTTATAATATTTGTTTCTATGTGCATGCAAGATACAAAAGGCAATGCTGGCAGTAAAAAGTGTCTCTCCCTAAGTTGAAATAGTGATAGAGAGCCAAAATCGAGGTACGTTAGAGGTACGTGTACGTGTGTTGAAAAGAAGTGTGGTGTGCTTGTTAAGGGGGGATGGTTCACTTTTTGTGCGATGTTTGCATGTATTCATTATTTTTCTAGTTTCCTCCCTAGACCTCCATCAAATAAAAAAAAAAACATCCATTAGATCCCCTTTCTAGATTAATTTGTACATTTTTCGGTAGAAAAATGTTTCGGCCAAAGGCCGGTTCTTCCAACAATACAGGCTCACTCTCGTTCGCCAGCGAAAAAATCGACACCTAAGTAGCACGAAAGGTCTAAATATTGACAAAGAAATTGGGCAAAAGGTCTTAAAATCTATTAACTAATGGGGCAAACATCTTAACATCTGAAAACTAATGGGGCTAAACATGAGGGAGAAAGTGGTCCAGAAAACCAGTCCATCTCCCCTTAACCCGTGGAGCCCCGGCTAGTTTTGTAATGTTTGCGCACCAGAACCCGGCCGGTTTTCAAAAAAATTGTTTTTTTCCAGAAACAATAGCGAATGGGTTAGTAATGAAGGAAAAACCCCGAAAAACCGCTCAAAAAGCTTAAAAAATGGTCCTACAGAGCCCCGAAAACGGATTTTACAAGAGTAAAAAATTGAAGGCAATTATCCCCAAAAACCAGGTTATTGCGCGCTCGCGCGCACGCACGTGGACTTTGAGAGTTTTCAACCATCGGCACGGTTGCGTGGGATACGTATACAGTTCCCATACAAATCTGAGCCCTCTTGAGTGGCTACACCTGAGGTTACGGTCGGCGCAATTAGGGTGACGCGTCAGGCGCGTCTCTGGGACTGTGCGTTACATACATCGCCGACGCGTCAGACGCGTCGCTGGGGCTGGACGGGTTAAGTGTAGGGAAAGGAATAGGAGGAGGAGTTATTGAAGGTTAGCTGGATAACTCGCTGTGAGGCACAGCTTCTTGTTCTGTGTTGGGGCACAGTGCACCCATGTATCGAGTATTGTTCTCGTGTGTGGGGAGGTTCCATCCATACCGCACTTCTCGAAAGAGTAGAAGCAACAATCTCTTTCTACACGCCGCAATGTTGCATATATTTTACTCTGCTATCGCTATTACAACAATAAGTGTTCTCCAGAGCTCTCTCAGTCTTAATACCCCCTCCCTTGCGTCGAGTGTGTCACCCATCTTTCAACACAGTTCCACCCCAATTCTGTCCAGTTCTCCAACCCACGAATTGGCAAATTTTCTCAGTCTTTCTTCTACTTAGGGGAGGCTGAAGGCTCCCTGAGCCCAGATATCAAAATTTCTAATTATTGTGTTCTTGTTCTATAATGCTCCTTTCAACATAGGAGAATAGCATAGGAAGGAACAAAAAAACATATCGCATCCATAACCCCCGGGGCCGGGGGTTCGACCTCGATCCCCGAAAAACTTAAAAAAATTCTTTCAGCCATCCAAAAAAAATGTTTTGTGTTTGTAGTCTAAAGGGCTGCTGTAAGCAATAGAAATGATCATATGAGGGCATAAATGCCCATATGACATCCCTAGGGCCCCCCCAAAGGGGCCCCAAAATCATGGATTTTGGTACAAATTTGTCTCATAAATTCTTAGAACCATGCACCTGACGAAAATTTTGTTTAGTTACCCATTACTCTCGATCTTCTATGTGTGCGCTATGACAGAAAACGGAAGCTTAGGAGGACAAACTATTCTGTGGTGAAAATTTTCAATTTTAGTTTGCCAGAGATGATATTTTGGCACTTACGAGATCATCTACTTTTGTGTTTATGGCTCAAATTCATTCCCCTTCCACACACTACATATAGGACTATACAGTATAGCTACTGGATAATGAAGAGATAATGGCATTATCTCACATATTTGTCAAGATTCGACATTGTTTAGGTTGAAATGTTGGCTAAAAAAACATATATATATACCGGTATTATATAGTTTTTTTTCAGCCCCTTCTACTATGCAATATGGTAACTTTGGTTCATTTTTTGCAGGGGATGCAGGTAGAGTACGCCATGCAAAAGTTGCGAGAAATTTGAATCATTTTGAGTGAGAAGAGGATTTTACAAATAATTCAATTAAATTCTGCGCTCGCACGCGCACATAGAGAGATGATTTTTTCAGCGAGTCATAGTATTTCCATTTATAATAAGATGGTATAAGTGAAGAAAAAACACACTTTCTTACACAGGCTCAGTTGGGGGTCAAGCCTTCAGCCTCCCCTATTAATTATTAACAAGTGAACTTTGGAATTATCTCCCTCAATCAATCTTTCCTTCATTCTATGAATTAAGTCTGTTTTAAACTGTATGTGTCCAGGCATTTTGACCCGAACGTCCCTTGAATTTGGTCCTCTATCACTCTTTTGGCTTTGGGGGTAACAGGCAGCCTGCCTTTTGTCTCCTGCATACACATAGAATAAACAATATAATTATATATATATATATATATATATATATATATATATATATATACAGGAATAACAGGACCAGGGTTACGACAAACATCTTGCAGGCAGAAGTTTATTAAGTCGACTACGTTTCGGACATCTCTACGTCCATCTTCAGGTCTATAAAGCAGAAGTGAACACAATATTTACAAGCATGTAGAAAAGAAAATAATGTGGGCAAAGAAAGCCAAAGTAGCAGGAACTCTCAGAAAAATCAGCTAAAAATGTATTACCAGAAAAGGTTAATACAGAGACAATAATTGAAATGGTAAAGGATATAATTTATATTTATGATTCAAATATAGATAAATAAAATTTAGTTCATTAACGTTACTCTAAGTTATTATAAGCAAAAAGATCAATACTTTAAAAGCAAAGAAAGGGGGCAGAGGTTTCGTTATCACCTATCACGAAACCTCTATAAAATATAAATCCCCATGATTGTTTTAGGGTTTGGCGCCATTTTTGGAGGTGCAATTTTATCTTGAATTATTTTCCCTGAGAGTTATATAATCTGTATGAGTTTATCTATTAAGATATTAACATTATTTATTAGAATTATTGGCGGGGCCTTGGGCTATTTATTAAATATAATAACTATTGATTATAAGTTAAAATCTTTAGGAGTTTATAAGTTGTTTTCATAGGTTTTATGTGATTTATACCTTTTATTTCAACTTAAAAATTTTCTAAGAATAGTTTAATAAGGGGAGCAAGATTTTATAAACTATGTGATAAGGGCTGATCTGAAACTGTGGGTGGTCAGGGTTTATTTAATTTTGTAATTAAATTTTCCTTGTCTAGACAAATTCTTCAAGATAATGGCATTAAAGTATTTATAAAAAACATATTTTTAGTTTTATCTATTGTGTTATTATTATTTATTTTTTAAACTTTTATAATTTATTTGCAGAGAATATCGCGCTGAAGATGCGAAAGAGGTAAGACTAGCTGAAAGTGTTTTTTAAAAGATTTATTCTTTAGCTTTACAGTGAAAATGTAAAATGTTTAAAATTACACTATAAAAACGAGAAATTAATGGAATTAAACCACTCAAGTTAAAAGTTAGAAGCTTTTTCTTTGGCAAAAATCTCTATTTATTTGATAGGAATAATTCGAATTCAATATTATCATTAACAATGACGCACCTCTTTTTGGTTTCTATCAAAATTAGAGGTCTTAATGTCCAAAATTTAGGTAGAAACTAAACGCAATATTTCGCTTTCTAATCAAACAAATAATAAAATGTTATAATTTATTAACCCTCTCATCAGTAAATAAAAACATAAAGAAAAATTGAAACAACATCTACAAAATGTCAATATCATGCAGCAGCTTCGAATCCAAAATTATGTCCAGAAGCAAAATGACACTTATATAAACGAAATAGACAAATTATTAGAAAGGAGGTTCCAATAATTACATGTAATCCATGGAAACCTGTAGCTACAAAAAACGTAGCCCCAAATACTGAATCTGCAATAGTAAACGGGGCTTCAACATATTCTAAAGCTTGAAGTGCTCAGTAATTAAAAGTCTTTGTATAAATTGCTTATGATTTCCCTCTATAATTGCGTGATGGGCTCAAGTTACAGTTGCGCCTGAAGATAAAAGAATAATAGTATATAACAACGGAATTTGAAATGGATTAAACAGGTCAATACCTTTGGGGGGTCAAGATATTCCAATTTCTGCAGTTGGTGATAGTCTTCTGTGGAAAAAAGCTCAGAAAAAAAATAAAAATAAAAATCAGATACAATAAATAAAATGAATCCTCAGCGTATACCATTTACTACAATTTTAGTATGAAGTCCTTGGTAAGTAGCCTCCCGAGTGACATCTCGTCATCATTGAACTATTGTTAAAACTGTTGTTAAGAGTCCTAGGATTAGTAAATCTATATTAAACTGGTGGAATCATTTAACTAAGCCTGTTGTTAATATTATAGCTCTAATAGAGCCAGTTAGGGGTCAGGGTCTTATATCAACAAGGTGATATGGGTGTATACCATGGGATAATGTCATTAGTTAAATTCATTAGCACAAAGTGTTCTTAATACTGCAAATACATATGATTGAATTACTGCAACAGCAGACTCTAAAAGTAAAAGAAGAACTTGTGAAAAAATAAGAATAGTTAAAAGATATGAATTTAAAGAAGGTCCAGTTCCTCCTGATAGTGTTAATAAAAGATGTCCGGCTATTATATTAGCAGCTAATCGTACTGCTAATGTTCCCGGACGAATACAATTTCTAAACGTTTCAATTAACACTATAAACGGCATTAAAACTGCTTGGGTGCCCTGAGGAACTCAGTGAGCAAATATGTGTTAGGTGTGATTTACTCAACCAAAAATTATAAATGTTAACCATAGGGGTAAAGAAAGAGCCAAAGTCATTGCTAAGTGTCTAGACCTTGTACAAATATATGGAAAGAGACCCAAATAATTATTGAATACAATTAAAGAAAAAAGTTAGATAAAAATAATAGTTCCTCTTTTATGAGTGGGACCTAAAATTGTTCTAAATTCTTTATGAAGTGCCAAATTGATTTTATTTCATAATAGAGATCACCGTGAGGGTGAAATTTAAACTAAATAAGGAATAAACAATAATCTTAAAAAAGTAGAAAGCCAGTTTAATGGTAGATTAATTAATCTTGACGATGGTTCAAAAATAGAAAATAAATTAGTTATAATTTTCAGTGTTTTTCTTCAGATTTAATTGATATCTTTTCTCTTCTTATTTTTTCTGGTGATACAACATAATAATTAGAAATCAAAAATAATAAAAACATTAATAAAAATATAAATATTATGTTTAATCATATGAGGGGGGCTATTTGAGGAATTAAAAAATATCTAAAGATTATTTAAGTTAGACTTATATTTAAAAATATATTTTTTAGATAACTATAAATAAAGAGGGAATTATTAATCCAATCATATTCACAAAGATAATAAGAGGGCTAGATACCAAGTTTGTTTTATTTAAATTAGAAATTAAGGAGGATTTAAACTTTGGGGCTGAAAAGGTTAAACATGGAATAGAAATTCATAGATTGAAATATAGTGTAATCAAAGTGCAAGACAAAAGCACAATAAACAATATAAATATGTTAAAGTTATTTAACTCTTGGATAATAAATCATTTACGGATGAATCCTGTAAAAGGTGGTAGCCCCGGCCCTAGAGAAAATAATGCTATAAATATTGGAAAATTTGAAATTGATGAAGAATCTTTTTATATCAATAAGATTACTGATATGGAAAGCCTGGTGATTGTGAAAAATTAAAGCGACCGATCTGGAAATACAACAATAACAAAAAAATATATAAATATTAAATGTTCTCTTAAAATAGCAGCAGCAAGTATTCATGCTATGTGATTAATTGAAGAAAAAGCTATTATTTTACGTAAGGATGTTTGTGATTAATTCCCATAATTGATCCAATAATTGCAGATAACACCGCGGATATAATAACCACAGTATAAGTTTGTTGATATGGTATTAATAATAAAATAAGAGAAAGAGGAGCAATTTTTTGAATTGTTATTAAGATGATTAATCGCGGTCATGATAATCCTTCCATAATTTGAGGAAATCAGAAATGGAAAGGAGCAGCTCCTAATTTTAATAACAAGGCTGAAAGGATTATAAAAAAAGAAAATTCTGGGGATAGCAATATTAAAGACCTTCTGAAGATAATATATGAAGAACCTAGGGCCTGAATTAAAAAATACTTAAGAGCAGCTTCAGAAGAGTAACTGTTATTTATTGTTAAAATAATAGGAATAAACGACATTAAATTTAGCTCTAATCCAACTCATGCTATACATCAAGAAAGAACTGAGATGGCTATTACTACTCCTAAGGATACAGTAGACATAAATATAATATTCGATAAAGATAAAAAAAAAATATATATAATTCCAGATTCATGATAGAAGATTCTATAGCTTGGGGCCTATATTTAATAATATATGTTTATACTAAATTTATTACTCAATTTCTAACTATTGAAAATATCTTAATTAGATAATTTAAGTACGACAAACTTATGTTATATTTTAACTAATTCTCAAATCATAATTTGATTTCTTTATTTTGCTTAAATTAAAAGAGAGAATATAAGTCTCATAGACGGGGTATGAGCCCGTAAGCTTTATTTAGCGTATCTTTTAAAATATAAATAGAATAAATCTATATTATTAACAATATCAATGTTACCCTTTAATCAGGCATTATACTTAATAAGGCTATCTAAGCTAGCTCTAGTAGAACATTTTATGAGTGCAAATCATATATTTTAATATAAATTACAGCTTAATAAATAATTATTCCGCTCACTCTAAAGCACCTTGTCTTCATTCATACCAAAAACAAAGCACTACCCCCTTCAGTATATGTTTATTGTGCTTGGTGTGCAAATAAACATATCCCCAATGTTACTTCAAACTCCACAAGTCTTAGCATTCGAATTAAATTGATTTAACCACTTTAGTACGATGGTTCATGTTTATTCTTGGTTACTTTAAACGACTGAAATGATCTTTAAAGGAACTCAATGGATGGAATAACGTTTTTTTTTAATTTTAGCTAGCTAGATAGATATAGATAGATAGGTAGATAGATAGAGAGATAGATAGAGAGATAGGATAAATAGATAGTATTTATTTATTTATTTATTTATTTTTACCGAGGAAGGAAATAAAGATAAAATAATCAACAAACGTCCATAATTGTAACAGTAACTACTTGATCATATATTCCAATGTGCTCAACTGCTCACTACCTGGCCTAATTGGACTGATTATCGTGATACCAATTCTCTGAAGAGGAGAATTGAATTAAGGGGGTAGTGCTTGGTTTTTGGTCAATGTATTTATATATTAATTTATTTTTGAATTTCCTCGCTAGACCTCCATCAAGCTTAGAAAAACACCGCCTAGACCCCCTTTCAAGATAAATTTGTGCATTTTCGGTATAAAAATGTCCCGGCCGAAGGCCGATTCCATCTATAGTTAGAGGGTCGCTATCGCTCGCAGAAAAAAAAAATTAGACACTTACAGGGCACAAAAGGTCTAAATATTGAAACAAATTAGGCGAAAGGTCTCAAAATCGCCAAACTAACGGAACAATCGTCTTAAAACCTCAGAACTAATATGCTAAACATGAGGGAGAAGGGGGTCCATAAAAAGCGACTATTGCCCCCTTAATCCAACAACTTCTTAGTCTGCTCGGGAAAATGCACACACACACACACACACACACATGAGATTAGACCGTCTTGAGGTGATTCATTTGATTGTGTGCACACTTCCAACACACACACACACTCACTCATACATATATACTCACATACTCATACTCATACTCACATACTCAGTGACCCACGAGGTAAAGCTAACCTTCTTGTGGATATTTTCTCCACCAACTGAACCTTAGATTAAATAAATCAGGATGTCCCTGTACTTAATTTTAATTCGCCTGAAATTTCCCCACTTAAGATCCACACCAGACATGTCAAAACTATTTTGCAGAATCTCTCAGTAGATAAGGCTCCTGGTCCAGATGAAATTCCTCCAATAGTACTTAAGAATTGCTCCTTGGTGCTCGCTCCTGTATTGGCAAAATTTTCCTGTCTGTGTACTCATACCTCATGCTTCCCAGTACCCTGGAAAGAAGCAAACATCCATCCAGTTCCTAAAAAAGGTGCCTCTTCAGATCCATCAAACTACAGACCAATAGCTATAACTTCCACTCTTCGAAAAGTCATTGCAATTATATTAAATAATCACATAATTAAGCATCTTGAGAATAATAAATTAATCAGTGATAGGCAATATGGTTTTAGACGATGTCGATCAACTGCAGACATTCTTTGCCTTCTTACGCATCAAATCAACCAAGCTACAGACCAACATGGTGAAACACATACAATAGCACTGGATATATCAAAGGCATTTGATAGAGTCTGGCATCAATCCTTATTGTCGAAGATGTCACACTACGGCCTTGCATCATTAGTTCCACTAATTTCTTCTTATCTTCATAACAGAAAAATATGTGTAATGGTAGATGGCCTTTATTCTCAATTTCACTCAATAAATGCTGGTGTTCCCCAGGGATCAGTTTTGGCCCCAACTCTGTTCCTCATTCATATCAATGATCTCATATCTACCACTCATAATCCAATACATTCCTACGCAGATGACTCAACACTCCACAGTTCCTTCACATTTACCAATTCTTTCACCCAACCCGATCTTATAAATTCAAAAATAAACACTGCAATTTCTCTGAACCAGGACCTTTCTAGAATTAATGAATGGGGACAAAAGAATCTAGTTTCCTTTAATGCACATAAAACCAAGTACATTAAATTTTCTAACCGACAGAATCTCACTGACTCCCATATATTTTTTAATTATGTAAATATTCCCACTTCCCCTAGTATTGACATTCTCGGTGTAACATTAACTACTAACTTGAGCTGGACACATTATGTTAGAGGCATTGCTAAGAATGCCTCTAAAAAACTGGGACTCCTGTACAGAGTTCGAGAATTCTTCACTGACGAGCAGTTGGCCGTAATATATAAAAGTCATGTGCGTTCTCAGATGGATTACTGTTCACCTCTGCGGGGTGGAAGTGGAGTGGTTGCATTGAGGCAGTTGGACAAAATTCAAAATAAAGCTATTAGATTAATCAATAACCTTGCAATCACACAGGACCTTCCTACATTATCCATACAAAGAAACGTTGCATCCCTTGCATTATTCTACAGATATGTTCACAACAATTGTTCCGAGGAACTTGCTTCAATTGTGCCGCCTCTCCACATCTTTCCCCGTAGAACTAGGACAGCTGAGAGCGCCCGTGAATTTACACTTTCTTCTCCACAATGCAGAAATTCTGCTTATCAGAATTAATTTATCCCCAGAGCTACTACTCTTTGGAATTCACTTCCCTCGAATTGCTTTCCACAAACTTACAATCTACAAATGTTTAAATCCAGTTGTTACAAACGTTTTATGAATGGAGGATGCCTTTAGGCACATGGACCTTTTTGTTTTATCTGTGTTTTTCCTTCCTCCGTTCATTGTCTCTTTAAAAAAAATAAAATAAAAATACTCACGCACAAATACACATACAAACCCACATACATAATATA
This sequence comes from Paralithodes platypus, assembly GCA_032716605.1. Lineage (NCBI taxonomy): Eukaryota > Metazoa > Arthropoda > Malacostraca > Decapoda > Lithodidae > Paralithodes > Paralithodes platypus. The sequence goes on from CM064502.1 coordinate 11,850,582, forward strand.
TACTCACACACTCACTCACACATACACACTCTCTCTCACACACACACACACTCTCTCTCTCCCCTCTCTACACTCTTCAGAAAATAGGAAAAGTAGAAAGTAGCTACGAGGTGCCGTTGTAAAGGCTTATCCCTCAATACCTTCACCTGACCTGACCTTATACACTTACACTCTCTCTCTAGCTATCTTTCACAAACAAGCACACACACACACGCATACCTTCCAATTATCTTAATAAACATAGCCAATTGTATTTAGTTAGATACTCATATAATGGCTTGCTGAAAACACAAAAATATCCGAGTTTTCACCTAGCGCTTGCTTTACAAACCAAATAAAAGAACCTCTTACACAGAACAGCACGTATACTTTTTTATGTTTGCCAGACCTGTGCTTGAAGTACAAATAGAAATATCCATGTTTTCACTTCCAATTTCTTGAGCCTCAATATTGACTACAGGCCCTTCAAGACGCTAATGCTTCCCCAGAACGATATCTCAATTTTGGTCTGTATTGCAAGGGGTAGAAAAACCAGCAAACACTATTTTCTCTTAGCAAGAGGTTAATCCAGAAGGGTAAAAAACACTGATAGTGAGTCCCTGATGCCAGACTGAGCTGAGTTGTGGTAGTCTAAGGTTTTTCATGCATAGGTAATTTAATTTGCATTCATTTTAGAGTCAATATTCCTACACTACGTTTCTGTTCTTGTCATTGCGAAAAACTAGCATTTCCTGATAATGATAACGGTATAATGAATTGATTGTATTAATTGAAACTATCGTCTAGTATGAAAGTATACTATTTATATAATGAGCATAAAAATAGTGTCTTATTCTGCAATAAGTGTCAGGAAACCAGATGCAGGGGGATGAAGTTTCTTGCCAAGCTAAGACGAACAGAATTTAGCATAGCCTAACCAATCATACCCAAGCATTAACCAAATCAACCATTCTACAGTAATTGATGATCAAATATGAGTTAACTAATACGTGGGCGAATGATTACATAATCCTTCGAGTACTTAAAATGTTAAATGCGAAATGTATATATTAAAGATAATTAGATACAATATAATTAATATTCTTGAGGAAATTGACATTTTAAAATATTGGAAACATGGACTCCGAAATAGAATCATATTTCTGACAATTGTACTTATTTTTCCTATGATATCTTCTATATGTATGATTTGAGTAAAGCTGTTGAAGCCATCTATTTATATTTGTCAAACGGTTTTGACAAGGCCTCTTATATATACATCATTGAGGTCAGTAACCGTCTTCTGGATAACTATCACTGGGTACACACAGACTTAGACAATATAATATGCATGTATGTACTTATGTATAATACTCAGGCATATACCCCCATATACCCCACTCAGACATATAGGGGTAGATTGTAGGCACCAATCGAACAGGGCTATACCCAGGAGAGGCTGTGGGCATTTGATAAGGAATCGCTGGAACTCCTGTTTCATTTGCTTGGCCTCTCTTACTGATTCCCTTTGTGCCTCACTGAACTGCGTTCAATGCTGGTGCCCTTATTACCAAAAAGACATAAACAAGCTAGAACGAGTTCAACGTAGAGTTACCAAAATGATACCTAGCCTAAAGAACAAACCATACGAAGAGCGTCTTAGAGAATTATATCTATTTCCTTTAACCCAGCGCAGATTAAGAGGTGACTTAATTCAAGTGTTCAAAATCATCAAAGGCATCGACAATATGAACTGTAGTAAGTACTTCACTATCGACCAATCTAATTACACGCGGGGAAACGTTTGCAAAATTATTGGTAAATCTTTTAACTCACACGAATCTAAGAATTTCTTCTTCAATCGAGTTGTCAACTTGTGGAATGGGCTTCCCCGAGACGTTATAGACTGCAGCACCGTTGATTCATTTAAACTCCGCCTAGACAAATATCTCGCATCAAACCCGCAACTGACTGCGTTTGTAAATGAATAACTTTATTTTATCCTCCCCTCAGTTACTAACCAATATGTCCCCTACTAACTTCCTAGTCCTGCCACGGACATTAGTTCCAGGGCAGTAATTCCCTTTCCAATGTTCCCTTACCCACTCTAAACCACTGTTTGGACACTTAATCCTCAGTGTTTTGGAGGACAAGCAGCCTAGAAGGGTCACTAGATCTGTTGTTGCTTTATTTCCTTTGTACTCCTTTGTACACTGAGAGTAGTCCAGCATGCTCTCACAAACCCCTCCTCCTCCTATCTACTTCACTACACTTAGCATGCACACCACACTTCCTCCTTCATAATTATTAAAAACAAACAAATTATGTACACAGGCCCAGCCTCGGAATCCCCAGGGGGGGGGGGGGGGGACCATAAATTCCCCCACACATGCCCGACCTTCCCCTGACGACCCCTCTAAATACTCTGGACCATGGCCTGTCACTCTTACTATCAACTTTTGCAATATTCGCGGCCTTTCCTCTAATTTTTACTCTATCGAATACCATCTCTCCTCCTCCAAACATGATCTTATTTTCCTCACCGAAACTCAGGTATCTGAAGCAACTGCCAGCAGCCCCTTCTCTGTATCCTCCTACTTTCTCTATCCTAGTTTCAAAGCCAGAGGCGGATGTTGTGTATACGTGCACAACAAACTCACTTGCTCTAGTGTTCCCGATTTTGACTCCTCTGAATTCTCAACTTTATGGCTCAAACTATCCTGTCATTCTCATGCTAAATATTTCTGTGCTGTCTATCTGTCCCCTAACTCTACCGACTTTCCCAAATTCTTCGACTATCTAAACTCTAAAGTGAAACACATTCTATCTATCTCTCCATTCTCTGAAATCTCCATCTTAGGAGATTTCAACGTTCACCACCGCCAATGGCTCTCCTCTCACTGTACTGACCAACCTGGTGAACAAGCCTACGTCTTTTCTATCATAAATGACCTAGAACAGCTGGTCCAGCAACCCACCCGTATCCTGGATCGCTTCGGAGATCGGCCCAACATTCTTGACTTATTTCTGACTTCCAACCCTTCTTCTTATGCTGTCAATCTTTTATCTCCTTTGGGCTCCTCCGACCATAACCTTATCTCCGTCACCTGTCCTATCTCATCAGTAAAGCCATTCGATCCTCCCAGCCGGCGGCGCTTGTGGCACTTTGGCGCTACCGACTGGGAGGCTCTCCGGCAGTACTTCTTTGACTTCCCATGGAATTACTTCTGCTTCCATGGCCGAGGACCCTCAGAGAGTGCTGAAGGCATTACCGAGGTAATCCTCTCGGCCACGTAAGCGTACATTCCATTTTCTTTCTCTTAGTCTAATGCAAACAAATCTTGGTTTACTCACGCTTGTTCTACTGCTGTCCACAACAAGGAGGAAGCATTCAAATGGTACCGACGCCTTTAAACTCAAGACTCTCATTCTTCCTATGTTTCTGCCCGGAATCAAGCCAAATCTGTTCTTCGACTTGACAAGCACTCTTTCATCAATAATAAATGCACTGAACTATCTAACTCTAGCTCTTCCCAAGCTTTTTGGGATCTAGCCAAAAACCTCTCTAACAACTTTTCTTCTCGTCTTTCCCTCCCCTTTTCCACTCTGATGGCACAACCATCACTTCTTCCTCTGACAAAGCTGAACTCTTTGCTCAAACTTTTGCCAGAAACTCTACCATGGATGATGCCGGTGCTATTCCTCCCTCTCCACCCCCCTCTCTCCTACTTATGCCTAATATCCTAATCTCTTCTAAAGATGTACTTTCTCCCCTCTCTGGGCTTAATACTAAGAAGGCGTACGGTCCGGACGGTGTTCCTCCTGTTGTACTTAAAAACTGTGCTTCCATGCAGACCCCCTGCCTAGGCAAACTTTTTCGTCTCTGTCTCTCCTCTACACTGTAATGTCATTCCTTCTTGCTGGAAGTTTGCTCTCATTCAACCTGTCGCAAAGAAGGGTGACCGCTCTCAACCCTCCAACTATCGTCCAATTGCTCTCATCTCTTGTATCTCTAAAGTTTTTGAAACTATTCTTGCTTCCAAATTTCTTAAGCATTCTCTTCTCATAATCTGCTCTCAGATCGCCAATATGGCTTCCTTAACCCAGCAAGTGCAAGAAGACTCTTAAGAGTTTCTCCGGGCGACTGCGGGAAGACTCTTAAGATCCTGGGCTAAAATAAATTAATTTAAAACACCCCCTGGTCCATGCCAAATATCACTCCTCTACATCCCCTCCTTCTCCACTTCCCCCCCCTCCCCCTCCTTCAGTTATCACCTATTTTCCCTGTTATTCCCTTATTCTGTGGTCTATTTTCGTGCTAACATTAGCGAGTTGCAAGCAGTACGTTGTCATCACTGTTACCAAGTGAGTGCAAGAGAGAGAGAGAGAGTATCGATCGACAATCCCTCTCCAGACTTGGGGAGGAGTGGAGGGGAGGGAGGTTGCCTCAGCCATACATTATGTAACTCCCGGCCTGTATCGCCGATTTTGACCATCCAAACGCTGTTTCCACTTGTTTTATTGCTGTAGCAGGTTAATACCTTTATAATCAACGTAAAATAGGCGCATATGGGTAAGTATTAATGCTATTTATGGTAAAATAACGATGTTAGTGATGGGAACAGCTCAAATACGTGCGCCAGGTGTGTGGTGTTTCATACCCCCCATGCGCACGTCTTAGGTTAAGGGTCGCTCTACTGGTGATCTTTTTTCATATCTTATTAACTCTTGGTCATCCATCTTTCGGGACTTCGGTGAGACTTTTTCTGTTGCACTAGACATATCAAAGGCCTTCGATAGAGTCTGGCACAAATCTTTAATTTCCAAACTGCCCTCCTTCAGTTTCTGTCCCTCCATCTGTGCCTTTGTCTCTAATTTCCTTTACGGCCGTTCCATAGCTGCGGTTGTGGACGGCCATCGCTCATTTCCTCATCCTATCAACTCCGGTGTTCCTCAGGGTTCTGGCCTATCTCCTATTATCTTTATAATTTTCATAAATGATCTTCTCAACAGTACATTCAGTCCCATCCATTCAAATGCAGACGACTCTACTTTACACCACTCAATTAGTTTTCCAGAACGCCCCAGCCAGCAGTCCCTCAAAAGTAAACTTAATGAAACCATAAAATGCTTATCTTCTAGCTACTATTTCCAATTGGGGTAGAGAAAACCTTGTTACATTTAATGCTTCCAAAACTCAATTTATCCATCTTACTACCCGTCAGGAACCTCCAGAGGACTATCCCTTATTCTTCAACAATACAAATTTCAACCATTCATCTTCTCTCAATGTTCTTGGTGTCTCTTTTTCTTCTGCTCTCACTTGGAAAGACCATATTACCAGTCTCGCTAAGGCAGCCTCCCAGAAGCTGGGTGTGCTCAACCGCCTCAAGGGGTTCTTTATCCCTGCGCAGCTTCTTGCTCTGTACAGGGGCACAGTGCGTCCTTGTATTGAGTAATATTCACATGTGTGGGGAGGATCCTCTCACACCGCACTCCTAGATAAAGTAGAAAGGAAAGCCTTTTGTCTCTCTCTCTTCGCCACAATGTTGCATCTCTCTCACTATTCTATCGCTATTACAATAATCAGTGTTCCTTGGAGCTTTCCCAGTGTATACCTCCTCCTCTACGTAGGGTATGTAGTACCTGCCTTGCAACACAATCCCACCCCTACTCTGTGCAACTCTCCAACCCATGAGTGAAACGCTATTATCAGACTTTCTTCTCTTCAACTGCTGAGCTCTGGAACTCTCTCCCAGAATCAGTCTTTCCCTCTTCCTATGACTTAAATTGTTTCAAACTCTGTGTGTTCAGGCATTTTAGCTCGAACGTCCCTTGATTTCGGCCCTGTCACTCTTTTAAATCTGGGGGAGGCACTCGCTGCAGGCAGTTATGCCTTTTGTCTCCCTCATTCACATAGACAAAATAAATAATAATACCGAGGGAACACGAAAGTGGTCCCGGACTCTAAGAATTGGAACTTTAAAGATTTCTGTTCGGGGTCTGTCTCAAGTCGGCCACCCCCAGCAATATAATATACATTTGATAAACTTTTTAGCCCCCCAAATAGTAATATTCACAGTGTTTCCATCCTCATGCCAATGTAGAATATCAATCTACCATGCATATAATTAAACAGTTATTATATTATATTAACACATTTCATTTTTTTTGAAGTGTCCAAATTATATTTTCCTACTTATGACAAAATGTTTCCCTCGAATTACATCTACATTTAAATTATATATACAATAGATTTTATGATAAGCAAAATCTCTTGTGAATTATGTTCCCTTTTTATTATAAAATCCAATTCCCTCATGTCGAAGATATATTGAACCCTATGCGACAGACAGACAGACAGACTGACATACACGGATAGACAGACAGACAGACAGATAGTCAGTGAGTCAGTCAGTCATAGTCTTATTTCATAGAAGAGACACATGGTACATCTTTTACATAATATTAAAATAAAACCATTATAGGGGAGGTGTGGCAGAGTGGTCTTGCCACTGGACTGGTAATCCAATGGACCCGGGTTCGAATCCCAATATGTCAATGGGAAGATATTATTGGGATGGAATTTGTGCTGTACCCAGTTTCAGTGCATTACCACAGCACACCGAAATGCCAAAACAAAATTCCCTCATTGTTCCCTGATTAAATAGCACTGTATGAATATTCCCATATTCAATATATGCTACAGAGGGGCAATGCCTAGTGAGTTAATTGCTCAATAGGTGGCGTTCTGAGAGTGAGGGTCCGAGCCTGGGGAGTGAGACTGTGAAGCGCAGGGGCAAAGCAGCTTCAGAGATGGAGTTGGGTTCGAGCCGGGAGTAGGTGCTTCGCATGTCTCACTCCCTAGACTGGAACAAGACCTCACGGGCCTCACCGTGTTCAGCGGTAGAGTGTAAAGGCTATCAGTCTATGCCCGAGAGGGAGTAGTTGGAATATACAAAAAATAAAATAAAAACAAATATAAATATTGCTTAACGTAATGTGGGCTCTGTATTCTGCACATAATAAATTCTTGATTTTATGGTTTCAATATAATTTAATATTAAGTTCTGAAATCCATATGCATTCAATAGCGTTCTCTCCACAGCCTTAGATAGATAGATAGAGATAGATATATATATATATATATATATATATATATATATATATGTATACAGATAAATAGTTTAGATAGAAATAGATAGATAGATTAGATAGAGATAGATAGATTTGATAGAGATAGATATAGATACATAGATAGATAGATAGATTAGATAGATATACTTCAGACGTAATACAACATTTCTGCTCAGCTATATTATTATTATTATTATTATTATTATTATATGAGATGCCGAAGTCTCCAACCAGGGTGCAGAAACACCATCAAAATGAATCCACACAAAACACCCGGAGGCACTGGCGAGAGACTACGGCAACTTAGGAAAAAATAAAAACATATACAGTATACTGTACTGTACATATACACATATTAAATACAGATAACATATTATGCAGTGGAGGATATCAAGTATAAATATAATTCAATAAAATAGAATAAAATAAGTTTAAAAATTGGAATTAATGCTGCAAAAAAGCATTAACTCTAGACTTAAAAATGGAGATATTAGCTGAATTGACTAGCTCATTTGGCAACTTATTCCACAAGTCAAAAATGGCCGGCACAAAACACTGTGAAAACTGTGTAGTAGAAACATTAACATGGCTCATGGCAAGATCATTAAGATTGCTTGTGAATCTAGTTGCACGAGCCCGGACATAGGGCCCAGGCAGAACCCCATGTAAGGGATGCTGAGGGTTGTTAAAAACTTTAAATAAAAGACTAAGGGCACCAACTTTACGTCGATGACACAGATCAAGAGACAAATTAGGTAGAATAAATCTGATGGAATTTAGCGACCTGTCAAGCAACTTGAGATGGCAGTCAGCTGCTGACAACCAGACAGGTGAGCAGTACTCGAAATGTGGCAAAATAAAAGCATAAACAGACTTGATAACTGTGGCGTCACAAGCAAATGTTTTATAAACCTTGCGAAGCAGACCATTTTGGGGGGAAATGGAAGAGGAGAAAGAACGAATATGCTTTTCAAAAGTAAGTTTGGTATCAAGAGTAACTCCTAACAAACGCAGAGTATCCACATTCTCAATTTGCTCGCCAGAAACTTGTAGATAAGGATAGGGAGGATCCAAGGTACGAGATCTGCTGATGATAATGGAGTGTGTTTTACTAGCATTAAGTTTCATGCCCCAAAGTTCACACCATGATGTAATTTTGGCTAAATCCCTATTCAGAGCAGTAGCAATTACGTGTCGATCTATTGGTGATGGAATTGACGCATATAAAGTTGTATCATCAGCATAGGAGATTAATCTATATCTGCTCGGGAAGGGAGGTTACCCTTTCGAAGGGCAACGAATAGAATGTCTCGCATTGCATACTGCAAGAGCCATTATTTTGTTTTAATAACTATTTTTTTTGCAATAGTAGTGGCGGAAGGGGAGAAATTCTCAGTAATGACGATATAGAAAGTCAAAGCTTACAATACTTAATCCCTTTATACTAGAAACGTTTCCGAATTTCCGTTAAAAGATATGTAACCTTGGCATTTTAAAGGCATAATTGATTTACATAATACACCTTTCATTATAATAAGTCCTTTCTAAGCTGTAAAGCATTGCCTTTATGTTAGCCAGAATAAGGTAAGACACCATGGTGTTGAAAGGGTTAACCCCTTCTGTACCGGAGACTTCTTTTAGTTTTATTCTGGCTACTATTAGACGATTTTATTCAGCTTCAAAAGGGCCTCCACCATTTAACAGGCTTCAAACTATCTCCCTTTACCCACTTAACTACCACAAACCCTTCTTAAACTGCACAGAATAGTCTAAATATAGCAAGAATAAAATTAATATAACGTCGCGGTACAGAAGGGGTTAATAGTTCCTACATTGACGTGGTGGAGGCTAAGGGGGCCCACCTCGTTTGTTTTCTATCTCTCTCCCTCTCTCTCGGGGTTGTATCCATTCGGCCCCATTCAGCCTACTGTTTTAAGATGTTTATCCCCATCCAAGTGTCTATTGTTTCCTGGCGAGCTGCAGCGAGCAAACATATTTTGTTTTCAAATGTTTTTGACGGAAGTAATTTGTAAATTTTTCGATAGAAACATGTCTCCGGCGAAGCCGTATTTCTCCATACAATGATGGCTCGCTATCGCTCGCCAGGGAGATATCGACACCTGGATGTGGACAAACATCTTGAAACAGTAGACTGAATGGGGCCGAATGGATACAAGCCAGAGAAAGAGAGAAAAGGGAAGAAAACAAAAACAGGTCACCCCCCTTAAGTAGTCGCAATTAGCCTGGGGAGAGAGACATAGCAGGACGACCGCTTTAGAGGTCAGCTTGGCCACTTCAATTATAGTAAGTAATGTTTCTGAGGGGCATGTTAGGGGGCAAGGGAGAGAGAAAGAGAGAGAGAAAGAGCTACATAGATACACAGACCACACAGACCTCAAGGTCCTTACTAGGCAGTCTGGCCTTACAAACTATATATATAATTGTACATGTACATGCATATATACACACATACACATTCATATATACATACATACATAATTATGTATACATACTGTACAGTGTACATACATACACATACATACATACATACATATATACACACATACATGCATATATACAGTATTATACATACATACAGTATATATATATATATATATATATATATATATATACAGTATATATATATAATATATATATATATATATATATATATATTTTTTTTTTTTTTTTTTTTTTTTTTTTTTTTTTTCATATCACCCCAGCCCTCTGTAGATAGAGGTCAAGCCTTCCCTTGAAAGCGTTTATTGTGTCGCTCTCCACCACTCTCGCTGGTAGTTTATTCCACTCGGTCGCCACACTGTAGGTGAAGAAACTCTTTGTGACATCTAGGTTTGCCTTTTTGGTTTTTAATTGAATTCCATTTCCTCGAGTTTGAGTATTATTGTTTAATGTGAATAGTGCATTTAAATCGACTTTGTCGAAACCTTTTAGTATCTTAAAGCACTCAATAAGCTGACCCCTCAACCTCCTCTTTTTTTAATGAGAACAAGTTCAATCGTTTAAGTCTTTCTTCATATGGTTTATATCTTAATGAGGGTAACATCTTCGTCGCTCTAGGCTGTACTGACTCGAGTCTTACAATGTCCTAGATCAGATAAGGTGACCAGAACTGCACACCATATTCAAGGTGGGGCCTCACCATACTTTTGAACAGTGACACTATTACGAGAGAGAGAGAGAGAGAGAGAGAGAGAGAGAGAGAGAGAGAGAGAGAGAGAGAGAGAGAGAGAGAGATAGATACACTGACCACACAGACCTTACGATCCCAGCGAGGTAGTCAGGACTTAATTCTAGTAGAGATAGCAAACCTAAGAGTAAGGGATAGTGGAAGGATAGGATAGCAAAGAAGAGAGAGAGAGAGAGAGATTGTGTGTGTGTGTGTGTCATAGAAATACGAACACTTGAATAATTAGTGGGTAATTTAACTACAGCGCTGTAAGACTAAGATCAAAAGAAGGGAGACAAACAAGATATAGACCCTATTACGAAGGTAGCCTAAAAAAGAAGTTGAGCAATCAAGCGAAACGGGTTCGTTACATGGAAGGAGTGGAACTGACCTAATTGTGTTAGTAGGGTACCACACACACCTGGGGAAATACACACACACACACATTGACTCACACACACACACATACACACACACACACATAATTATATATACGTATAGAACAAAATAAATAAATACAAAATATAATATCAAACCTTTTAACCCTTTCACATTCGGGGGTTGCCGTTTAGTATTTATAAATATAATTGTCTTAATCTCATAATTATCTCTCCAAAATTAGTTTCCTGCCCACAACTCTTGAAAGACAACTGCAGAGGTTGAAGTAATTAAACTAAAGGTTTCTACACTTTCGAAGAATGCGGTATGGGTGATACTTCCCCACGCATGCGAACGATATTCAATATATAGGCACAAGGTATATACCCCTCTACAGAGCAAAAAGCTGTGTTAGAGTAAAGAACCTATAGAGAAAGTTGAGCGCACCTAACTTCTGGAAAGTTGTTTTAACAAGAGTTTTAGCAAGAGAAGAAACAGAGGCACCAAGATCATTGAGAGAAGATGAAAGGCTGATTTGTGTTTTGTTGAAGAGTATGGGAAGATTGTGACGGGTATATAGATGAAGACATTTGGTCTCGGAGGCATTGAAAGTAACAAGATTTGTTCTGCCCCTATCTGAAAAATAGTAGTTGATAGATCAGAAGATAGGCCTCATTACATGAGTTTTGGAGTAATTGCTTGGTGTGACAGAGTAGAAATTCTAGTTGAGTAGTGTAAGATATGACAGAGCTCTGAGGAACACCGGTGCTTATAGTTTGTGGAAGTAATCGAAGGCTGTCCACAACCACAGGTATGGAATGGTCAGAAAGGAAACTAGAAATAAAGGCACAGATAGAGGGATAGAAGCCGAAGGAGGGCAGTTTGGAAATTAGTGATTTGTGGCAGACTCTATTGAAGGCTTTTGATGTGGATAGTGCAACAGAAAAAATCTGACCAAAGTCCCAAATTGAGGATGACCAAGAGTTAAAAATATGTCAGAAAGAAGATCACCAGTAGAGCGTCCCTTAAGGAAACTATACTGGCGCTCTGAAAGAAGTTTATGGGATGACAAATGTTTAAGAATTTTTAATTTAAACTTGATTCAAAAACTTTAGAAATGCAAGAAATGAATGCAACTGAACGATAGTTAGAGGGTTGAGAGAAGTCACCCTTATTTGGGACAGGTTGAATTAGGGCAAACTTCCAGCAAAAAGGGAAGATGTTAGAGGAAAAACAGAGACGAAAGAGTTTGTCTTGGCAGAGGGCTAGCATTTAATAAAATAATTAAATTTGTTCTGGATGAAAGTTTTTTGGCAAGATGAAGAACTTGATTTGGCACGATTCTGGGCAGAAACAAAGATTTTCAGATTCGAGAGTTTAAAGGCATTGATACCGTTAGTATGTTTCCTCTATATTGCGGACAACAGTAGAACAAGGGTGAGTAAACCAAGGTTGTATTGCATTAGATTGAGAGGAAGAAAACGGAATGTTTAGCTCCATGCCTGAAATGATTACTTCGGAAATGTGTTTGGCACATTTTGAGGGTACCCAGCCATGGAAAAAATACTCATTACAAGAGAAATCAAAAAAATACTGCCAAAGAGGCTCCCAATCGGCAGCGCCAAAGTGCCACAAGCGCCGCCGGCTGGGAGGGTCAGATGGCCGCACTGAAGAGATAGGATAGGTAACAAACATAAGATTATGATCGGAGGAGACCGACAGAGAGAAATTATTTACTAAGCAAGCAGATAGATTAGGAGTTAGAAATAAGTCAAGAATGTTGTGCCGATCTCCAAGGCGGTCAGGGATACAAGACAGTAGGGTGCTGAACTATCTGTTCCAGGTCGTTTAGAACATCAAAGATGTAGGCGTGTTCACCAGGTTGGTAAGTGAAATAAGAGGAAAGCCATTGGATCGAGGTGTTGAACAAAGGAATTACTGAAAAATTGAAATATCAGAGAACGAGATACGGATAGAATGTGTTCCACTTTAGAGGTAAGTTAGTACAACAAATCTTGGATAATTCTAAGAATTTGGGGAGAGATAAATAATAAGTAATCAATAATAAGTAAGTAATAAGTAATAATCTCCCCCCCCCCCCCATAGAAAAGGGGAGGGGGGGGGGGGGGGGAGCAGGCCGGCCTGTGGTGCAATCGGTAGCGCTCTGGGCTCACAAAAAACTTTATATCAATAGTTTTTTTATTTTGTATATATTTTGTTTGGTTTACCCTTGCTTTACCAGTGACGTCCTTTTCATTATATTCTTACATCAATTAGAGTATTTTATTCGGCTTAGGAAGGACGTATATCCATTAGAATACTACATCTTATACTTATCCTTTTAAGTACCATATATCCTTTCTAAGCTTCATATAATCGTTTAAATGTAGCTGAAATCTAATAAAAAACACGTCACCGGTACAGGGATACACCTCAGGGAGCAAACTAAAAAAAAAATCTTAATATATTTATATACAGTATATATGTATTTTTTTGTCTATGAATTGTTTTTTATTATTTCCCTTCAGCTATATCCCGGGAGCCTCCTGCCGTTCAGCACATCCTCCCTCAAACAAGTTTTTTCTACCTGTGAGACTCCCTGCAATATTGTTTCTACCTGTGAGACTCCCTGCAATATTGTTTTCGTGTTGTCTCTCTCCTTAATATATGTATGTGTTTTGTTGTCCCTCTTGCTTTCCAACAACCTGGCACTCTCTCTCTCTCTCTCTCTCTCTCTTGTATCAAGTTCATTATTATCCCAGTAGGCCTATATAGGCTAGTTTCCTTCCCAACTCTCTAATCAACTAATTCGTCTTTCCTCCAACGTCCATCCTCTCTCGCTCTGTTGTGTTTCAGTTTCGTCTTATTTAATATTTTCCCCTTATCATCATTTCTCTCTCTCTCTCTCTCTCTCTCTCTCTCTCTCTCTCTCTCTCTCTCTCTCTCTCTCTCTCTCTCTCTCTCTCTCTACTAGAATTAAGTCCTGACCACCTCGTTTTGATCGTAAGGTCTATGTGGCCAGTCTATCTATGTGAATCTCTCTCTCTCTCTCTCTCTCATGGTGTACACTGTTGGTCCCTTAATCAGAATAAGACCATCTGGAGACTCGGGTCGGTACAGAGTAGAGAGGCAAAGCTACTTTTATCATTGAAAATTATACCATATTGCGAAAGACTAAAGAGATTAAATATATTTTAACTCAAAAAACGAAAATTGAGAGGTCAACTAATCGAGTGCTTTAAGATATTAAAAGGATATTGATACGAATACACTTGTCTCGACCAATAATAAATAAGCTTGTTGGAGAGACATGTACTATACAAAAATAAAAATAAATAAAAGGAAAACCTGAACTGCAGCCAAAAGGGAACACATAACAGAACATCCATTGACAAGTAAAGTGTGATAGTGAGGTAGCAAAAGAGCGCAAATTAAAGGGGGTCACCAGCTTTTTTTCTCTCTCTTGTATCCATTCGGCCCCATTCAGCCTACTGTTTTAAGACGTTTACCCCCATCCAGGTGTCAATATTTTCCTGGCGAGCGGTAGCGACCCAGCATATATATATTTTTGCATTGACATCAAGCTAAATTTGTAAATTTTTCGATAGAAAAATTTCTCCGGCGAAGCCGGATTTCTCCATACAATGCTGGCTCGCTATCGCTCGCCAGGATGGGGATCAACGTCTTAAAACAGTTGGCTGAATGGGGCCGAATGGATACAAGCCAGAGAGAGAGAGAAAAGGAGAAAAAGAGAAAACAAAAAAGTGACCCCCCTTAACTAAAAAGAGGTGAGGGGGCAGCTGGGGAAATGTGGCAAGGATTGGTTGTGTGAGGAGAGAACTGAACACAAGGGGAAAGGGTTAGAGAGCTGAAGGGCCAAAACTATGAATATATAACATTAAGGGGGGTTACCGTTTTTTTTATTTTTTATCTTTATCTCCTTTTCTCTTGGGCCCCATTCAGCCAACTGTTTTAAGACGTGTATCCCCATCCAGGTGTCGATTTCTTCCTGGCGAGCGATAGCGACCTAGCATTGTATGGAGAAATCCGGCTTCGCCGGAGAAATTTTTCTATCGAAAAATGTACAAATTTAGCTTGCTGTCAAAAACAAATATATATATATACTGGCTCCCTACCACTCGCCAGGAAAATATTGACACCTGGATGGGGATAAACGTCTTAAAACAGTAGGCTGAATGAGGCCGAATGCATACAAGCTGAGGGGCACAACTATGAATATGTACCAATTTCACCAACTCCCGGACTATCTTGCAAACTGAAAATATATATATTTTTGTTTTGTCTTTTTACTGTGTTCGTATAAGTTTTGGTTTGTTTATTTTGCAAGTTTTACATTAAAATAAACGCCATGTGAGGAGGAGCACTTTATTGACGACCTTTCGCATATAGCTTCATCAGGCTATATGCGAAACGTTGTCAATAAAGTGCTCTTCCTAACATGGTGTTTATTTTTACTCTGTCTATTTTCAAAGTATGTTTTTATCAACCTAGCAAACTGATTCAAGTTCAGTTCCACATGGCAAGCATCGATTACCAAACTTTTTTTGTATAAGAGGGATGACTGTTAAAGGAGATGTATGCGGAGGGGATTAAGTAACACCCCGTTCTTAACATTAATCATCAATAATTACAAACATCAATGTACTTGAATAAACTAATGAAAGCGTATGGTCCTCCCGAGATTCGAACTCGGGACACCACACCCAGAAATATAAGCATCTAAACCATTACACCACCAATGCCACCACATGATTATCAGAATGCCGCCATGGAATCCTAGAGATGAAGCTAGAGGAAGACGTAGACATAGAGCCAAATTAAGAGATGATATTAATTAATTTTCCAGAGTTAAGGGGAGGCAGACCGTTTTTCTGGACCCCCTTCTCCCTAATGTTTATCCCCATTAGTTTTGAGATTATAAGACGTTCGGCCAATTAGTTTGGCGAGTTTAACACCTTTCGCCCCATTCCGTTGTCAATTTTAAGACCTTTCGTGCCATTTAGGTGTCGATTATTTCTTGGCGAGCGACAGCGAGCCTGCAATTTTAATAGGAATCGGCCTTCGGCAGGGACATTTTTCTACCAAAAAACGTACAAATTTATCTTGAAGGGGGATCTAAGCTTGATGGAGGTCTAGGGAGGAAACTAAAAAAAATATATGAATAAATGAATTAATAGACCAAACAAACGGCCAGTCTCCCCTTAAGTGGAACAGGCTTATATCTAACTGACTAGAATAGAACAGATTGGGAGAGGCCTTTGCACTTCAGTGGACTCAGGCCATGATGATAATGCTGTAGAGGGGCAATTAGGGAAAACAACGAAAATTATGTGTGAAGAAGAAAATTGTGGAGGGATTTGGCAGTTAAATTATTATAATTTTCTGTAAGATCAGGCATGATATGATAATTCCAACTTATTGGTGACCAAGATAATTCGTATTTTTTCAGGAATGCTAAATATTATATACTTGATCAAGTAAGGTAAAATATCCAACTCATTATAGAGAAAAAGAGTGTTCCTCAGAGCTCTCTCAGTGTATACCACCTCCTCTACACGTGAGTTGCAGTTGGGATGTGTGTACATGCTTAGATTGATATGTAGGATTCGAAGTTGCATAATAAATCGTAGGCAGTGTCCACCAACCTTTAACTGTCTTCGTGGTGCGATGTATAAGGTGTTGATTTTCGGTGTGAGCATCCTGGGTTCGAATCCACGGACTGCCACATGTGTTTGTAAATTTCATTAATCGATTTTAGGAGTATGGTTGGTTGTTGGAAGGAACATAATAATTGATATTGGTTCAGGAGTAATTTATCGAGAGGACTTCCCTAAGTGGTTAAGGCCCCATTAATTGCTCTTTCCATTCACATATGCATAGCCTACGTGAGTTGCAGTTGGGATGTGTGTACATGCTTAGATTGATATGCAGGATTCGAAGTTGCATAATAAATCGTAGGCAGTGTCCACCAACCTTTAACTGTCTTCGTGGTGCGATGTATAAGGTGTTGATTTTCGGTGTGAGCATCCTGGGTTCGAATCCACGGACTGCCACATGTGTTTGTAAATTTCATTAATCGATTTTAGGAGTATGGTTGGTTGTTGGAAGGAACATAATAATTGATATTGGTTCAAGAGTAATTTATCGAGAGGACTTCCCTAAGTGGTTAAGGCCCCATTAATTGCTCTTTCCATTCACATATGCATAGCCTACGTGAGTTGCAGTTGGGATGTGTGTACATGCTTAGATTGATATGCAGGATTCGAAGTTGCATAATAAATCGTAGGCAGTGTCCACCAACCTTTAACTGTCTTCGTGGTGCGATGTATAAGGTGTTGATTTTCGGTGTGAGCATCCTGGGTTCGAATCCACGGACTGCCACATGTGTTTGTAAATTTCATTAATCGATTTTAGGAGTATGGTTGGTTGTTGGAAGGAACATAATAATTGATATTGGTTCAGGAGTAATTTATCGAGAGGACTTCCCTAAGTGGTTAAGGCCCCATTAATTGCTCTTTCCATTCACATATGCATAGCCTACGTGAGTTGCAGTTGGGATGTGTGTACATGCTTAGATTGATAGGCAGGATTCGAAGTTGCATAATAAATCGTAGGCAGTGTCCACCAACCTTTAACTGTCTTCGTGGTGCGATGTATAAGGTGTTGATTTTCGGTGTGAGCATCCTGGGTTCGAATCCACGGACTGCCACATGTGTTTGTAAATTTCATTAATCGATTTTAGGAGTATGGTTGGTTGTTGGAAGGAACATAATAATTGATATTGGTTCAGGAGTAATTTATCGAGAGGACTTCCCTAAGTGGTAAAGGCCCCATTAATTGCTCTTTCCATTCACATATGCATAGCCTACGTGAGTTGCAGTTGGGATGTGTGTACATGCTTAGATTGATAGGCAGGATTCGAAGTTGCATAATAAATCGTAGGCAGTGTCCACTAACCTTTATCTGTCTTCGTGGTGCGATGTATAAGGT
Source organism: Paralithodes platypus (assembly GCA_032716605.1). Lineage (NCBI taxonomy): Eukaryota > Metazoa > Arthropoda > Malacostraca > Decapoda > Lithodidae > Paralithodes > Paralithodes platypus. Next base: position 11,868,274 of record CM064502.1, read on the forward strand.
GTTGATTTTCGGTGTGAGCATCCTGGGTTCGAATCCACGGACTGCCACATGTGTTTGTAAATTTCATTAATCGATTTTAGGAGTATGGTTGGTTGTTGGAAGGAACATAATAATTGATATTGGTTCAGGAGTAATTTATCGAGAGGACTTCCCTAAGCGGTTAAGGCCCCATTAATTGCTCTTTCCATTCACATATGCATAGCCTACGTGAGTTGCAGTTGGGATGTGTGTACATGCTTAGATTGATATGCAGGATTCGAAGTTGCATAATAAATCGTAGGCAGTGCCCACCAACCTTTAACTGTCTTCGTGGTGCGATGTATAAGGTGTTGATTTTCGGTGTGAGCATCCTGGGTTCGAATCCACGGACTGCCACATGTGTTTGTAAATTTCATTAATCGATTTTAGGAGTATGGTTGGTTGTTGGAAGGAACATAATAATTGATATTGGTTCAGGAGTAATTTATCGAGAGGACTTCCCTAAGTGGTTAAGGCCCCATTATTGCTCTTTCCATTCACATATGCATAGCCTACGTGAGTTGCAGTTGGGATGTGTGTACATGCTTAGATTGATATGCAGGATTCGAAGTTGCATAATAAATCGTAGGCAGTGTCCACCAACCTTTAACTGTCTTCTTGGTGTGATGTATAAGGGGTTGATTTTCGGTGTGAGCATCCTGGGTTCGAATCCACGGACTGCCACATGTGTTTTCTAAATTTCATTAATCGATTTTAGGAGTATGGTTGGTTGTTGGAAGGAACATAATAATTGATATTGGTTCAGGAGTAATTTATCGAGAGGACTTCCCTAAGTGGTTAAGGCCCAATTAATTGCTCTTTCCATTCACATATGCATAGCCTACGTTAGTTGCAGTTGGGATGTGTGTACATGCTTAGATTGATTGCAGGATTCGAAGTTGCATAATAAATCGTAGGCAGTGTCCACCAACCTTTAACTGTCTTCGTGGTGCGATGTATAAGGTGTTGATTTTCGGTGTGAGCATCCTGGGTTCGAATCCACGGACTACCACATGTGTTTGTAAATTTCATTAATCGATTTTAGGAGTATGGTTGGTTGTTGGAAGGAACATAATAATAGAGTATGTAGCCTCTGTCTTGCAACACAATCCCACCCCTACTCTGTGCAACTCTCCAACCCAAGAGTGAAGTGATATTCCCAATCTTTTTTCTATTCAACAGTTGAGCTCCAGAACACTCTCCCTTAATCCATCTTCCCCTCATCTTATGACTTAATTTGCTTCAAACTCCGTGTGCCAGGCATTTTGGCTCGAACATTCCTAATGTTCACAAGCAGTTTTGCCTTTTGTCTCCCTCATCCCCAAAGGAAAAAATAAAATAAAAACGTGTTAGACAGAGTTCCAGATTTAAAGGCAATATTCGTACACATTAAATATAGCGACTAACCTGGCTATATTTTGTTTAAAAGGTAAGGACTTAATCTTAGGCTTAATATCTAAACAAGCCCACATATATTCATCATGATTAACCAATTTGCTGCGGGAGACAATCCCTAATGCCATGGTAATTTACAGCAATTTACAGGTTTTAACCCCTTATTGGCAGCGCTCGACTTAAGTCGTGCACCAATTTTCAGCAAGTTAGGAGCATTATTAAGGCTTTTAAAGGGTTAAAATTGAGTGCAAATGGCCGGGAGCGCAGCGGGCCAGACAGCCGACTCCCAGGGCTTACCGCCGCCCATTAACTCATGTTCCCTGTGTTCTCGAGAGGCCGGCAGTGTAGCCAGTAGTGAGCATAGCTGGGAAAAATATACCGCTATACGCTAAACTCTCATGTTCGCGGCACCACTGCAAGAGAAGCACGAGTGCTACGTAGCTCGTTCTGGTATCATTTTGAAGCTTTTAGCGCCTAGTTTTTTGCCGAATAAATTTCTTTTCATGCAGATACTTGATTGATTATTCAGGAGGGCCTGAATATACCCAAATGAGCCCAAAACACCCCACTAGGCAAGGGTTTTAACACCTTACGAGCGGCCTATGCGGTTTATTTATGTGTACCGCCCAGCGGGGTGTTTTTAGCCAAAATAGGGCTGTTTACGTGATCATTTTCATGCCTAAATAAGACCCAGAACGTAAAACAAGTATCTATCCCTGAAAGGGCATAAACAGAGCTTTCGAATGACACCATAACGATCCTTGTATGATGGATAGTTTTCTTGCAATAACCGTGCAACGCGAGTGCAAAAAGCAGGTAATTCGGTACTTTCGGTACATAATTGAGTATGTAGCGAGTGAGAGAGGGAGGAGGGAGCTGAGATTTGTGTCAGTAGGTTCGCCGCGGTGGTCTGGAGCAGTCATACGCTCGCTAGTCTCCTGCCACCACTTGTCTCTCTCTCTCAGCCACATTACGTGCTGAAATTGCCACTCGACCTATGTCGAGCGCCGCCACATAGTCCAGCTTTATTTAACTCGACTTAAGTGGTGAGCCGCTTTTTAAGGGTTAAAGCCTCTAAAAGCCTGTAAAATTGAGTGCAAGGAAGCAGGACCGCGACAGGCCACACGTCCTTCTGTCAGCCAGGCAGCTGAGGGACTGAGGGCTCTGAGTCAGAGTCTTGCGAGATATACAGTTCTGCCAAAGGCAAATGTAGCGAGATATTAGCGAGAATTGCTAATTTTAGAGAATGTCTATGGTAGCACTGCGGGTGAACCCCGTGGGCTACGAAGCTCGTTTTGGTGTAATTTTTGAAGCTATTTTCTTCTAGTTTTCGGTTGAATACATTTTATTTCATTCAGATACTTGCCTAATCAATCAGGAGTGCCTGAATGAACCCTAATATGGCGGAATCAGGCGGAAATATCCTGCAGTGTAAGTATTAATGGATTATAGCTCAGTAAACCTGCTAGCATACTGCCAAACTAACACAACATTCGTCAGAGAGAGAGAGAGAGAGAGAGTGAGAGTGGGTGAGTCAGTGAGTGAGTAGAGAGAGAGAAAGTTGAGAGTACAGGGATGGTATAACAACTCTGACAGTATTGGAGAGGAGGAAGGGAGAGAACTGGAGGAGGAGGAGGGGATTAATACAAACATTTCAAATTTATAGTTCCAATGAAGATAAATTGGCAGTTAAGAAATAAGCTGCCTTAGAACCCATGTCGAAAACAACCAACACAGACATTCACAAACGCTGAATAGTTTAATTCCCTTAAGGGGGTAGTGCTTGGGTTTTGGTCTATATATTTATTTATTTATATATTTTTGAGTTTCTTCGCTAGACCTCCATCAAGCTTAGAAAAACACCCCCTATACCCCCTTTCAAGATAAATTTGTACATTTTTCGGTAGAAAAATTTCACGGCCAAAGGCCGTGACATTCTAAATTTAGAGGCTCGCTATCGCTCGCCATGAAAAAAATCGACACCTAAAGGGCATGAAAGGTCTTAATATTGACAATTACATGAGGCGAAAGGTCTCAAAATCGCCAAACTAACGGAACGAACGTCTTAAAACCTCAAAACTAATATGCTAAACATGAGGGAGAAGGAGGTCCAGAAAAAGCGAGTACTACCCCCTTAACATATACTATTTTTAATATACGGTACTACACATGGAACGTTGCAACCATGAATATATGCTAAACGTATCAGAATACATCCTTGGATAAAACTGAATTTGCTTTGCCACCCAAGATTCATCTTTGCTACTGGGGAAGCCAGAGAGGTAGGGAACATGAAGAGCGTGACGAGGGGACGAATGTTGTGGCAGGAAGTAGTGAGAAGGGAGAAGAAAGGGAAGACCAGTTCAAAGTACAGTCAACTCGTTTAATCCGCAGAGTTTCGGAAAATTTAGTTATGCAATTATATATTTTCAGATTGCTGTAGGGAACTGTATTGCTTATACATGTCTTAATTCATATATTTTCCGTTAAATACATTGCACATTTATTATAATTATACATTAACTGTGAAGCTTTTCATCAGCCTAAACAATATTCTGAGAATGAGGAGAAGCACTTTATTGACAACGTTTCGCAGATAGCTTCTTCAGGTCACTGCGAAACGTTGTCAATAAAGTGCTCCTCCTCATTTGGTGTTTATATTCTTTCTGTCAACTTTTCTAAGTTATTTCAACAATATTCTGAGACTGCGTATTACACAAGTTGACTGTACAAGGGAAAGAACAATATAATACCTGTTTCTAGTATAATTACAATGGGAAGAAGCCAGTTGAAGGAACAGTTGAAAACAAACTATTTCTACTATTATTATTACTACTACAATGGGAAGGAGGAGCAAGCCAGATGAAGATACAATTGAAAGCAACATACTATTGTTATTATTACAATCGGAAGAAGCCAATTGAAGGAACAGTCGAGAACAAACTATTTCTACTATTATGGGCGGGTGCCCAACCCCGGAAGGGGTTGAAATAGGGGAGCTATCCCCCCGCCAATGGTGGCTTTCTAGGGCCTTTCCTAGCTGATGCTGAGAGGATTGGGTTCTAGTCATGTGGTGATGGGCTGGTCTATCAGAGTGAGAACTGAGCGATCTCTGCCATACCCATAGCTTACTCTGACTGTTCCTTTTACTTATATATTTTCTAGATTTCCAGTGACGGTGTCTCTTCCGTGGATTGACCTCCCAATCTACCAAGATTGGAAGCCAAAGCGTCACATTTTTTCTTTGCCCCTCAGCTTTCTCTTCATAATTGCTGAGGGGCACAGGGCCCTGGGTGGGGCTTTGGTTTCCCGGGCGTTTCTGTCGCTCTCCTCAGTTCCCCGCCATGGAGTGGCTTCGGTCACCCATGCTTTATTGTGGTCGGCTGGGAGGGTTCTGTGGGGGCGCTTGGTTATGGCCTTGGTCTTGCTCGGGGCCTTGGGGCTGTTCGGCCAGGCAGCTTGGGGAACAACAACAACTATTATTATTACTACTACGATGGGAAGGAGGAGCAAGCCAGATGAAGATACAATTGAAAGCAAAATACGATTGTTATTATTACAATGGGAAGAGAGAAGGAGACAGTAGAAGGTGCATTTGAAAGTAATATAGTATTACTATAATTATAATACAGTAATTGCAATGGGAAGAGGAGGAAAACAGATGAAAGTAATGTTACGTCCTGGGATATATAAACACTGGGCTCTTTCTATTGGACTAGGTATGCGGCAACAAGCAACAACGGAAAACGCTAGATCCAACCCTTATCTATAAACCCAGGCAACAAACCACCCTAAACCGTCAAGAGTCCTGCCTGGACAACGAGGTATCCTATGACTCGGTTACAGGGTGCACGCACGATAGACTGCTGATAGTCAAGCAGGCTATATAAAAGATCACACAATTAAGTTGACTTAAAGCTTCAAGGAAAAGATAGATAACGCAATTAAATTGCAGAAACAATTTAATAACAAATTAGAAGAAAGTACATTTAACGTTACGTTAATTAATACAACTAATCACCCCTGCGTGAAAGAAGGTGAAAGCAAACAGTCCTCTAAACATTGTACAGGTAGACAAGATGCAGGTTTCTAAACTGCATGCGGCTACTGTAGGATCTGATGCTTAGCAAAGAAAGTACGTTACGGATTTAGAGAACCCTTAACTCATAAGCAGGAATAAATACTAGTGATAGGCCATACAATGTATAATGGCATAGGTATAATTAAATAAAGGCAGCAACTCGCAACATAACCACATACAGTGTGCTTCTCACTCTTAGTCAGGCAAGCCTGCTCGGACAGAGTCTCTAAGCCACACCCTGACTCACAATGCTCACAAAAACGGTAAACTGTGGCACAATAACAAGCATACAGAAATAATAAACACCTAGCTGTTAATCTGCCAGGTGGCAGAGGTCTAGCTGGAAGGATATAGGCTTCGGATACCCGGGCTGAGCCACCTGCTCTAGCCTAGGGACGTTCCCAAGTCTGTGCGCCAAATTACTCTAATTGAAAGGGTGCTCTCTTGAGAGACTCAGATCGCAAGTATCTGACTCTCTCCTGGCGACCCTAAAACAAAAGCAAGACGTGCTAGCGTAGTGCTGAGTGGACTAGGCAAGGGCCCTCACACAACACAACACTAGACACACAGGGACACAGACAAGAAAATGCCCCCAGACTCCCACGGATATCCTAGTAAAGTCGTGCGGGTCCACAGGACTCGCACCAGCAGACTTTACTTCAAGGATCGCAAAAAGCCTCCCCTCCGGTCTAGCCCCTGCTAACCTGACACAAGAACACACTAGCAAGCATGAAACCACCAAATATGAGAAACAAAAAAGTTTCCTAGGTCTCATTAACAATTACATCTCTGAATAAGGCCTAAAATCCTATCTAGTTATCTGAGAGCTCGTCGTTAATACAATAATAGATATAAGGTCTATCAAGGGGATGGGATAATTAAATAGATTGGTGAAGTAGTGGAAAGTAGGTATACAAAGTAAGAGAGAAAGTTTCTAAGTGGGGTTGAGAGGGATAGATATCAAGGGGGTCCGAAGGGTACGACAGTGAGGTGAGCTCTTAGTCTTGAATCTGTCTGGAGCCCGCCCTAGGCATGCAGAATACATCCCAGGCTTGGCAACACTCAACACAGTTGCCGGGTCAAAATCGTCTACCCCGTGCGTGAGTCGAAACTAAGCCTAACGTTGCGATCAAATGCATATGGCAACATCAGGCTCGTCCCAAGCTGGACTCTCCGCGCGAAGCAACGTCTCCCAGCCAGTCTCTCTCTCCCGCTCGTCTCCTCCCACTCTCACTAGACTTACATCTTATATATTATAATGAAACAATCAACTATCGAGAATAAAATATACTAAGATGCGTTGGTTAAGAATAAGGGCAGCTACAAGCTGTGAAACAACATAAGAATATCCCAGACATTAGTTACATTGTCGTAGGACATATACCCGGCCGGCCGGCTGCCGCCAGACGGTTTCTAAACGGCTGGGCAGCCGACGCGCGCGCATGCCCGCACGTGGCTACTATGCAGAAGCGTCACAGTACAATTAAAAGCAACTACTATTACTATTATTATTACAATGGGAAGGGGGCACAATTGAGAGTAAAAAGAGGGCAGCTCATGGATTTGTATAATGGTTGACGAGAGATGCAACGTTGCAGGGATACATATATTTGGAGTGTTTTCTGTTAATAGATAGATGAGATAATTAGCTAGAAATATATAGTGAACAAGCAGTATTACAAGGTAAAGTACACTTACAGAGAAAGTAAGAAAATTACAGAAAATACAGAAAATTACAGAAAAGTAAGAAGAAGCTGCTATGTAAAAGAACATAAAAACAGTATGCCTGGAAGTCCAACAAATACACGTGAGTACAAACTGCAATGTTTCTTTAACCCCTTCTATACCGGCGACGTCTTTTCAATTCTATTCTAGCTATATTTAGATGATTTTGTGCAGTTTAAGAATGATCTGCGGTAGTAAAAAGGGTTAAGTGAGATATTTTGAAACCTGTTAGTTACTGGAGGCCTTTTGTAAACTGAATAAAATCGCATAATAGTAGCAAGAATATAATTAAAGAGACTTCACCGGTACAGAAGGGGTTAATCGGCCCTCAATTGAACCCACTATTGTTGCCATAAAACACAAAGTAAACACGAATATAAATAAACTGGTGATAGAGTAAGGTGGCTAACATAGAACACTTTAGTGGATGAGGAAACAAAGAGAAGCCAGTGCAATAACATCAAAGGGAGAGGAATGGGGTTCATCGCAAATTGAGTTCCGCGAATTGAAAGATAATACAACGAGAAACAGCACATTCGTGAGGAAGATAGAGATGCAAACATTCACAATGCAACCTATATTCACGCTTCAAATATATGTATTATTTTAACCCTTTGAGTACCAGCGACGTTTTTATATGTTTGATTTTAGCTACATTTAGAGGATTTGATTAGGCTGAAGAAGGATATCTGGCAGCTGACAGTGTGAATTGAGATGGTCTGTAGCCCTTTTATTGGTTAGACGGTCCTTCCTAAAACTGAATACAATTGTCTAATAGTTTCCAGAATCTGATGAATTGGGCATCCCTGGTACTGTATGGGTTAAGGGAGCCCACCTCGCTTTTTTTTTTCTCTCTCTCTCTCCCTCTCTCTTTGGCTTGTATCCATTCGGCTCCATTCAGCCTACGGGTTTAAGACGCTTACCCCCATCCAGGTGTGAACATTTTCCTGGGGAGCGGTAGCGAGCCAGCATATATATTTTTTTGTTTTGACAGCAAGCTGAATTTGAAATTTTTCGATAAAACAAATTTCCGGCGAAGCCGGATTTCTCCATACGATGCTGCCTCGCTATTGCTCGCCAGGAAGATACCGACACCTGAGTGGGCTTAAACGGCTGAAAACAGTTGGCTGAATGGGTCCGAATTGATACAAACCAGGGAAAGAGAAAAAAAGGAGAGAACAATTTAAAACAAAATCGGTGACCCCCTTAACGTAACAAACAACGACTGGAATGTAAACTGTAATGTTCACCGAAGACAATACCTGTAGAGATAATCACAGAACCAAGTAACTTAACCCCTTCTGTACCGGCGACGTCTTTATAATGTTCACCGAAGACAATACCTGTAGAGATACTCACAGAACCAAGTAACTTAACCCCTTCTGTACCGGCGACGTCTTTATAATGTTCACCGAAGACAATACCTGTAGAGATAATCACAGAACCAAGTAACTTAAACCCCTTCTGTACCGGTGACGTCTTTATAATGTTCACCGAAAGACAATACCTGTAGAGATATCACAGAACCAAGTAACTTAACCCCTTCTGTACCGGTGACGTCCTTTATAATGTTCACCGAAGACAATACCTGTAGAGATATCACAGAACCAAGTACTTAACCCCTTCTGTACCGGTGACGTCCTTTATAATGTTCACCGAAGAAAATAGCTGTAGGCTACATTTCTCCAAGGAAGAGATATCACAGAACCAAGTAACTTAACCCCTTCTGTACCGGCGACGTCTTTATAATGTCATTATAGCTATACTTAGAACGATTTTGTGCAGCTGAAAAGGGATCTGTGGGAGTATACAAGGTTAAGTGAGATAGTGGGAAGCCTGTTAATTGCTGGAGGCCCCGTTTAAGCCGACTAAAATCGTCTAATAGTAGCCATAGTCAAGTTAAGAAAACGGCACCGGTACTGAAAGATTTAATAAGTGAACTCCAGCCAGCACTTAACCATAATTTCATTCATTGTTTGAGGGTGGTATTTTACGAAGGTTGTATATATATATATATATATATATATATATAATATATATATATATATATATATATATATATATATATTATATATATATAAACACCAATGTACAGATTAACAGTAGAAAGGCTTTTAAGAATACTTTTATCAAATCAACACTGAACGAAGAACCTATAATGTGTATCTCCACTTTACCAAACGATATAACAAGGAATTATGAAAAGAAGGTGAACACAAGAAAATCATAAACAAACAAGTTACTGATATTTATAGTAAACAAGATAAGGAGCAAATAGTAGAAAAGGTTTGACATTTACATTTAACTATGGAGCATGAGCAAGGTCTAAAGCCTGTATCACACGAGCGCTTTTTTCCCCAACATTTATCCTCACCACCTGTGCTGGCAGCTTATGAGGCCAAAATTTTTAATATTTATGCCACCTAAATTCATCTATCATCAATCTAATTTCCCCTATCAGTGCAAACTATTCCAGAAATGTTACCAGCAATATGTTGATCATCGAATGTTGACTATAAAAGCTCTCGTGTGATACCGGCATTACAAATTATCTTGCTTAATTTATATTCTTAGCATCAGTCACCCTCAAATTAAATTAGTGAAGTAATGTGATCTTCCAAGAATTCGAAGTCGGTACGCCACATACAGAACTTAAGAGGAAGTATTTTATTTTTCTGAACCCCCTTCTCCTTCATGTATATAGTCCCATTAGTTTTCAAATGTTAAGACTGTCGCCCATTTTCTTGTCAATATTAAGACCTTTTGTGCCATTTAGGTGTTGATTTTTATTCGGACGAGCGATAGCGAGCCTGTAATTTAGGAGGAACCGGCCGAAAAATGTACAAAAATATCTTGAAGGGGGATCATTGGGATGTTTTATTGTGTATGCTTGATGGAGGTCTAGGGAGCAAACTAAAACAAATATATATGCCGGTAATAATAAAACATAAATATATAAAATAACGTACCCTACACACTCCAAACATTACACCACTAAGACAGTTAAAGGTTCAGCACATGACCACGATTTAAATCCATTTATCGACCAATGGATATCATCTAATCATGTACTAGACCCAACTGCGCAATCTATCTATGTATCTATTGTTGGAGGCCTTACTCCCCTTTATGAAGGTGGATATATACAAAACGCCCCCAAGCAGACCTGTCCCACATGAGGAAAACAACCCACGTGCCAGTTTATTCAAGTACATACAGGATTGACCACTCAACTTAGGGTCCGTTTGAGTCCGAGGCCCTTTATGTATTTATATAGTACCATTTGTCTAACAGTGGTGCACGGCTAGTCAATCCATTAACCTGCTTCATCCTTTGGTGGGCAGTATGGGTATGTATAAGGTTTACTCCACTAGATGGGTTTGCCGGCCAAGGCTGATGAGTCCCATCCCCACCCAATAGCCTAATGCTTATGTGAGAGGAAAGAACAATATGAGGCACAAATCAAAGGACCATACATACATTGGCTACATACAACAAATTTAAAAGACCGAGTGCTCCACAAAAAATGCGGTTCTGGTCTCACGTCCTAATGGCGGCGTTCCAGGCAGCCCTGTTAAGAGCTGCCTCACTTGTCAGGTTCTTTGATTTAAGGATGAGATTGTAAAGTCAGATCCCACCTATTCTTTGGTCCGCCCCTTGGTGCAGCTCCCTCCACATTCATGGACTTGCATCTTTTCACCCAGCTTTGTTCATCCATCCTCTCCACATGTCCAAATCATCCAAGCCTGCCAGTTACGCATCTCATCACTGATACTCTTGATACCTATCCGACCTCGTAACGAACTGTTGCTGAACCTATAGAAACAATCTTAATTAATGTTCATTCTTAACATCAATCACCCCCAAAAGAAATTAATGAAAACTTGCAAGCACTGAATTTATGGAATCCTTTAGAGAATAATGATGTCTTTCCTCAGGGCTCTGTCCTATCTCCTATTCTCTTTCTAATTTTTATAAATGATATCCTCAACTGTACCTCAATTCCCATCCATTCATACGCAGATGACTCAACCTTACACTACTCCATTAGTTTTTCAGAACGCCCCAGCCAGCAATCCCTCAACGACAAATGTAATGAAGCCATAGAACTCTTAAATTCAGATCTAAATACTATCTCCACTTGGGGCAGAGTTTTTAAAACCTTGTTACCTTTAATGCTTCCAAAAACCAATTTCTCCATCTATCTACCCGTAAGGAACTCCCAGCGGACTATCCCTTATTCTTCAACAATACAAAAATCAATCCTTCATCTTCTCTCAATATTCTTGGTGTCTCTTTTTCTTCTGCTCTCAGTTGGAAGGACCATATTACCAGTCTTGCTAAGGCAGCCTCCCAGAAGCTGGGTGTGCTCAACCGCCTTAGGGGGTTCTTTTCCCCTGCACACAGTTTTCTTGCTCTGTACAGGGGCATAGTGCGTCCTTGTATTAAAGTATTGTTCACATGTGTGGGGAGGTTCCTCTCACACCGCTCTCTGAGACAAAGTTGAAAGGAAGGCCTTTTGCATCATTAACTCCCGTTCACTCACCAACTCTCTGCAGTCTCTCTCTTTCCGCCGCAATGTTGCATCTCTCTCGCTATTCTATCACTACTATAATAATCAGTGTTCCTCAGAGCTTTCCCAGTGTATACCACCTCCTTTACGTAGGGCACGTGGTACCCGTCTTGCACCTCAATCCCACCCCTACTCTGTGCAACTCTCCAACCCAAGAGTGAAACGTTACTCTCAAACTTTCTTCTACTCAACAGCTGAGCTCTGGATCTCTCTCCCAGAATCAGTCTTTCCCTTTTCCTATGGCCTAAATTGCTTCGAACTCCGTGTGTCCAGGCATTTTGGCTCGAATGTCCCTTGATTTTGACCCTGTCACTCTTTCAACTATGGGGGAGGCACTCGCTATAGGCAGTTCTGCCTTTTGACTCCCTCAATCACATACAAAAAAAAAAAAAAAAAAAAAAAAAAAAAAAGGTAAGTTGGGTACACAAGAATCTCCATTAATGATAATACTGATAACATTAGGATGGTGTTTTGTCGTTGTTTTATTTACGATATATTGTGCATTATATTGATGAACTGATATCTTAAATAAGCAACATAAGTATAGAGTGTGGATTAAGAACCACTCAAGTAACTGATTATATTAGCTTAATCAGGCGATATTCTTTTGATAGACAAATTACACAAAAATGTGACACAGTTTTACACCCGATTCCTATCCCCTTCTGTACGGGCAACGTCCTTTTCATTATATTCTATCAAGTAGTAGACGATTTTATTCAGCTTAGGAAGGACGTCTACCAATAAAATGGCTATATAATTATACAGTAAAGACAAAGTATGATATTATTATTATAAGAGTTTTCTATATCGTGCTCATCCCCATGACCTACCAACTCCTCTCTGCAATAGTGGACATCAGTGGTGCAATAGACGAGTGTCGCATGTACAAAGTGAATGCTAGCACCTGATCAGGGTAATTGAGCTAATTACACTGGTTACAAAGAATACTATCAACCACAGCCACTCCAACAGTACAGTACCTTTTAACATACGCTTCATATACTACATTTGTATTTGCAACAAACAAATTAAAGCTGGATTAACAAGCTGAGTAAGTCTGTTTGAAGGATTTCCAGTGGAATTTCTGTAATAGCAAGTCTCGGATTCGAACATGAATCTGTGTGGATCTGTACTGAAATACTGAAATTATTAATTAATATACAATTGATAACAAAAATTGACTACTGAGTAACATTTTGTGAAAATATTGAAACATTTTGATTGCCTTTTGCAAAACGTTACTTATAGCATTGGAGGAATATTAATTAAATATATAACTTTTCATTCTTGTTCAATGAATATCATTTACGAGATCATGGGCTAGCATTATGGACCATAACAATATTAAAAGTCGTTGTGTATATAGAACATTTGGAAGTATCATACATACAATAATTTAAGCGAGTAACAAGATCACCACTGTATGCTGCTCAAGTAGTAAACTTTGGAACGTTCTTCCTCAATCTGTCTTTACCTCATCCTATGAATTAAACTGCTTCAAGTGCCGTGTATCCAGACATTTTCCGTAATTCCTGAGAAGGGGTGGCCATGAAGATTAGGCGTTGTTGTCACAAATTGCTAGGTCAAGTTGCCCGGGCTTGACATATACCAATAACATTTGACAGAGAGGATTCGATCCGCAAACCGTACTCCATTGAATTTCACCCTCGGTCTGTATTCCAACCGAAAGGGCTTGTACTCCAGTCCAACTTAAGCAGACCAGTACTCTTGTCAAGGTAGCCGCCTTCAGTCCGCGACAACCAAAGCCAGGAGCTGACCCAAAAGCAGCTACACCTACCGGCCTCCAACGCAAAGACAAATGAAGAAGACTGACCACGACCTACACTTCATCCCCTCTATTCCAACCCCTTCAAAATTTGACCACGACCTACACTTCATCCCCTCTATTCCAACCCCTTCAAAAGACTGACCATGACCTACAATTCATCCCCTCTATTCCAACCCCTTCAAAAGACTGACCACGACCTACACTTCATCCCCTCTATTCCTACCCCTTCAAAAGACTGACCACGACCTAAACTTCATCCCCTCTATTCCAACCCCTTCAAAAGACTGACCACGACCTACACTTCATCCCCTCTATTCCAACCCCTTCAAAAGACTGACCACGACCTACACTTCATCCCCTCTATTCCAACCCCTTCAAAAGACTGACCACGACCTACCCTTCATCCCCTCTATTCCAACCCCTTCAAAAGACTGGCCACGACCTACCCTTCATCCCCTCTATTCCAACCCCTTCAAAAGACTGACCACGACCTACACTTCATCCCCTCTATTCCAACCCCTTCAAAAGACTGACCACGACCTACCCTTCATCCACTGTATGCCAACCCCTTCAAAAGTGTTCTGCTACCCCCAGGAAACTAGTAAGGTTTTAAGCAATGAGTTACCATATTGTATTAGTTTCCTTTGCGGGATCCCCTAATTTGTTGTAAGTAAAATCAAACCATTCCACATACTGTCCGTATCACTTGCTTAATATAGTTATACCTTAAATCACAGTCTTGAATGAATCCTCCGGCGCCGAGAAAAAGCTAAATATACAGGATATATTTAGTTAAAGGGGGGCCCACCGTGGCTTTTGTTTTCTCTCTTCGTCTCCCTCTCTCTTTGGTTTGGTATCCATTCGGCCCCATTCAGCCTACCTTTTTTAGAAGTTTACCCCCATCCAGGTTGTCAATATTTTCCTGGCGAAGCGTAAGGCGAGCCAGCATATACAGATAGTATATATTATTGTTTGACAGCAAGCTAAATTTGGTAGAATTTTTTCGATAGAAAATTTCTCGCCGGCGAAACAGGATTTCTCCATAAAATGTTGGCTCGCTAATCGCTCGCCAAGGAAAAAAATTGACACCTGGATGGGGAATAAACATCTTAAAGATCAGTTTGGCGGGAATGGGGGGGGGGGGGGGGCGAAGGGAGACATGGCTCAGGGAAAGAGAGATAAATGAGAGCGGAGAAAGAGAACAAAAAAAGCAGGTGACCCCCCTTAACGTAAATGCCTCCACGATCAACGCACCGCTCATCACATAAACAAATACCTAACCTCCCACTCCCCTCCCACCAAGCAAATACGAACCTACACTCCCCTCCCACAACAAATAAGACATAGACCTACAACACTCCCCTCCCATCAAACAAAGGTACATAACCGAAAGACACGCCCCTCCACAACAAATACATAACCTAAACACTCACCCTGCCCACCAAACAAATTCACGAACCGGATAACACTTCACTCCCACAACAATACATAACCGCCCACTCCCCTCCCACCAACAAATACAGAACTTCCCACAAACAAAAGACAGAACCTAACTACGCCCCTCCCACAAACACTATATAACCTAACACTCCCCTCCCACAACAAATACAGGACTACCTCCCACTCCCCCCCCATCAACAAATACAGAAACCGAGCACTCCCCTCCCACAACACATACAGAACCTAACACTCGTCCTACCCACGAACAAAGCAGAACCTAAAACACTCTCCTCAACCACAACAAAGTACAGAACCTAACACTCCCCTCCCACAAGCAAAGACATAACCTCCCACTTCCCTTCCACAACAAAGACAGAACCTAAAACTCGCACGCCCACAACAAATACATAACCGACCCACTTCCCTCCCACAACAAATACATAACCTAAAGCATACTCCTTCCAACAACAAATAGAACAGAATCCTAACCACTCTCCTCCCTACAACAAATACATAACCGAACACTTCCCTCCCACAACCAAATAACCTAACCGAACACGTCTCCCTTCCCACAACAAATACATAGACCTAACACATCCCCTTCCACAACAAATACAGAACCTAACACTCCCCTCCCACAACAAATACATAACCTAACACTTCCTCCCACTAACAAATACATAACCTAACACTCCCCTCCGCACAACAAATACATAACCTAACACTCCCCTCCCACAACAAAGACAGTAGAACCTAACACTCTCCGCCCACAACAAATACAATAACCTAACACTCTCCGTCCACAACAAATACATAAACTAACACTCTCCTCCCACAACCAATACATAACCTAACACTCCTCCTCCAGCACAACAAATACATAGACCTAACACTCCCCCTCCCACAACACATACATAACCTAACACTCCCCTCCCACAACAAATACATAACCTAAACACTCCCCTCCCACAACAAATACATAACCTCCACACGCCGCCTCCCATCAACAAATCCTATAACCTAACACTCTACCTTCCCAACAAAACAAATACAGTAACCTAACACTCTCCCCCCACAACAAATACATGAACCTAACACTGGGGGGCCCCTCCGCGCCCCACAACAAAGAATGACATAACCTACGCTCCCCTCCCACGAACAAATAGCAGAACCGAACACGTTCCCCTCCCACTAACAAATACATAACCTAAACACTCCCCTCCCACAACAAATACATAACCTATACATTCGCCCTCACCACAACAAATACATAACCTCACCACTCCTCCCCTCCCACAACAAATACATAACCTCAACACTCCCCTCCCACAACAAATACAGAACCGAACACGCTCCCTCCCACAACAAATACATAACCGGCCACTCCCCTCCCACAGACGAAATACATAACCTAACACTCCCCTCAGGACCACCCAAATACATAACCTAACCACTTAATCCCTCCCACGAACAAATACATAACCTAACAAGACCCCTCCCACACAAATAGCATAACCGACACTCCCCTTCCACAATAAATACATAACAAAACCTTCGGCGCTCCCACACCAAATACATAACCTCCCACTCCTCTTCCACAATAAATAGCATAATCTCAAACATTCCCCTCCACCACAACAAGAATACATAACGCTAACATTCCCCTCCGCACAATAACAAATGGACATAACCTAAACATTCCCCCTCCCACAACAAATACATAACGCTAAGCATTACCGCCTCCCACAAACAATACATAACCAAACTATCCCCTCCCACAACAAATTCATAACCTAATCATTCCCCTCCGCACAATAAAGACATAAGTAACAGTCCCCCGCCACAATGAAAGACAGAAAACAAACAGGCACGCCCACAACAAAGGCAGAACCTAACAGTGCCCCGGCCCACTAAAGACAATAGTATAACGGGCTAACATTCGACCTCCCAGCAGACAAATACATAACCGTAACATGCTGTGCCTCTGCCCTCAGCACCAACAAATACATAACAACCTAACATTCCCCTCACGACAAAACAAATACATAAGCGCTAACATTTCCCCTCCCACGAACAAATACCATACACGAAACATTCCCCTCCCACAACTAAATACATAACCTAACGACATTCTCCCTCCCACAAATAATACTATAACTCCTAACATTCCGCCCTTCCCTCCCACAAACAAATACAGAATAGCGCTGAAACATTCCCCCTCCGCACAATAACTATCATAACTCTAAACATTCCCCTCCCACAACATGGACTACTATAACTCTAACATTCCTCCTCCCCAGAACAACAAATACATAACCTAACAACTCCCACTCCCACAACCGAAATCACATAGATAGGTCCTAATCAGTTATATTTTATACCTATTGTCCTTCTACATTACCCTCTTTATTATTGCATTGTCCTATTTTTGTCTCATGTTGAGTGTCCTAATATTACTTCTGCTATAAATAAATTTATAGAAAATTGACTCGTGTATCAGTTCTATTATATCGATAAATCATTTACTACAAGGATAACTTTCCACCATTTAAATTAAACTCAAGCTATATGGCGGTCATATCCTGTATTAATCCTCCGGGCACCAAGAAAATATTGTTACTGGCTACTTTACTTTACTAGTGATGTGTGTGTTTTTGTTTTATGTTTTGTGTGTGTTTTTTTTTTGGGCTGATGCTGTTGTGATGTCCTGCATTTCGCGGGCTCTTTCTCGAGTCGGCCACCCCCATAGAACACAAGAAAGGTAACTGGGGAAGGTGCCAGAGTATATACTGTAGCATACAATAAACGTACATACATACATCCTTTACATTTCTTTTCTCTGCGCTACCGTACGCTAATTGAGAAAGGGCGTTCAGTGGTAGAACATTAGTGTCTTATGGCACAAATATTGGAGTCTAGCATAGGAGGAGATTCTAGGTAAACTTTTAGAATAGTTGATTTGCAGCGTTAAAACACAAGTTACGTGAGTACAAACGATTCTGCTGTTGGATGTAAGAGTTTGTTTATTTGGTGCGTAAAGCAAGCTGCCGAGTGGAAACTCAGACTC
>CM064502.1:11886464-11959492 GCA_032716605.1 Paralithodes platypus
ACTGTAGGTGAAGAAACTCTTTTTGACATCTAGGTTTGCCTTTTTGGTTTTTTAATTGAATTCCATTGCCTCGAGTTTGAGTATGATTGGTTAATGTGAATAGTGCATTTAAATCGACTTTGTCGATAACCTTTTAGTATCTTAAAGCACTCAATAAGGTGACCCCTCAACCTCCTCTTTTTTTAATGAGGAACAGTGTTCAATCGTTTTTAAGTCTTTCTTCATAGGGTTTATATCTTAATGAGGGTAAAAATCTTCGTCGCTCTAGGCTGTACTGACTCGAGTCTTACAATGTCCTAGATCAGATAAGGTGACCAGAACTGCCACACAATATTCCAAGGTGGGGCCTCACCATACTTTTGAACAGTGACACTATTACGAGAGAGAGAGAGAAATGAGACGAGAGAGAGACGAGAGGAGAGAGATTGAGAGAGAGAGAGAGCGGGAGATAGATACACTGACCACACAAGACCTTCCGGATCCCAGCGAGGGTAGGGTGGTCAGAGACTTAATTCTAGTAGAGATAGCAAACCTAAGAGTAAGGGATAGTGGAAGGATAGGATAGCAAAGAAGAGAGAGAGAGAGAGAGATTGTGTGTGTGGGTGTGTCAAGTACGGAAATACGAACACTTGAATAATTAGTGGGTAATTTAACTAAAGCACTGTAAGACTAAGCTCAAAAGAAGGGAGGCAAACAAGATATATACCCTTTTACGAAGGTAGCCTAAAAAAGAAGTTGAGCAATCAAGCGAAACGGGTTCGTTACATGGAAGGAGTGGAACTGACCTAATTGTGTTAGTAGGGTACCACACACACCTGGGGAAATACACACACACACACACATTGACTCACACACACACACATACACACACACACACATAATTATATATACTGTACGTATAGAACAAAATAAATAAATACAAAATATAATATCAAACCTTTTAACCCTTTCACATTCGGGGGTTGCCGTTTAGTATTTATAAATATAATTGTCTTAATCTCATAATTATCTCTCCAAAATTAGTTTCCTGCCCACAACTCTTGAAAGACAACTGCAGAGGTTGAAGTAATTAAACTAAAGGTTTCTATCCACTCGAACGGAATGCGGTATGGGTGGATACTTCCCCACGCATGCGAACGATATTCAAATATATAGGCACAAGGGTATATACCCCTCTACAGCGCAAAAAGCAAAAAAAAAAAAACTGTGTTAGAGTAAAGAAACTATTAGAGAAAGTTGAGGCACATAACTTCTGAACAACGTTGTTTTAACCAAGAGTTTTAGCAAGAGAAGAAACAGACGGCACACAAGGATCATGGAGAGAAGATGAAAGGCTGATTTGTGTGTTGAGTAAGGGAAGATTGTGACTGGTAGATAGATGAAGACATTTTGGTCTCGGAGGCATTGAAAGTAACAAGATTTGTTCTGCCCCAATCTGAAAAATAGTAGTTGATAGATCAGAAGATAGGCCTCATTACATGAGTTTTGGAGTAATTGCTTGGTGTGACAGAGTAGAAATTCTAGTTGAGTAGTGTAAGATATGACAGAGCTCTGAGGAACACCGGTGCTTATAGTTTGTGGAAGTAATCGAAGGCTGTCCACAACCACAGGTATGGAATGGTCAGAAAGGAAACTAGAAATAAAGGCACAGATAGAGGGATAGAAGCCGAAGGAGGGCAGTTTGGAAATTAGTGATTTGTGGCAGACTCTATTGAAGGCTTTTGATGTGGATAGTGCAACAAAACAAATCTGACCAAAGTCCCAAATTGAGGATGACCAAGAGTTAAAAATGTAAGAAAGAAGATCACCAGTAGAGCGTCCCTTAAGGAAACTATACTGGCGCTCTGAAAGAAGTTTATGGGATGACAAATGTTTAAGAATTTTTAATTTAAACTTGATTCAAAAACTTTAGAAATGCAAGAAATTAATGCAACTGAACGATAGTTAGAGGGTTGAGAGAAGTCACCCTTATTTGGGACAGGTTGAATTAGGGAAAACTTCCAGCAAAAAGGGAAGATGTTCGAGGAAAAACAGAGACGAAAGAGTTTGTCTAGGCAGAGGTCTAGCATTTAAAAAAATAATTAAATTTGTTCTGGATGAAAGTTTTTTTGGCAAGATGAAGAACTTGATTTGGCACGATTCTGGGCAGAAACAAAAAAATTCAGATTCGAGAGTTTAAAGGCATTGATACCGTTTGTATGTTTCCTCCATATTGCGGACAACAGTAGAACAAGGGTGAGTAAACCAAAGGTTGTATTGCATTAGATTGAGAGGAAGAAAATGGAATGTTTAGCTCCATGCCTGAAATGATCACTTCGGAAATGTGTTTGGCACATTCTGATGGTACCCAGCCATGGAAAAAATACTCATTACAAGGGAAATCAAAGAAGTATATACTGCCAAAGAGGCTCCCAATCGGCAGCGCCAAAGTGCTACAAGCGCCGCCGGCTGGGAGGGTCAGATGGCCGCACTGAAGAGATAGGATAGGTAACAAACATAAGATTATGATCGGAGGAGACCGACAGAGAGACATTATTTACTAAGCAAGCAGATAGATTAGGAGTTAGAAATAAGTCAAGAATGTTGTGCCGATCTCCAAGGCGGTCAGGGATACAAGTAGGGTGCTGAACTATCTGTTCCAGGTCGTTTAGAACATCAAAGATGTAGGCGTGTTCACCAGGTTGGTAAGTGAAATAAGAGGAAAGCCATTGGATCGAGGTGTTGAACAAAGGAATTACTGAATAATTGAGATATCAGAGAACGGAGATACGGATAGAATGTGTTCCACTTTAAGAGGTAAGTTAGTACAAACAATCTTGGATTATTCTAAGAATTTGGGGAGAGATAAATAATAAGTAATCAATAATAAGTAAGTAATAAGTAATAACCTCCTCCCCCCCCCCATATAAAACGGGAGGGGGTGGGGGGGGGGGGGCCGGCCTGTGGTGCAATCGGTAACGCGCTGGGCTCACAACCAAAACTTTACATCAATAGTTTTATATTTTTTATATATTTTGTTTGGTTTACCCTTGCTTTACCAGTGACGTCCTTTTCATTATATTGTGACATCAATTAGACTATATTATTCAGCTTGGGAAGGACGTATATCCATTAGAATACTACATCTTATACTTATCCTTTTAAGTACCATATATCCTTTCTAAGCTTCATAAAATCGTTTAAATGTAGCTGAAATCTAATAAAAAATACGTCACCGGTACAGGGATACACCTCAGGGAGCAAACTAAAAAAAAATCTTAATATATTTATATACAGTATACTGTATATGTATTTTTTTGTCTATGAATTGTTTTTTATTATTTCCCTTCAGCAATATCCCGGGAGCCTCCTGTTGTTCAGCACATCCTCCCTCTAACAAGCTTTTTCTACCTGTGAGACTCCCTGCAATATTGTTTCTACCTGTGAGACCCCCTGCAATATTGTTTTCGTGTTGCCTCTCTCCTTAATATATGTATGTGTTTTGTTGTCCCTCTTGCTTTCCAACAACCTGGCACTCTCTCTCTCTCTCTCTCTCTCTCTTTTTTATCAATTTCATTAGTATCCCAGTAGGCCTATATAGGCTAGTTTCCTTCCCAACTCTTTAATCAACTAATTCGTCTTTCCTCCCACGTCCATTCTCTCTCGCTCTGTTGTGTTTCAGTTTCGTCTTATTTAATATTTTCCCCTTATCATCATTGCTCTCTCTCTCTCTCTCTCTCTCTCTCTCTCTCTCTCTCTCTCTCTCTCTCTCTCTACTAGAATTAAGTCCTGACCACCTCGTTTGGATCGTAAGGTCTGTGTGGCCAGTCTATCTATGTGAATCTCTCTCTCTCTCTCTCTCTCATGGTGTACACTGTTGGTCCCTTTATCAGAATAAGACCATCTGGAGACTCGGGTCGGTACAGAGTAGAGAGACAAAGCTACTTTCATCATTGATAATTATACCATATTGCCAAAGACTAAGGAGATTAAATATATTATGACTCAAAAAACGAAAATTGAGAGGTCAACTAATCGAGTGTTTTAAGATATTACAAGGATACGATAAAGTTGATACGAATACGCTTTCCTCGACCAAGAATAAATAAGCTTGTTGGAGAGACATGTACTATACAAAAATAAAAATAAATAAAAGGAAAACCTGAACTGCAGCCAAAAGGGAACACATAACAGAAAATCCATTGACAAGTAAAGTGTGAGAGTGAGGTAGCAAAAGAGCGCAAATTAAGGGGGGTCACCAGCTTTTATTCTCTCTCTTGTATCCATTCGGCCCCATTCAGCCTACTGTTTTAAGACGTTTGCCCCCATCCAGGTGTCAATATTTTCCTGGCGAGCGGTAGCGACCCAGCATATATATATTTTTGCATTGACATCAAGCTAAATTTGTAAATTTTTCGATAGAAAAATTTCTCCGGCGAAGCCGGATTTCTCCATACAATGCTGGCTCGCTATCGCTCGCCAGGATGGGGATCAACGTCTTAAAACAGTTGGCTGAATGGGGCCGAATGGATACAAGCCAGAGAGCAGAGAGAGAGAGAAAAGGAGAAAAAGAGAAAACAAAAAAGTTACCCCCCTTAACTAAAATGAGGTGAGGGGGCAGCTGGGGAAATGTGGCAAGGATTGGTTGTGTGAGGAGAGAACTGAACACAAGGGGAAAGGGTTAGAGAGCTGAAGGGCCAAAACTATGAATATATAACATTAAGGGGGGTTACCGATTTTTTTATTTTTTATCTTTATCTCCTTTTCTCTTGGGGCCCCATTCAGCCAACTGTTTTAAGACGTGTATCCCCATCCAGGTGTCGATTTCTTCCTGGCGAGCGATAGCGACCTAGCATTGTATGGAGAAATCCGGCTTCGCCGGAGAAATTTTTCTATCGAAAAATGTACAAATTTAGCTTGCTGTCAAAAACAAATATATATATATGCTGGCTCCCTACCACTCGCCAGGAAAATATTGACACCTGGATGGGGATAAACGTCTTAAAACAGTAGGCTGAATGAGGCCGAATGCATACAAGCTGAGGGGCACAACTACGAATATGTACCAATTTCACCAACTCCCGGACTATCTTGCAAACTGAAAATATATATATTTTTGTTTTGTCTTTTTACTGTGTTCGTATAAGTTTTGGTTTGTTTATTTTGCAAGTTTTACATTAAAATAAACGCCATGTGAGGAGGAGCACTTTATTGACGACCTTTCGCATATAGCTTCATCAGGCTATATGCGAAACGTTGTCAATAAAGTGCTCTTCCTAACATGGTGTTTATTTTTATTCTGTCTATTTTCAAAGTATGTTTTTATCAACCTAGCAAACTGATTCAAGTTCAGTTCCACATGGCAAGCATCGATTACCAAACTTTTTTTGTATAAGAGGGATGACTGTTAAAGGAGATGTATGCGGAGGGGATTAAGTAACACCCCGTTCTTAACATTAATCATCAATAATTACAAACATCAATGTACTTGAATAAACTAATGAAAGCGTATGGTCCTCCCGAGATTCGAACTCGGGACACCACACCCAGAAATATAAGCATCTAAACCATTACACCACCAATGCCACCACATGATTATCAGAATGCCGCCATGGAATCCTAGAGATGAAGCTAGAGGAAGACGTAGACATAGAGCCAAATTAAGAGATGATATTAATTAATTTTCCAGAGTTAAGGGGAGGCAGACCGTTTTTCTGGACCCCCTTCTCCCTAAGGTTTATCCCCATTAGTTTTGAGATTATAAGACGTTCGGCCAATTAGTTTGGCGAGTTTAACACCTTTCGCCCCATTCCGTTGTCAATTTTAAGACCTTTCGTGCCATTTGGGTGTCGATTATTTCCTGGCGAGCGAAAGCAAGCCTGCAATTTTAATAGGAAGCGGCCTTCGGCCGGAACATTTTTCTACCGAAACATGTACAAACTTATCTTGAAGGGAGATCTAAGCTTGATGGAGGTCTAGGGAGGAAACTAAAAAAAAATATATGAATAAATGAATTAATAGACCAAACAAACGGCCAGTCTCCCCTTAAGTGGAGCAGGCTTATATCTAACTGACTAGAATAGAACAGATTGGGAGAGGCCTTTGCACTTCAGTGGACTCAGGCCATGATGATAATGCTGTAGAGGGGCAATTAGGGAAAACAACGAAAATTATGTTTGAAGAAGAAAATTGTGGAGGGAGTCGGCAGTTAAATTGTTATAATGTTCTGTAAGATCAGGCATGATATGTTAATTCCAACTCATTGTTGACAAAGATAATACGTATTTTTTTCAGGAATGCTAAATATTATAATTATATACTTGATCAAGTATGGTAAAATATCTATCTCATTATAGAGAAAAAGAGTGTTCCTCAGAGCTCTCTCAGTGTATACCACCTCCTCTACACGTGAGTTGCAGTTGGGATGTGTGTACATGCTTAGATTGATATGTAGGATTCGAAGTTGCATAATAAATCGTAGGCAGTGTCCACCAACCTTTAACTGTCTTCGTGGTGCGATGTATAAGGTGTTGATTTTCGGTGTGAGCATCCTGGGTTCGAATCCACGGACTGCCACATGTGTTTGTAAATTTCATTAATCGATTTTAGGAGTATGGTTGGTTGTTCGAAGGAACATAATAATTGATATTGGTTCAGGAGTAATTTATCGAGAGGACTTCCCTAAGTGGTTAAGGCCCCATTAATTGCTCTTTCCATTCACATATGCATATCCTACGTGAGTTGCAGTTGGGATGTGTGTACATGCTTAGATTGATATGCAGGATTCGAAGTTGCATAATAAATCGTAGGCAGTGTCCACCAACCTTTAACTGTCTTCGTGGTGCGATGTATAAGGTGTTGATTTTCGGTGTGAGCATCCTGGGTTCGAATCCACGGATTGGACTGCCACATGTGTTTGTAAATTTCATTAATCGATTTTAGGAGTATGGTTGGTTGTTGGAAGGAACATAATAATTGATATTGGTTCAGGAGTAATTTATCGAGAGGACTTCCCTAAGCGGTTAAGGCCCCATTAATTGCTCTTTCCATTCACATATGCATAGCCTACGTGAGTTGCAGTTGGGATGTGTGTACATGCTTAGATTGATATGCAGGATTCGAAGTTGCATAATAAATCGTAGGCAGTGCCCACCAACCTTTAACTGTCTTCGTGGTGCGATGTAAGGTGTTGATTTTCGGTGTGAGCATCCTGGGTTCGAATCCACGGACTGCCACATGTGTTTGTAAATTTCATTAATCGATTTTAGGAGTATGGTTGGTTGTTGGAAGGAACATATTAATTGATATTGGTTCAGGAGTAATTTATCGAGAGGACTTCCCTAAGTGGTTAAGGCCCCATTAATTGCTCTTTCCATTCACATATGCATAGCCTACGTGAGTTGCAGTTGGGATGTGTGTACATGCTTAGATTGATATGCAGGATTCGAAGTTGCATAATAAATCGTAGGCAGTGTCCACCAACCTTTAACTGTCTTCTTGGTGTGATGTATAAGGGGTTGATTTTCGGTGTGAGCATCCTGGGTTCGAATCCACGGACTGCCACATGTGTTTGTAAATTTCATTAATCGATTTTAGGAGTATGGTTGGTTGTTGGAAGGAACATAATAATTGATATTGGTTCAGGAGTAATTTATCGAGAGGACTTCCCTAAGTGGTTAAGGCCCAATTAATTGCTCTTTCCATTCACATATGCATAGCCTACGTTAGTTGCAGTTGGGATGTGTGTACATGCTTAGATTGATATGCAGGATTCGAAGTTGCATAATAAATCGTAGGCAGTGTCCACCAACCTTTAACTGTCTTCGTGGTGCGATGTATAAGGTGTTGATTTTCGGTGTGAGCATCCTGGGTTCGAATCCACGGACTGCCACATGTGTTTGTAAATTTCATTAATCGATTTTAGGAGTATGGTTGGTTGTTGGAAGGAACATAATAATAGAGTATGTAGCCTCTGTCTTGCAACACAATCCCACCCCTACTCTGTGCAACTCTCCAACCCAAGAGTGAAGTGATATTCCCAATCTTTTTTCTATTCAACAGTTGAGCTCCAGAACACTCTCCCTGAATCCATCTTCCCCTCATCTTATGACTTAATTTGCTTCAAACTCCGTGTGCCAGGCATTTTGGCTCGAACATTCCTAATGTTCACAAGCAGTTTTGCCTTTTGTCACCCTCATCCACAAAGGAAAAAATAAAATAAAAACGTGTTAGACAGAGTTCCAGATTTAAAGGCAATATTCGTACACATTAAATATAGCGACTAACCTGGCTATATTTTGTTTAAAAGGTAAGGACTTAATCTTAGGCTTAATATCTAAACAAGCCCACATATATTCATCATGATTAACCCATTAGCTGCGGGAGACAATCCATAATGCCATGGTAATTTACAGCAATTTACAGGTTTTAACCCCTTATTGGCGGCGCTCGACTTAAGTCGTGCACCAATTTGCAGCAAGTTAGGAGCATTATTAAGGCTTTTAAAGGGTTAAAATCGAGTGCAAATGGCCGGGAGCGCAGCGGGCCAGACAGCCGACTCCCAGGGCTTACCGCCGCCCATTAACTCATGTTCCCTGTGTTCTCGAGAGGCCGGCAGTGTAGCCAGTAGTGAGCATAGCTGGGAAAAATATACCGCTATACGCTAAACTCCCATGTTCGTGGCACCACTGCAAGAGAAGCACGAGTGCTACATAGCTCGTTCTGGTATCATTTTGAAGCTTTTAGCGCCTAGTTTTTTGCCGAATAAATTTCTTTTCATGCAGATACTTGATTGATTATTCAGGAGGGCCTGAATATACCCAAATGAGCCCAAAACACCCCACTAGGCAAGGGTTTTAAAGCCTCTAAAAGCCTGTAAAATTGAGTGCAAGGAAGCAGGACCGCGACAGGCCACACGTCCTTCTGTCAGCCAGGCAGCTGAGGGACTGAGGGCTCTGAGTCAGAGTCTTGCGAGATATACAGTTCTGCCAAAGGCAAATGGAGCGAGATATTAGCGAGAATTGCTAATTTTAGAGAATGTCTATGGTAGCGCTGCGGGTGAACCCCGTCGGCTACGAAGCTCGTTTTGGTGTAATTTTGAAGCTATTTTCTTCTAGTTTTCGGTTGAATACATTTTATTTCATTCAGATACTTGCCTAATCAATCAGGAGTGCCTGAATGAACCCTAATATGGCGGAATCAGGCGGAAATATCCTGCAGTGTAAGTATTAATGGATTATAGCTCAGTAAACCTGCTAGCATACTGCCAAACTAACACAACATTCGTCAGAGAGAGAGAGAGAGAGAGAGAGTGAGAGTGGGTGAGTCAGTGAGTGAGTAGAGAGAGAGAAAGTTGAGAGTACAGGGATGGTATAACAACTCGGACAGTATTGGAGAGGAGGAAGGGAGAGAACTGGAGGAGGAGGAGGGGATTAATACAAAAATTTCAAATTTATAGTTCCAATGAAGATAAATTGGCAGTTAAGAAATAAGCTGCCTTAGAACCCATGTCGAAAACAACCAACACAGACATTCACAAACGCTGAATAGTTTAATTCCCTTAAGGGGTAGTGCTTGGGTTTTGGTCTATATTTATTTATTAATTATTATTTGAGTTTCTTCGCTAGACCTCCATCAAGTTTAGGAAAACACCTCCTAGACCCCCTTTCAAGATAAATTTGTACATTTTTTGGTAGAAAATGTTCACGGCCAAAGGCCGTGACATTCTAAATTTAGAGGCTCGCTATCGCTCGCCATGAAAAAAATCGACACCTAAAGGGCATGAAAGGTCTTAATATTGACAATTACATGAGGCGAAAGGTCTCAAAATCGCCAAACTAACGGAACGAACGTCTTAAAACCTCAAAAACTAATATGCTAAACATGAGGGAGAAGGAGGTCCAGAAAAAGCGAGTACTACCCCCTTAACATATACTATTTTTAATATACGGTACTACACATGGAACGTTGCAACCATGAATATATGCTAAACGTATCAGAATACATCCTTGGATAAAACTGAATTTGCTTTGCCACCCAAGATTCATCTTTGCTACTGGGGAAGCCAGAGAGGTAGGGCACATGAAGAGCGTGACGAGGGGACGAACGTTGTGGCAGGAAGTAGTGAGAAGGGAGAAGAAAGGGAAGACCAGTTGGAAGTACAGTCAACTCGTTTAATCCGCAGAGTTTCGGAAATTTTAGTTATGCAATTATATATTTTCAGATTGCTGTAGGAAACTGTATTGCTTATACATGTCTTAATTCATCTATTTTCCGTTAAATACATTGCACATTTATTATAATTATACATTAACTGTGAAGCTTTTCATCAGCCTAAACAATATTCTGAGAGTGAGGAGAAGCACTTTATTGACAACGTTTCGCAGATAGCTTCTTCAGGTCACTGCGAAACGTTGTCAATAAAGTGCTCCTCCTCATTTGGTGTTTATATTCATTCTGTCAACTTTTCTAAGTTATTTCAACAATATTCTGAGACTGCGTATTACACAAGTTGACTGTACAAGGGAAAGAACAATATAATACCTGTTTCTAGTATAATTACAATGGGAAGAAGCCAGTTGAAGGAACAGTTGAAAACAAACTATTTCTACTATTATTATTACTACTACAATGGGAAGGAGGAGCAAGCCAGATGAAGATACAATTGAAAGCAACATACTATTGTTATTATTACAATCGGAAGAAGCCAGTTGAAGGAACAGTCGAGAACAAACTATTTCTACTATTATGGGCGGGTGCCCAACCCCGGAAGGGGTTGAAATAGGGGAGCTATCCCCCCGCCAATGGTGGCTTTCTAGGGCCTTTCCTAGCTGATGCTGAGAGGATTGGGTTCTAGTCATGTGGTGATGGGCTGGTCTATCAGAGTGAGAACTGAGCGATCTCTGCCATACCCATAGCTTACTCTGACTGTTCCTTTTACTTATATATTTTCTAGATCTCCAGTGACGGTGCCTCTTCCGTGGATTGACCTCCCAATCTACCAAGATTGGAAGCCAAAGCGTCACATTTTTTCTTTGCCCCTCAGCTTTCTCTTCATAATTGCTGAGGGGCACAGGGCCCTGGGTGGGGCTTTGGTTTCCCGGGCGTTTCTGTCGCTCTCCTCAGTTCCCCGCCATGGAGTGGCTTCGGTCACCCATGCTTTATTGTGGTCGGCTGCGAGGGTTCTGTGGGGGCGCTTGGTTATGGCCTTGGTCTTGCTCGGGGCCTTGGGGCTGTTCGGCCAGGCAGCTTGGGGAACAACAACAACTATTATTATTACTACTACGATGGGAAGGAGGAGCAAGCCAGATGAAGATACAATTGAAAGCAACATACTATTGTTATTATTACGATGGGAAGAGAGAAGGAGACAGTAGAAGGTGCATTTGAAAGTAATATAGTATTACTATAATTATAATACAGTAATTGCAATGGAAAGAGGAGGAAAACAGATGAAAGTAATGTTACGTCCTGGGATATATAAACACTGGGCTCTTTCTATTGGACTAGGTATGCGGCAACAAGCAACAACGGAAAACGCTAGATCCAACCCTTATCTATAAACCCAGCAACAAACCACCCTAAACCGTCAAGAGTCCTGCCTGGACAACGAGGTATCCTATGACTCGGTTACAGGGTGCACGCACGATAGACTGCTGATAGTCAAGCAGGCTATATAAAAGATCACACAATTAAGTTGACTTAAAGCTTCAAGGAAAAGATAGATAACGGAATTAAATTGCAGAAACAATTTAATAACAAATTAGAAGAAAGTACATTTAACGTTACGTTAATTAATACAACTAATCACCCCTGCGTGAAAGAAGGTGAAAGCAAACAGTCCTCTAAACATTGTACAGGTAGACAAGATACAGGTTTCTAAACTGCATGTGGCTACTGTAGGATCTGATGCTTAGCAAAGAAAGTACGTTACGGATTTAGAGAACTCTTAACTCATAAGCAGGAATAAATACTAGTGATAGGCCATACAATGTATAATGGCATAGGTATAATTAAATAAAGGCAGCAACTCGCAACATAACCACATACAGGTGTGCTTCTCACTCTTAGTCAGGCAAGCCTGCTCGGACAGAGTCTCTAAGCCACACCCTGACTCACAATGCTCACAAAAACGGTAAACTGTGGCACAATAACAAGCATACAGAAATAATAAACCCTAGCTGTTAATCTGCCAGGTGGCAGAGGTCTAGCTGGAAGGATATAGGCTTCGGATACCCGGGCTGAGCCACCTGCTCTAGCCTAGGGACGTTCCCAAGTCTGTGCGCCAAATTACTCTAATTGAAAGGGTGCTCTCTTGAGAGACTCAGATCGCAAGTATTAGTCTCTCTCCTGGCGACCCTAAAACAAAAGCAAGACGTGCTAGCGTAGTGCTGAGTGGACTAGGCAAGGGCCCTCACACAACACAACACTAGACACACAGGGACACAGACAAGAAAATGCCCCCAGACTCCCACGGATATCCTAGTAAAGTCGTGCGGGTCCACAGGACTCGCACCAGCAGACTTTACTTCAAGGATCGCAAAAAGCCTCCCCTCCGGTCTAGCCCCTGCTAACCTGACACAAGAACACACTAGCAAGCATGAAACCACCAAATATGAGAAACAAAAAAGCTTCCTAGGTCTCATTAACAATTACATCTCTGAATAAGGCCTAAAATCCTATCTAGTTATCTGAGAGCTCGTCGTTAATACAATAATAGATATAAGGTCTATCAAGGGGATGGGATAATTAAATAGATTGGTGAAGTAGTGGAAAGTAGGTATACAAAGTAAGAGAGAAAGTTTCTAAGTGGGGTTGAGAGGGATAGATATCAAGGGAGTCCGAAGGGTACGACAGTGAGGTGAGCTCTTAGTCTTGAATCTGTCTGCCCCTAGGCATGCAGAATACATCCCAGGCTTGGCAACACTCAACACAGTTGCCGGGTCAAAATCGTCTACCCCGTGCGTGAGTCGAAACTAAGCCTAACGTTGCGATCAAATGCATATGGCAACATCAGGCTCGTCCCAAGCTGGACTCTCCGCGCGAAGCAACGTCTCCCAGCCGGTCTCTCTCTCCCGCTCGTCTCCTCCCGCCCTCACATCTTATATATTATAATGAAACAATCAACTATCGAGAATAAAATATACTAAGATGCGTTGGTTAAGAATAAGGGCAGCTACAAGCTGTGAAACAACATAAGAATATCCCAGACATTAGTTACATTGTCGTAGGATATATACCCGGCCGGCCGGCTGCCGCCAGACGGTTTCTAAACGGCTGGGCAGCCGACGCGCGCGCATGCCCGCACGTGGCTACTATGCAGAAGCGTCACAGTACAATTAAAAGCAACTACTATTAATTATTACAATGGGAAGGGGGCACAATTGAGAGTAAAAAGAGGGCAGCTCATGGATTTGTATAATGGTTGACGAGAGATGAAACGTTGCAGGGATACATATATTTGGAGTGTTTCTGTTAATAGATAGATGAGATAATTAGCTAGAAATATATAGTGAACAAGCAGTATTACAAGGTAAAGTACACTTACAGAGAAAGTAAGAAAATTACAGAAAATACAGAAAATTACAGAAAAGTAAGAAGAAGCTGCTATGTAAAAGAACATAAACAGTATGCCTGGAAGCCAACAAATACACGTGAGTACAAACTGCAATGTTTCTTTAACCTCTTCCGTACCGGCGACGGGTTTTCAATTCTATTCTAGCTATATATACAGTAGACGATTTTGTGCAGTTTAAGAATGATCTGCGGTAGTAAAAAGGGTTAAGTGAGATATTTTGAAACCTGTTAGTTACCGGAGGCCTTTTGTAAACTGAATAAAATCGCATAATAGTAGCAAGAATATAATTAAAGAGACTTCACCGGTACAGAAGGGGTTAATCGGCCCTCAATTGAACCCACTATTGTTGCCATAAACACAAAGTAAACACGAATATAAATAAACTGGTGATAGAGTAAGGTGGCTAACATAGAACACTTTAGTGGATGAGGAAACAAAGAGAAGCCAGTGCAATAACATCAAAGCGAGAGGAATGGGGTTCATCGCAAATTGAGTTCCGCGAATTGAAAGATAATACAACGAGAAACAGCACATTCGTGAGGAAGATAGAGATGCAAACATTCACAATGCAACCTATATTCACGCTTCAAATATATGTATTATTTTAACCCTCTGAGTACCAGCGACGTTTTTATATGTTTGATTTTAGCTACATTTAGAGGATTTGATTAGGCTTAAGAAGGATATATGGCAGCTGACAGTGTGAATTGAGATGGTCTGTAGCCCTTTTATTGGTAGACGTCCTTCCTAAACTGAATACAATTGTCTAATAGTTTCCAGAATCTGATGAATTGGACATCCCTGGTACTGTACAAAGTACAAAGGAGTACAAAGGAAATCAAGCAACAACATATCTAGTGACCCTTCTAGGTTGCTTGTCCTCCAAAACACTGAGGATCAAGTGTCCAAACAGTGGTTTAGAGTGGGTAAGGGAACATTGGAAAGGGAATTACTGCCCTGGAACTAATGTCCGTGGCAGGATTAGGAAGTTAGTAGGGGACAGATGGGTTAGTAACTGAGGGGGGGATAAAATAAAGTTATTCATTTACAAACGCAGTCAGTCGCGGGTTTGATGCGAGATATTTGTCTAGGCGGAGTTTAAATGAATCAACGGTGATGCAGTCTATAACGTTTCGGGGAAGCCCATTCCACAAGTTGACAACTCGATTGAAGAAGAAATTCTTAGATTCGTGTGAGTTAAAAGATTTACCAATAATTTTTGCAACCGTTTCCCCGCGTGTAATTAGATTGGTCGATAGTGAAGTACTTACTACAGTTCATATTGTCGATGCCTTTGATGATTTTGAACACTTGAATTAAGTCACCTCTTAATCTGCGCTGGGTTAAAGGAAATAGATTTAATTCTCTAAGACGCTCTTCGTATGGTTTGTTCTTTAGGCTAGGTATCATTTTGGTAACTCTACGTTGAACTCGTTCTAGCTTGTTTATATCTTTTTGGTAATAAGGGCACCAGGATTGAACGCAGTATTCCAGAAGAGGGCGGACTAAGGAATTGTAAAGGGTTAGGATAACTTCTTTGGATTTATGCTCAAATGACCTGCCTATAAAGCCAATTATTTTGTTTGCCTTCTTAACAACTTCTGAACATTGTTGACTCGGTTTTAGGTTACTCGATATTGTTACTCCCAGATCGGTTTCTCTGTTTACATTCTTAAGCTGAGTGCCATTCATCGAATAGTTTGCTTTCTCATTTAGGTATCCGATATGTAGTACTTTACATTAATCCGCATTGAAACTCATTTGCCAAATTTGGGCCCAACATGACAATTTATCTAGATTGTGTTACATATCGTCAACTTGTTCTTTTGAGAGTACGCTATTTGCAATTTTTGTATCGTCAGCAAATTTTGAGATTGTACAGGTGAGACCCTCATCTATGTCGTTGATGTAAATTAGAAAGAGAATTGGTCCTAGTACCGATCCCTGGGGTACCCCGCTACTTACATTGGTCCATTTTGATGCCTTACCGTTTATGACTACTCTTTGCTTTCTGTCGCTGAGCCAATTTTCTATCCATTTCAACACACCGTCTTGTATTCCATGCGCTTTTAGTTTTAGCAGTAAACGTTTGTGGGGAACTTTGTCAAAGGCCTTTTGAAAATCAAGGTATATAATATCTACAGCTTTACTCTCATCGTAGAGGTTGAGGATATCGTGGAAGAAGTCTAAGAGGTTTGTTAAACAGGAACGTTTTTTACGAAAGCCGTGTTGAGTATCTTTAAGTATGTTATTTTCCTCTAAGTGATTTACGAGTCTGTCTCGTATGACCGTTTCTAGCATTTTACATACAACTGAGGTTAAGCTAATTGGACGATAGTTACTGGGTAGGGATTTGCTGCCTTTTTTGAATATCGGTGTTACGTTGGCTAGCTTCCACTGATCGGGCATAGTTCCAGACTGCAAGGATTTATTGAATAGTAATGTCAGTGGTTTAGAGAGCTCATCCTTAGCTTCCTTTAGAACTCTAGGCGAGATTGTATCAGGTCCAGGCGTTTTATTTACCTTGAGTTTATCTAAACAATTCAATACTTCTCTCTCTGTAACGGTGATATTGCTTAGAACATCTGAATTATCAATCTGAATCGGCGATGGTGTAGGGATATCACTGAGGTCTTCTGTTGTAAAAACTGATGCAAAGAAGGTATTGAGGGCATTACTCATTTGTTCTTCGTCTTTGGTGTATTCTCCATTTTCATCGACTAACGGTCCAACAGTTGAAGTAACAACTTTTTTCTTTCTGATATAACTATAGAATTCTTTCGGGTTTGTTTTACTTTGATTCGCAATATGTAACTCTAAGGTCTTTTTACTTTGCTTAACTAACTTTTTGGCTTTGCGTCGTAGCTCTACAAATTTCACCCGTTCTTCGTCATTTTGTGAGGATTTTAATCTATCATTAGCAAATTTTTTAGCAAGCAGGCAGTTTGAAATATCTTTATTCCACCATTTGGGCTTATTATTATGGCCTGGACGCCGAGTTTTCGATGGTATGCAGTCTTGCACTGTTTTTAGGTAAGTGGCTTCGAATAACTTCCAAGATGTATTTATGTCGTTATTGTGAATTAAAAAGCTCCAGTCAGTTTCTTTAAACATAGCTCTAAGTTTATGGAAGTTTGCTTTCTTGAAATTAGGGACTTTTTCGATGCTACTATTTGGTTCGTTACTAGTAAACTTTAAAGTGAAAGTTATCGTACGATGGTCGCTGTTACTGAATTCATCACCAACATTCAAATTCTCTATTAATTCTTCTTTTGTTGCAAGTACAATGTCAAGAACGTTATTACCACGGGTCGGCGTTCCAACAAATTGATAAAGCGAACTCTCTTGCAAGTTCGTATACAAGTCATATCCGGAGTGTGAAGTAAGAGTATCGCCCCACTTGGTCACAGGTAAATTAAAGTCACCAAAAATTACGATATCTTGTGAGTTACTTACATCTGCAATTTGTTCGTAAATTTCTCGGTCAGTTTGCACTGATTGAGCTGGAGGTCTGTATATTAATGCAAGTATTATTTTTGTACCTTTATTATTCTTTATTAGCACAAAAGATGCGTCGACGTTCACAATTTGAGGTTTTGACAAGAGGGTAGGGTTAAGACTTTCTTTGATATAAAGTAAAACGCCACCTCCATTTCGATTTATTCGGCTTTTCTCAAACATTACATAACCGGGAAGTGAATACTCTGCTAAAAAGTCTCTATCTTCTGTATTGAGCCAAGATTCTGTTATGCCAATCACATCATAATTTTCTGTAAACACTAGCTCCTCTAAATCTGAAAATTTATTGCGTATGCTACGAGCGTTTGCATAGAAAACCTTTAAATTTTTTATTTTAGAACTCACGGAACGCTCTTTAATAATATTTTTGGTTCTTGTCGGATCTACATTTATGTTCATGGCTGTCCTCGGTCCTCGCTGTCTTCGGTCCTTATCGCTGGTGGTCCTCGGTTGCCTCTGTTTTTTTCTTGGCGTTGGATGATTTATGTCACTGCTGCTTCTTCTCGGATGGCGTTTTTTGATCCATGGCTGCGGACTACTTCGTGTAGGAGACGACCCATGCGTGCTGAACCCACAGGGTTTAGATGAGTGCCATCCTTGCGGAACAGAGTAGGCTGGTTGTAGAAGTTTGTCCCAGAGGTTGATGAATTCAACTTCTTCCCTCAGACACAAATGTTTTAGTCGGCTATTTGTGCTGAAAGCCTTGTCGTAGAATTTGTCAGGTGCGTCGATCTTGGGGAGAATGCCTGAGATGATGATATTCCTTGACTTGTTTTTGTAGTGCTGGATCATCTTGCGATATTTCTCCATCAACTCTTCGGATCTGGTGCGCATGACGTCATTTGAACCAGCATGGATGACAAAAAGGGTATTTTCATTTGCATCCTTTGTGGTATCTTCGAAGGCTTCCACAATGTCGTCCAGTCCAGCTCCTGGGATGCAAAATCTTTTTCGTTGATTTGGGACTCTGTCGCAGAACTCTTCGACCTGTCCTCGTAGGATGGAATCCCCAACGAGCCTGGTCTCTTCTGGTTCGTCTTCCATCTCTACCAATATCTCAAATCTGTTGGACATTGTGACTGGTAGATGAGACCTTTTCTGCGTTGGCCGTGCACCGTTCCTCACTGGTGTAAATCCGGAAACCTGTGGTGGGGGGACTCTATGTACAGGTCGGGGAGAGGAGTGGTTAGAACGGGGGCGAGGGGTTGGTACTGTTCGTGCTAGCAGGCTTCTTGCACGAGGAGTGGGGGAGAGACTAACGTGAACAGGGCGGCTGTCCTGGTTTGATGTCGGCTCAGGTTCATCAGAAGCATCTGCTGCAGTGTCTACTGCAGGTGTTGGATTGTTGGCAGATGACGTTGGGGCGGTGGTGGATGCTGGAGTTGAAACAATTTGAGTTAGTGATACTCCAACGTTGAGTGTTACAAACTCTTGGAGTGATTCCAGCTTCCTGGTGAGGGCGTTGATCTTGTTGAGGGCTTCATCCAATTTTGCTGTCAAATCCCCTCGTTGCTGGCAGAGTCGGCAGACTTGTGGATCGGCAGGAGCAAACATGGAAGCACCAAACCTACCGGCGCAGTTCGTACAGGCACGAGGCATGGTGACGATCACTTTCTTCAGTTCACTTCACTCACTTAAAAACACTTAACTCACTTTAAAAACACTTAACTCACTTTAAAAACACTTCACTCCCTTCAGGTCGCTTCACTTACTTAAATAGGCCTAACCGAAAACAAAAATGTTGAAATACACACAAATAGGTTATCAGCGGTGATAGCCTAACCAAAAATTAAAACAAAACAAAATTAAATTTGAATACGCAGTGATAGCCGAACCGAAAACAATTTTATGTTTATTTAAACAGAAATAGGCCACCAGGGGTTATAGCCTATCCTAACCGAAAACAAAAATTATGAAATACCGGTACGCAGAAATAGGTCACCAGCGGTGATAGCCTAACTGAAAATTTAAAAATTGAAGTACGCAGAAATAGGCCACCAGGGATGATAGCCTAGACTAACCGAAAACAAAAATAACCGAAAACAAAAATTATGAAATACCGGTACGCAGAAAAAGGCCACCAGCGGTGATAGCCTAGACTAACCGAAAACAAAAATAACCGAAAACAAAAATTATGAAATACTGGTACGCAGAAATAGGCCACCAGCGGTGATAGCCTAACTGAAAATTTAAAAATTGAAGTACGCAGAAATAGGCCACCAGGGATGATAGCCTAGACTAACCGAAAACAAAATTAACCGAAAACAAAAATTATGAAATACCAGTACGCAGAAATAGGCCACCAGCGGTGATAGCCTAGACTAACCGAAAACAAAAATAACCGAAAACAAAAATTATGAAATACCGGTACGCAGAAATAGGCCACCAGCGGTGATAGCCTAACTGAAAATTTAAAAATTGAAGTACCGTACGCAGAAATAGGCCACCAGGGATGATAGCCCAGACTAACCGAAAACAAAAATAACCACAAACAAAAAAGTATGAAATATGCAGAAGTAGGCTACCAGGGGTGATAACCTACCTAAAAAAGCAAAACAAATATATATATATATATAATAGAATATGTGACTAAATATACAATTCACCAAATAGAGATATAAAAATAAAGTGTAACTGCACACAAGGGGTTAATATACTGTATCAACAGATGGCGCTGGTGTCACTGTAGGCTAGTCGAGCAGGATTATATTTAGATAAACAAAGTTATCAGTCAAAGGTTACTACAGTACAAGATCATGCAAGCAACAACTAAAATTACAGATATACAGTATATAGCTACAGTAGGATACTGAATACGATAACTACTAGAGTTAATAAGAAAATACAAAGCTAGGTCGATTTAGAGGTGCGCGTGCGTCGTCTGCTACAAGCTAGGATAACAAATGTAAACAACAATGTTTATCAGTCAGAAAAGCAATAAAATAACATGCTCGGCAACTACAGAACTATGTGGAGGTTAAACAAGCACTTAACTACTGTTCATGCAATGAATAAAGGGAATTGGGATATGAAATACTCAAATTATGATCGAGTTTTCTCAGTGGCGATGCGGAGCTGTTGGCGATGCTAAGGCCGGCGGGTGAATGCGACTGTATGGGTTAAGGGAGCCCACCTCGCTTTTTGTTTTCTCTCTCTCTCCCTCTCTGTTTGGCTTGTATCCATTCGGCTCCATTCAGCCTACAGGTTTAAAATGCTTACCCTCATCCAGGTGTGAACAGTTTCCTGGGGAGCGGTAGTGAGCCAGCATATGTATTTGTTTGTTTTGACAGCAAGCTAAATTTGCAAATTTTTTGATAAAAAAAATTCTCCGGCGAAGCCGGATTTCTCCATACAATGCTGGCTCGCTATCGCTCGCCAGGAAGAAATCGCCACCTGAATGGGCATAAACGTCTTAAAACAGTTGGCTGAATGGGTCCGAATTGATACAAACCAGGGAAAGAGAAAAAAAGGAGAGAACAATTTAAAACAAAATCGGTGACCCCCCTTAACGTAACAAACAACGACTGGAATGTAAACTGTAATGTTCACCGAAGACAATACCTGTAGAGATATCACAGAACCAAGTAACTTAACCCCTTCTGTACCGGTGACGTCTTTATAATGTTCACCGAAGACAATACCTGTAGAGATATCACAGAACCAAGTAACTTAACCCCCTCTGTACCGGTGACGTCTTTATAATGTTCACCGAAGACAATACCTGTAGAGATATCACAGAACCAAGTAACTTAACCCCTTCTGTACCGGTGACGTCTTTATAATGTTCACCGAAGACAATACCTGTAGAGATATCACAGAACCAAGTAACTTAACCCCTTCTGTACCGGTGACGTCTTTATAATGTTCACCGAAGACAATACCTGTAGAGATATCACAGAACCAAGTAACTTAACCCCTTCTGTACCGGTGACGTCTTTATAATGTTCACCGAAGACAATACCTGTAGAGATATCACAGAACCAAGTAACTTAACCCCTTCTGTACCGGTGACGTCTTTATAATGTTCACCGAAGACAATACCTGTAGAGATATCACAGAACCAAGTAACTTAACCCCTTCTGTACCGGTGACGTCTTTATAATGTTCACCGAAGACAATACCTGTAGAGATATCACAGAACCAAGTAACTTAACCCCTTCTGTACCGGTGACGTCTTTATAATGTTCACCGAAGACAATACCTGTAGAGATATCACAGAACCAAGTAACTTAACCCCTTCTGTACCGGTGACGTCTTTATAATGTTCACCGAAGAAAATAGCTGTAGGCTACATTTCTCCAAGGAAGAGATATCACAGAACCAAGTAACTTAACCCCTTCTGTACCGGCGACGTCTTTATAATGTCATTATAGCTATACTTAGACGATTTTGTGCAGCTGAAAAGGGATCTGTGGGAGTATACAAGGTTAAGTTAGATAGTTCGAAGCCTGTTAATTACTGGAGGCCCCTTCTAAGCTGACTAAAATCGTCTAATAGTAGCCAGAATAAAGTTAAGAAAACGGCACCGGTACAGAAAGGGTTAATAAGTGAACTCCAGCCAGCACTTACCATAATTTCATTCATTGTTTGAGGGTGGTATTTACGAAGGTTGTATATATATATATATTATATATATATATATATATATATATATATATATATATATATAAAACAATGTAGAGATTAACAGTAGAAAGGCTTTTAAGAATACGTTATCAAATCAACACTGAACGAAGAACCTATAATGTGTATCTCCACTTTACCAAACGATATAACAAGGAATTATGAAAAGAAGGTGAACACAAGAAAATCATAAACAAACAAGTTAATGATATTTATAGTAAACAAGATAAGGAGCAAATAGTAGAAAAGGTTTGACATTTACATTTAACTATGGAGCATGAGCAAGGTCTAAAGCCTGTATCACACGAGCGCTTTTTCCCCAACATTTATCCTCACCACTGTGCTGGCAGCTTATGAGGCCAAAAAAAATAATATTTATGCCACCTAAATTCATCTATCATCAATCTAATTTCCCCTATCAGTGCAAACTATTCCAGAAATGTTACCAGCAATATGTTGATCATCGAATGTTGACTATAAAAGCTCTCGTGTGATACCGGCATTACAAATTATCTTGCTTAATTTATATTCTTAGCATCAGTCACCCTCAAATTAAATTAGTGAAGTAATGTGATCTTCCAAGAATTCGAAGTCGGTACGCCACATACAGAACTTAAGAGGAAGTATTTTATTTTTCTGAACCCCCTTCTCCTTCGTATTGTGTCCCATTTGTTTTCAAATGTTAAGACTGTCGCCCATTTTCTTGTCAATATTAAGACCTTTTGTGCCATTTAGGTGTTGATTTTTTCCGGCAGATCGATAGCGAGCCTGTAACTTAGGAGGAACCGGCCGAAAAATGTACAAAAATATCTTGAAGGGGGATCATTGGGATGTTTTATTGTGTATGCTTGATGGAGGTCTAGGGAGCAAACTAAAACAAATATATATGCCGGTAATAATAAAACATAAATATATAAAATAACGTACCCTACACACTCCAAACATTACACCACTAAGACAGTTAAAGGTTCAGCACATGACCACGATTTAAATCCATTTATCGACCAATGGATATCAAGCTAATCATGTACTAGACCCAACTGCGCAATCTATCTATGTATCTATTGTTGGAGGCCTTACTCCCCTTTATGAAGGTGGATATATACAAAACGCCCCCAAGCAGACCTGTCCCACATGAGGAAAACAACCCACGTGCCAGTTTATTCAAGTACATACAGGATTGACCACTCAACTTAGGGTCCGTTTGAGTCCGAGGCCCTTTATGTATTTATATAGTACCATTTGTCTAACAGTGGTGCACGGCTAGTCAATCCATTAACCTGCTTCATCCTTTGGTGGGCAGTATGGGTATGTATAAGGTTTACTCCACTAGATGGGTTGCCGGCCAAGGCTGATGAGTCCCATCCCCACCCAATAGCCTAATGCTTATGTGAGAGGAAAGAACAATATGAGGCACAAATCAAAGGACCATACATACATTGGCTACATACACAAATTTAAAGACCGAGTGCTCCACAAAAAATGCGGTTCTGGTCTCACGTCCTAATGGCGGCGTTCCAGGCAGCCCTGTTAAGAGCTGCCTCACTTGTCAGGTTCTTTGATTTAAGATGAGATTGTAAAGTCTGATCCCACCTATTCTTTGGTCCGCCCCTTGGTGCAGCTCCCTCCACATTCATGGACTTGCATCTTTTCACCCAGCTTTGTTCATCCATCCTCTCCACATGTCCAAATCATCCAAGCCTGCCAGTACGCATCTCATCACTGATACTCTTGATACCTATCCGACCTCGTAACGAACTGTTGCTGAACCTATAGAAACAATCTTAATTAATGTTCATTCTTAACATCAATCACCCCCAAAAGAAATTAATGAAAACTTGCAAGCACTGAATTTATGGAATCCTTTAGAGAATAATGATGTCTTTCCTCAGGGCTCTGTCCTATCTCCTATTCTCTTTCTAATTTTTATAAATGATCTCCTCAACTCCCATCCATTCATACGCAGATGACTCAACCTTACACTACTCCATTAGTTTTTCAGAACGCCCCAGCCAGCAATCCCTCAACGACACACGTAGTGAAGCCATAGAACTCTTAAATTCTGATCTAAATACTATATCCAATTGGGGCAGAGAAAACCTTGTTACCTTTAATGCTTCCAAAAACCAATTTCTCCATCTATCTACCCGTAAGGAATTCCCAGCGGACTATCCCTTATTCTTCAACAATACAAAAATCAATCCTTCATCTTCTCTCAATATTCTTAGTGTCTCTTTTTCTTCTGCTCTCAGTTGGAAAGACCATATTACCAGTCTTGCTAAGGCAGCCTCCCAGAAGCTGGGTGTGCTCAACCGCCTTAGGGGGTTCTTTTCCCCTGCACAGTTTCTTGCTCTGTACAGGGGCATAGTGCGTCCTTGTATTAAGTATTGTTCACATGTGTGGGGAGGTTCCTCTCACACCGCTCTCCTAGACAAAGTTGAAAGGAAGGCCTTTTGTATCATTAACTCCCGTTCACTCACCAACTCTCTGCAGTCTCTCTCTCTCCGCCGCAATGTTGCATCTCTCTCGCTATTCTATCACTACTATAATAATCAGTGTTCCTCAGAGCTTTCCCAGTGTATACCACCTCCTTTACGTAGGGCACGTGGTACCCGTCTTGCAACTCAATCCCACCCCTACTCTGTGCAACTCTCCAACCCAAGAGTGAAACGTTACTCTCAAACTTTCTTCTACTCAACAGCTGAGCTCTGGATCTCTCTCCCAGAATCAGTCTTTCCCTTTTCCTATGGCCTAAATTGCTTCAAACTCCGTGTGTCCAGGCATTTTGGCTCGAATGTCCCTTGATTTTGACCCTGTCACTCTTTCAACTATGGGGGAGGCACTCGCTATAGGCAGTTCTGCCTTTTGACTCCCTCAATCACATACAAAAAAAAACAAAAAACAAAAAAAAGTAAGTTGGGTACACAAGAATCTCCATTAATGATAATACTGATAACATTAGGATGGTGTTTTGTCGTTGTTTTATTTACGATATATTGTGCATTATATTGATGAACTGATATCTTAAATAAGCAACATAAGTATAGAGTGTGGATTAAGAACCACTCGAGTAACTGATTATATTAGCTTAATCAGGCGATATTCTTTTGATAGACAAATTACACAAAAATGTGACACAGTTTTACACCCGATTCTTATCCCCTTCTGTACGGGCAACGCCCTTTTCATTATATTCTAGCAATTAGTAGACGATTTTATTCAGCTTAGGAAGGACGTCTACCAATAAAATGGCTATATAATTATACAGTAGATACAAAGTATGATATTATTATAAGAGTTTTCTATATCGTGCTCATCCCCATGACCTCCCAACTCCTCTCTGCAATAGTGGACATCAGTGGTACAATAGACGAGTGTCGCATGTACAAAGTGAATGCTAGCACCTGATCAGGGTAATTGAGCTAATTACACTGGTTACAAAGAATACTATCAACCACAGCCACTCCAACAGTACAGTACCTTTTAACATACGCTTCATATACTACATTTGTATTTGCAACAAACAAATTAAAGCTGGAGTAACAAGCTGAGTAAGTCTGTTTGAAGGATTTCCAGTGGAATTTCTGTAATAGCAAGTCTCGGATTCGAACATGAATCTGTGTGGATCTGTACTGAAATACTGAAATTATTAATTAATATACAATAGATAACAAAAATTGACTACTGAGTAACATTTTGTTAAAATAGTGAAACATTTTGATTGCCTTTTGCAAAACGTTACTTATAGCATTGGAGGGAATATTAATTAAATATATATACCTTTTCATTCTTGTTCAATGAATATCATTTACGAGATCATGGGCTAGCATTATGGAACCATAACAATATTAAAAGTCGTTGTGTATATAGAACATTTGAAGTAGCATACATACAATAAT
Organism: Paralithodes platypus; assembly: GCA_032716605.1. NCBI lineage: Eukaryota > Metazoa > Arthropoda > Malacostraca > Decapoda > Lithodidae > Paralithodes > Paralithodes platypus. Next base: position 11,912,061 of record CM064502.1, read on the forward strand.
TTAAGCGAGTAACAAGATCACCACTGTATGCTGCTCAAGTAGTAAACTTTGGAACTTTCTTCCTCAATCTGTCTTTACCTCATCCTATGAATTAAACTGCTTCAAGTGCCGTGTATCCAGACATTTTCCGTAATTCCTGAGAAGGGGTGGCCATGAAGGTTAGGCGTTGTTGTCACAAATTGCTAGGTCAAGTTGCCCGGGCTTGACATCTACCAATAACATTTTGACAGAGAGGATTCGATCCGCAAACCGTACTCCAGTGAATTTCACCCTCGGTCTGTATTCCAACCGAAAGGGCTTGTACTCCAGTCCAACTTAAGCAGACCAGTACTCTTGTCAAGGTAGCCGCCTTCAGTCCGAGACAACCAAAGCCAGGAGAGCTGACCCAAAAGCAGCTACACCTACCGGCCTCCAACGCGAAGACAAATGAAGAAGACTGACCACGACCTACACTTCATCCCCTCTATTCCAACCCCTTCAAAATTTGACCACGACCTACACTTCATCCCCTCTATTCCAACCCCTTCAAAAGACTGACCATGACCTACAATTCATCCCCTCTATTCCAACCCCTTCAAAAGACTGACCACGACCTACACTTCATCCCCTCTATTCCAACCCCTTCAAAAGACTGACCACGACCTAAACTTCATCCCCTCTATTCCAAACCCCTTCAAAAGACTGACCACGACCTACACTTCATCCCCTCTATTCCAACCCCTTCAAAAGACTGACCACGACCTACACTTCATCCCCTCTATTCCAACCCCTTCAAAAGACTGACCACGACCTACCCTTCATCCCCTCTATTCCAACCCCTTCAAAAGACTGGCCACGACTACCCTTCATCCCTCTATTCCAACCCCTTCAAAAGACTGACCACGACCTACCCTTCATCCCCTCTATTCCAACCCCTTCAAAAGACTGACCACGACCTACACTTCATCCCCTCTATTCCAACCCCTTCAAAAGACTGACCACGACCTACCCTTCATCCACTGTATGCCAACCCCTTCAAAAGTGTTCTGCTACCCCCAGGAAACTAGTAAGGTTTTAAGAAATGAGTTACCATATTGTATTAGTTTCCTTTGCGGGATCCCTAATTGTTGTAAGTAATCAAACAGTCCACATACTGTCCGTATCACTTGCTTAATATAGTTATACCTTAAATCACACTTGATGAATCCTCCGGCGCCGAGAAAGCTAAATATACAGTATATATTTAGTTAAGGGGGCCCACCTGGCTTTGTTTCTCTTTCTCTCCCTCTCTCTTTGGTTTGTATCCATTCGGCCCCATTCAGCCTACCTTTTGAAGAAGTTTACTCCCATCCAGGTGTCAATATTTTCCTGGCGAGCGTAGCGAGCCAGCATATACAGTATATATATTTGTTTTGACAGCAAGCTAAATTTGTAAATTTTTCGATAGAAAAATTTCTCCGGCGAAACAGGATTTCTCCATAAAATGTTGGCTCGCTATCGCTCGCCAGGAAAAAATTGACACCTGGATGGGGATAAACATCTTAAATCAGTTGGCTGAATAGGGTCGAATGGATACAAGCCAGGGAAAGAGAGAAAATGAGAGAAAGAGAACAAAAGCAGGTGACCCCCCTTAACGTAAATGCCTCCACATCACGCACCGCTCATCACATAAACAAATACATAACCTCCCACTCCCCTCCCACAACAAATACATAACCTACACTCCCCTCCCACAACAAATACATAACCTAACACTCCCCTCCCACAACAAATACATAACCTAACACTCCCCTCCTACAACAAATACATAACCTAACACTCCCCTCCCACAACAAATTCATAACCTAACACTTCCCTCCCACAACAAATACATAACCTCCCACTCCCCTCCCACAACAAATACATAACCTCCCACAACAAATACATAACCTAACACTCCCCTCCCACAACAAATATATAACCTCCCACTCCCCTCCCACAACAAATACATAACCTCCCACTCCCCTCCCACAACAAATACATAACCTAACACTCCCCTCCCACAACAAATACATAACCTAACACTCTCCTCCCACAACAAATACATAACCTAACACTCTCCTCCCACAACAAATACATAACCTAACACTCCCCTCCCACAACAAATACATAACCTCCCACTCCCCTTCCACAACAAATACATAACCTAACACTCCCCTCCCACAACAAATACATAACCTAACACTTCCCTCCCACAACAAATACATAACCTAACACTCTCCTTCCACAACAAATACATAACCTAACACTCTCCTCCCACAACAAATACATAACCTAACACTTCCCTCCCACAACAAATACATAACCTAACACTCCCTTCCCACAACAAATACATAACCTAACACTCCCCTTCCACAACAAATACATAACCTAACACTCCCCTCCCACAACAAATACATAACCTAACACTTCCCTCCCACAACAAATACATAACCTAACACTCCCCTCCCACAACAAATACATAACCTAACACTCCCCTCCCACAACAAATACATAACCTAACACTCTCCTCCCACAACAAATACATAACCTAACACTCTCCTTCCACAACAAATACATAACCTAAACACTCTCCTCCCACAACAAATACATAACCTAACACTCCTCTCGCACAACAAATATATAACCTAACACTCCCCTCCCACAACACATACATAACCTAACACTCCCCTCCCACAACAAATACATAACCTAACACTCCCCTCCCACAACAAATACATAACCTCCCACTCCCCTCCCACAACAAATACATAACCTAACACTCTCCTTCCACAACAAATACATAACCTAACACTCTCCTCCCACAACAAATACATAACCTAACACTCCCCTCCCACAACAAATACATAACCTACACTCCCCTCCCACAACAAATACATAACCTAACACTCCCCTCCCACAACAAATACATAACCTAACACTTCCCTCCCACAACAAATACATAACCTAACATTCCCCTCCCACAACAAATACATAACCTAACACTCCCCTCCCACAACAAATACATAACCTAACACTCCCCTCCCACAAAAAATACATAACCTAACACTCCCCTCCCACAACAAATACATAACCTAACACTCCCCTCCCACAACAAATACATAACCTAACACTCCCCTCCCACAACAAATACATAACCTAACACTTCCCTCCCACAACAAATACATAACCTAACATTCCCCTCCCACAACAAATACATAACCTAACACTCCCCTTCCACAATAAATACATAACCAAACATTCCCCTCCCACAACAAATACATAACCTCCCACTCCTCTTCCACAATAAATACATAACCAAACATTCCCCTCCCACAACAAATACATAACCTAACATTCCCCTCCCACAATAAATACATAACCAAACATTCCCCTCCCACAACAAATACATAACCTAACATTCCTCTCCCACACTAAATACATAACCAAACATTCCCCTCCCACAACAAATTCATAACCTAACATTCCCCTCCCACAATAAATAAATAACCTACCATTCCCCTCCCACAACAAATACATAACCTAACATTCCCCTCCCACAACAAATACATAATCTAACATACCCCTCCCACAACAAATAAATAAACTAACATTCCCCTCCCACAACAAATACATAACCTAACATTCCCCTCCCACAATAAATACATAACCTAACATTCACCTCCCACAATAAATACATAACCTAACATTCCCCTCCCACAACAAATACATAACCTAACATTCCCCTCCCACAATAAATACATAACCTAACATTCCCCTCCCACAATAAATACATAACCTAACATTCCCCTCCCACAACAAATACATAACCTAACATTCCCCTCCCACAATAAATACATAACCTAACATTCCCCTCCCACAATAAATACATAACCTAACATTCCCCTCCCACAACAAATACATAACCTAACACTCCCCTCCCACAACAAATACATAACCTAACATTCCCCTCCCACAACAAATACATAACCTAACACTCCCCTCCCACAACAAATACATAATAGGTCCAATCATATATTTTATACCTATTGTCTTCTACATTACCCTCTTTATTATTGCATTGTCCTATTTTTGTCTCATGTTGAGTGTCAATATTACTTCTGCTATAAATAAATGTATATAAAATGTACTCGTGTATCAGTTCTATTATCGATAAATCAGTTACTAAAAGGATAACTTTCCACCATTTAAATTAAACCAACTATAGGGCGGTCATTCCTGATTAATCTACGGCACCAAGAAAATATTGTTACTGGCTACTTTACTTTACTAGATGTGTGTGAGTTTGTGTTTTGTTTTGTTTTGTTTTTCTGATGTGTTGTGATGTCCCAGTTCGGGCTCTTTCTCGAGTCGGCCACCCCCATAAAACAAAAGGAAAACTGGGGAAGGTGCCAGAGTATATACTGTACATACATACGTACATACATACATCCTTTACTTTCTGCGCTACGTACCTAATTGAGAAAGCGTTCAGTGGTAAACATTAGTGTCTTAGGGCCAAATATTGGAGCTAGCAGAGATTCAGGTAAACTTTTAGAATAGTTTATTTGCACTTAAAACACAAGTTACGTGAGTACAAACGATTCTGCTGTTGGATGTAAGAGGTTGTTTATTTGGTGCGTAAAGCAAGCGCCGAGTGGAAACTCAGACTCTGTCTTGGGTTTTTAACTTTAGTCAACAGGAAGAAATTAATTATATCCAACCTCTACTCTACTTAAACAATTGTTACATCCGTCTATGTGTGTGTTAGCATTTGAAGTTATTAAGTATGTTTCCTGAGGCCTTAGTTAAATAAATATTGAAGGTAGTTTAGGATTCAATAAAACTATATCTAGATTATTTGTTTGTTGGCATGGGACACATTATTTACCCTTGCACAAATTATAAAAAAGGAAACCTAGTTCTGTTAAATAGGCACGGTGATAACTGTATAACTTTATGAAATACGTAATTAATAAACATCGCAACTAGCTATTTTCTACAAGGATATTGACTAAACCTAATCTACCATAAATATTTAAATGAATTATGGTTGGGCGGAACAATGTGAATTCACAGTTTTGTGGACGAACGACTTGTGGGCGAAAGGACTTGGGTTTACACTGAAAATGTATCCATGTTATCACATGTTACGTCCTAAGAAGGGGCAAAACACATATACACTTACTCGAGGTTCTCATATACTGCTAGATGAACTGTAAAGGCATCTACCTCTATAAGCCTAGGGGAGGCACTCGTCATAGGCAGTTCCGCCTTTTGTCTCCCTCACTCACATAGAACAAAAGTCTAAAACTGTTAATTGAGTATTGTAAGTAGCCTGAAATAACGCCAGATACTCGGCATTTTACTGGTGGAAAGCAGTGATATTTTCTCAGAAGACAAATAGAACAGCTCTCAGACAAGTCATTCACATTATGCGAGTTAGTAACACAGACAAAAGTGGAAATGATATGAAGATTCAGACTCCCATTCACCAAATTTACACAGTATCCACGAGAAAGACATTCATACAGGTGATAGAGTCTGCCAGGAAGATAATACATTAATGATGGAGAGAGTTGCAGCATTACTCACTAACGTAGGAGTTAAAGCATTTTCTTATTGCCAGGAAGCTGCATGGGACATTTAACCCTCAATTCGCGGCGACCGTCATATGACGGGCGTTGGAGGGACCATAGGCAGGCTTCAACCACTCGCCACGGCCGTGCGGCGTATACTGAAGTCCTACACACACCTATCTTACGCATGTGCTCTCTCTCACACACCAAAAACAGCAAAATTGCCACTAATTTCCAGATTTTGCCCTTCGGTTGTATGATCGTTGCAAGATAACCAGATGTCGTACAAGGATGATTCAGGTGTCATTGGAAAACGGTATCATTGTTCTATCACTGATATATAATTGTATTCAGCTCTGGCTCATGCTTATGCATGAAAAAGAGCATGGAATGAAGGTAATTTTCGGCAAATATAGCCGCCTGGCAATATGATGATGTTCACACGACACCCTGCTATTTGAGAGTTAATCGGATGGTCTCGAAGAATCAGAGTCAATTCATCTCAGCCGTTGCTGGGCCCTATCGTGACCCACCTCTCCATTGCAGCAACAAGGAACCTGCATACAACTAAGGGAGTCCACCCACAAGGGACACCTCCCCAACTCACCATCTGCAGCAACAAGGAACCTGCATACAACTAAGGGAGTCCACCCACAAAGGACACCTCCCTAACTCACCATCTGCAGCAACAAGGAACCTGCATACAACTAAGGGAGTCCACCCACAAGGGACACCTCCCCATCTCACCATCTGCAGCAACAAGGAACCTGCATACAACCATGGGAATCCAAGCACTAAAAGGATGCCCCCGCCCCCCCCCCTCCCAATCTCACCATTGCAACACCAAGGAAACTGCATACAACTACGGGACTCCACCCTTGGAAAAGACACCCTCCCACATCTCATTTGCAGCACCAAGGAAACTGCATACAACTGTTGGAGTCCAGTAACAAAAAGGACCCCCCCCCCCCCCCCTCCACCTTACCATGACAGCACCAAGAAACATCCATACAACTATGGGCGGCCACCCGCAAAGGAACCCTACCAACATAAAATAATTAATCACAGTACTCAGGCTATCCCCTTTCCACTTACTGATTATAGCAATACCTCCTAGGTACGTTGAAGATTCCATCAATGCGATAAAGATATAATTTATTTATTTACCATAGAAGCCTTTAACACCTTACGAGCGGCCTATGCGGTTTATTTATATGTACCGCCCAGCGGAGTGTTTTTAGCCAAAATAGGGCTGTTTACGTGATCATTTTCATGCCTAAATAAGACCCAGAACGTAAAACAAGTACCTATCCCTGAAAGGGCATACACAGAGCTTTCGAATGACACCATAACGATCCTTTTATGATGGCTAGTTTTCTTGCAATAACCGTGCAACGCGAGTGCAAAAAGCATGTAATTAGCCACTTTCCCGATACAATTCCTTATATAGCGAGTGAGAGAGAGGGAGGAGGGAGCTGGGATTCGTGTCAGTATGTTCGCCGCGGTGGTCTGGAGCAGTCATACGCTCGCTCCTCTCCTGCCACCACTTGTCTCTCTCTCTCAGCAACATTACGTGCTGAAATTGCCACTCGACCTATGTCGAGCGCCGCCACATAGTCCAGCTTTATTTAACTCGACTTATGTGGTGAGCCGCTAATTAAGGGTTAATTAACAATACTCGTTTACACAGTCAATATGCACTAAATCCCTTCCCCAAAATATAAGTCTGTATCTAACGCAGGTTCTATATTATATCTGTATATACAGTATTGAATGTATTCATATATATATATATATATATATATATATCTGTAACTATTATTTACCAGTTATTTGCCAATGATTGCCAAACTAACTTATGTAAATAAACCTTATAAACCGTGCACCTGTATTCTGTTCTAATCTTAGCTCTCCGAGTAAAGTAAAGACCTACTGCACTATCTAAAATGGTTAATCGAGTATTGTAAGCAGCCTGAAATAACTCCAGAAACTCGTCATTTTATATGTAATTGTATCAAATGGTATCTATTCCGATTAATATAATACAATTGATATTGTCAAGGCAATACAGATAATTATTCATAAACTAAACGAATGTGCAAATAATTCAATAATTAATACAGTAAATATATACGCAAATTGAATAGCAAAAGGATAAACAATCATTATTTATATAGTATATTACAAATATAATATAATTTACAATAATAGATAATATGTTAATAATTCAAAACGTTCAGTTGTAAATATAGAACAAAAAAATGTAAAAATATTAAATACATGCCGTACATAAATACTTAACTGAATAACTACTCACAAAAGATTCTGTTCAATACCCGACATATGATAGTGCATTTACTGTGAAAGGGAATTATTACTCGAATGAGAATACATTTATTAGATATTGTTGAAAGCCTTTGTAGCCTACAGTCTGAAAGAAGATATCCTGGAAAAATACGGCTGAAACACACCTCTCTCTCTCTCTCATTTTTCCTAAAGAGCGTGACCTACTATTATCACTATGGAAATATATATATATATATATATATATACTCTAAAAGGATACTGATATATAATGTAATTTTGGATATATCAAATATTTAACTAAATATGATTGAATTACAAGGATATTCATCGGACACAACCAAATCAACAATGATTGAACCAGTTAAATAGAAGCTCATGAATATTTATGAATGACTACCTCTCAACCCACTCACTCACTTTTACTCTCTCTCTCACTCTCTCTCTTATCCTCGCTATCATCCATAACCATTTCCCTCTCAACTATCCTCACATCTGTTTGTCCTCTTTCGCTATTCTCTTGTTCATATTTATTCTTTCAACTCGGTCATTTATTGCTTTACCCATTTAACTCTCAATTCCTTTGTTCATAGGCATATAATTAACCCTTTGAGTACCAGCGACGTGTTATATTTGATTCTAGCTATCTTTAGTCTATTTCGTGCAGTTTAAGAAGGATCTGTCTTAGCATAAAGGGTTAAGTGAGATAGTTCAATGTCTGATAATTGCTGGAAGCCCTTTTTAAACTGCATAAATGTGTCTAATAGTAGCCAAAATAAAGTTAAAAGGACGGCACCGGTACTATAGGGGTTAGAGTATAATAACTATATTTATATCTAACTATGGAAATACGCATCCATAGTTGCCCAAACATTCAGCTGGTTCAGAACAACTTTCAATGTTGCAATTTTAGATTCTGTACATATCTGAAAAGAAATGGAAATGTCAAAAGCATACATTAACAACCAAAAGGAACAGGTCAATGAGTTTATATGCTATTTGAAATTATAAACTCACAAATGATAAAACTAGTATAACTAAAGATTTTATACAGTATATATAGTAAACCTTCTACCTGTAACTGTGAAACAAGCCCTTTACAAAGTGTTAATTAATATTGCTCATTAGTTGCATTACAAGCAAAGATGTAAAAATAACTTTGAAGATGCATTAGGAATGTATTTATTGCAAACCATATTTGTTCTATTTTGTATTTAATACTTAAACACATCAATTAAGAGTCTCAAGTCCTTCCCACAAACGCAATCGTACAAATAGACATTCTAGATTAGCCATTAGTGTGCTAATTGAGCGGTAATCTCGCGTGAACTGTAGTAATTAAGCGTCGTTTTAATGTAATTTAGCGGGATTAAATACCAGGAAGCAGTTTCCAATTGTATGTAGCTTAAATATTCGGTCATAACTCATCATCGACTGTATAGAGCATCAGAAAATAGAGGGACAATTCTCTCAGTCAATCTGTCTGTCTCTCTCTCTCTCTCTTCTACCGCTATTACAATAATCAGTGTTTTTTAGAGCTTTCTCAGTGCATACCTCCTCCCTTACCAAGAGTAGATGGCACCCGCCTTTCAATACATTCCCCATTCTCTCTCTCTCATCAGTGCCTGTGTTGAGAATTCCACGGTCTTCAAATGGTATAGGGATGAAAAAAGAGAACGCTGAGACGGCACAACCTTCGTTTTCTGGTGATATGCCTCTGAATACCTCCTTGATTTGTTGGTTATAAAAGAGGGCCGACTATGGTGACTGTTTTCCCTCTGTGTTATTGCTAGTAATATTGGGTGACCGGACAACTCAACCAGTAGACCTTTTCTACCAGTACCAAATCAACCAATACAGTTAGGTTAGGTTAGGTTAGTATAATATTTTGGCACTGGTTTGGTTGGTCTTGGTTGATTTGGCACTGGTTGAGAACTACTGGTTGAAATGGTCTACTGGTTGAGATGTCCGGGAACCGTAATATGGTCGTATAATGATGGTGGAGCTCTTTGGCAGAATGGGACAGCGAGTAAATAACGGGTTTCATAGTATATTAGCAGGGGTACCGGCGTTGCCCGGGTAATCACCATCACTACTACCACCACTACTACTACCATTATCACCATCATCAATACTACCATAATCACCGGCCGTGACCTCCCTGTGCCTCATTAAACGGCGACCTCGATTTTGGCCGCTAAATGACCTCCGATATTGGATGTGACCTCATCCGTACCCCCATTTTGGGGGGCTGCGAACAACTTTCGTTCCATACAACTTTTCGATCGGAGGCCTCCTTCTGCCCCAAACGGCTCTTTTTTCCGATTTCGCGCCCATTTTCTCCGTCCCTTTCACCCTGGGGATCCTTCTATGATCTGACCCAGGTCAATTGACACCCACATGCAAAGTTTCAGCTCCCCAGGGCCAAAACTGCGGCCGCCTATAAAGAACAGACAAACAGACAACCGTAAATATTATATAGATTACCGCATTATTATTACCCTCACAGACGGGAGTGGTCGTGGGGGAGGGGCTTCAGCACCGTCTGCATGTTTGTGTTTGTCTGTTCCTTAACTGTTTTCAGTACACGGTGCGCATTCTTGCATTGCATTTCATTTCTGGCTAGTATCAGACGATTGTATTTGGATGTCTAGGGATCAAACTGAAAACCTCCCCTTAAGGTGACATGGGCCGTTTTTCTTGTCCCTTTTTTCCCTCGTGTTTAGCACCATTAGTCTCGAAATTTTAAGACGTTCGGACCATTAGTTTGGCGATTTTAACACTAGATTAGCGGGCTAGCGGTTTATTTTTATGTACCGCCCAGCGGGGTGTTTTTAGCCAAAATAGGGCTGTTTACGTGATCATTTTCATGCCTAAATAAAACCCAGAGCATAAAACAAGTACAGTAGGGTCCCGCATAAAACGTGTTCGCATAAAACGAGTCTCGATTAAAACGAGCGACCTAAAATATTAATATTTAATTTTCGATCAGAACGAATATGATCACATAAAACGAGTCCGCCGCCAAAGTGGGGCAAATCCGAGGAGTTTTCAATTAGCGCGCCGGAATATCGTACAAAGCGTGATTGGCCGTGACGTAGGTGCGCATTGTGACGTCACTGGCGTTTGAGTCCTTAACGGGGAGGGTGGAGGGAGCCAGTCGGCCATATTTTTTGCCTCAGTGACCCTTCCGCACGTTCGCTTCTGACGGGAACATACGTTTTGGGTGAACTATAACCTGTGTCGGACCACCAAAATGCCGCGACGCGAGTCAGGGAAGCGGAAGTCGATCACGTATGATGTAAAAAAGGAAGTGATCGATAGAAAACAGAAAGGAGAGGGAAATACAGCCATTGGACGTGCATTAGGGCTAAGTGAATCTTCGGTGAGGACAATTTGGAGAGGGAAAGAAGACATTTTGAAGGCCATTAAAGCCTATGGAACATCTAAGTTGGACACAAGGAAAAGAGCCCCCGATGAGAAAGTGATCCACATGGAACGGTATCTGAGTGTGTGGTTAACTAGGAAGGAAAGTGAAGGGGTGGCATTAGAAAAAAAACAAATCATGGAAATGGCAAAAACGTTTTACCATACAATTTGCCAAAAGGAGCGTTGTCCCCTTGGTGCTTTCAAGGCGTCCACTGGTTGGCTATACAGGTTTCTTGGGCGAAAAGAGATAAGGAACATAAAGTTTACAGGTGAATCTGCATCAGCAGACACAGTCGCAGCTGATAGTTATCCAGCTGTACTCAAAAATATTATAGAAGAAGGTGGGTATAGTCCTGACTGTATCTATAACATGGATGAGGCTGGGATCCAATATAAGAAAATGCCTAAATCCACCTTTTTGTCCAAGTCAATGAAGCAAGCTAGGGGGAGGAAAGTCGACAAAAGCCGTTTCACAGTGCTTTTTTGCTGCAACTTGACCGGTACCAACAAAATGAAACCTTTGATTGTCCACACTGCTGCACACCCACGATGTTACAATCACCTTTCTAACATGGCACAGGCTCCAGTTTATTGGATGAAGACAGCAAATGGGTGGATGAACTCCTACACTTCTGCAGAATGGCTTCTTAAGATGTTTGTCCCGGATGCTAAGTGGAAATTTCAGTAGCTGGGTATTCCATTTAAGGTGTTACTAACAATGGACAACTGCCCGGCCCATCCTTTGCACCTCATAGATATGCATCCTAATGTTAAAGTAGTTTTTCTCCCTCCCAACACCACTTCAGTTATGCAGCCCCTTGATCAAGAAGTCATTTCAAACGTTAAAACATTTTATCAGATGAGAGTGTATGCTCGTATGCGAAGTGAGACTGAAACTGGTGTGGAAATCCAACAAATTCTCGATGAAGTTAGTGACCAGGATGAAGACCATGAAGAAGCAGCCCCTCCCATCCCACAAGCAGCCCCTCCCATCCCCCAAGCAGACCCTCCCATCCCACAAGCAGACCCTCCCATCCCACAAGCAGACCCTCCCATCCCACAAGCAGCCTCTCACAGCCCACAAGCTGAAGATCCAGACGATCCAGCTGCCCAGCCTGCTCAGCCTGCCGCTCAGCCTGCAGACCCTTACCTGCTAGCACCCAACCCACATGCCATAACAATTAAGCAATTTTTGGAGACAATTTACCATCAAGGATGCTATTGATAATCTCCTCTTGGCATGGAAAGATATTAATGATGCAACGATTCAGAGGTCGTGGAAGAAACTGACTCCACACCTGGTGACCAGAACGGCAGGTGCTCAGCGACTCGCGGACAGTGTAGCCCTAACAGTGGAGGTGGCAAGGCAGGTCCCAGGGTTTGATGAAGTGACAGCAGAGGAAATATTAGAGATTAATGCTGAAGGTAATGAACAGTTACCTGACGGGATTGTAGCAGAATTAAACATTGAGGACGAGCTAGGGGAAAACAGGCAGCCAGCTGAGGTTCGAGTGCAAAGGGAAGGGACCATTTCAAATTAGGGGCTGAGCAGACTTTTGGCTGGGGCTGAGTCCATAAAAGAGCTTATTCTTGAGTTTGAACCCAACACTTTTAAAAGGGAGGAATTCTGTCAACAGTTAAAATTTCTCTTTCGTGGCTACACAGACCAACACAACCAGAGAGTTAATGAGCGAAGGCAGACCCTCATGACTCGGTACATTCTCCCTGCCAATGCGCCACAGCCTGCCCCTGCCGACGAGCCCCAGCCTGGCCCATCAAACGAGCCCCAGCCTGGCCCATCAAACGAGCTCCAGCCTGGCCCTTCAAATGACGAGTTTGAGGGCTTTATGAGGGACGTGCAGGAGATGTCTGGCACACGTTCACACGCCACCCTCAGAGCTCTGGGTCACACGGCGTCGTCTTCCGACGGCGATGAGTGACCTCCCAGATGCCTCGGAATCCCTCGCCCCCTGTACATAATCCCCATTAGATTTAAGGTAAGCTACAATATGCCTATTTTATAATTTTTATTTATAACTTATCACTTATATATGTTTTGGTATGCATTAAACAAACAAAAAAACACGGAAACAAGTGACCCATCGACCAATATCCATTTTCCCCATAGGTTACGTGTTTCACATAAAGCGTGTTCACATAAAGCGACCTCGTTTATCGACCATATACTCGTTTTATGTGAGACCCTACTGTATCTATCCCTGAAAGAGCATCAACAGAGCTTTCCAATGACACCATAACGATCCTTTTATGACGGGTAGTTTTCTTGCAACAACCGCGCAACGCGAGTCCAAAAAGCATGTAATTCGGTACTTTCCCCATTAAATTCAGTATGTAGCGAGTGAGAGAGGGAGGGAGGAGGTGGGATTCGTGTCAGTAGGTTCGCCGCGGTGGTCTGGAGCAGTCATACGCTCGCTACTCTCCTGCCACCACTTGTCTCTCTCTCTCAGCAACATTACGTGCTGAAATTGCCACACGACCTATGTCGCGCGCCGCCAGATAGTCCAGATTATTATGACTTATGTTGCACGCCGACACTTAGGGGTTAACACATTTCGCCCCATTTCTTCGTCAATAGTTATACCTTTCGTGCTATTTAGGTCTCGATTTTTTCCCTGGCGAACGATAGTGAGCCTGTAATGTTGGAAGAACCGGCCTTCGGCCGGGACATTTTTCTACCGAAAATGTACAAATTAATCTAGAAGGGGGATCTAATGGATGTTTTTTTGTTTTAATTTGATAGAGGTCTATAGAGGACACTAGAAAAAATAATGAATAAATGCAAAAATCGCCCAAAAAGTGAACAACAAAGTGGGCAACATTATATAGCCACCATAATGCCATAACATAAACTTAGTGGAAGGCCATATTAAACAAACTTTCGAAAGACTCTTCACCTACAGTACTTCATAATGTCTAGTTTACAACTTTAGCGTATGTCATCTGTATGATGGTAAAGCAAGGATGATACTATGCTTGACTAAAAAATAAAGTACATACGACAGGCTTGCTCAAAATCTAATGATAAAATTAATGTTTGATCATAACATTTGCCATAGATCACAGCATTTAATGAAGTACATAATCCGATAATATTTTCGCAATTTCTGCTAAACTGACAGATTAACACAGAATGTGAGAACATAATTTCCTTTTACAGCCATTGGTGAAAGCACCAGACTTATGTTCAGATATACTACAGAGAATTAGAATATATATATATATACTGTATATATATATATATAATGTTAATACTATCTATCTACAGTATATATTTAAGTATTCAATTAATTTGAATATAATAGTATAATACAATTATCTAAAACAGTTTCGATTGGGACATATTCATAATTGCTAGTATGTTAAGTTGAAAGAACATCGGGTATATATATAATTCAATAATATCGAATATGTATACATTATGCTGGCCCTAATTGGGTCTATCCTGGGATTATAGCAGTGACTCATTAATTCCTTTGAAATGGAGGCAGTGGGTTTTTCGAGTCCTCCTACTCCCTCATGTTTAGCCCTATATTAAGCTCCGCGAAATACGTATAGGGACCTCCCCATTGTGGCTACAGGTAACAATGTATTTTCTCATTTTTGCTAAGGCCATAAAAGCTATTCAAGACCATGCTTTAAGGGGGGCCACCTCGTTTGTTTCTCTTTCTCTACCTCTCTCTTTGGCTTACATCCATTCGACCCCCTTCAGACAACTATTTTAAGACGTTTACCCCCCTCCAGGTGTCAATATTTTCCTGGCGAGCGGTAGCGAGCCAGCATATATTTATTTTTGTTTTGACAGCAAGCTAATTTTTTACATTTTTCGATAGAAAAATTTCTCCGGCGAGCAGGATTTCTCCATACAATGCTGGCTCGCTATCGGTCGCCAGGAAGAAATCGACACCTGAATGGGGGTCAACATCTTAAAACAGTAGGCTGAATGGGGCCGAATGGATACAAGCCAAAGAGAGAGGGAAAGAAATATAAACAAAGAGATGTGGGCCCCCTTAATATAAGAAGCTTAGGTAGGTGCTGCTGCCGTAGTGTTGTTTATTGTGGCTCTTCGGGAGGAAGATAATACATGTATATAATGTATGAACACACACACACACACGCACACGCACACGCACACACACACACACACACACACACACACACACACACACACACACACGCACTTACTAAACTCTGTGTCAGCGACTCTAGAAAAATGATGATGCACTTATATGGCAATAGTTCCAGCTGATTGACTTGTGCGACCATTATTAGTAAAACCTTTGCTTTGAAGGAATAATTACTACAATAAGAGATATTGGATACGGTTGCAAGAGCCAATCAGCTGGAATTATTGACATATATAGGAGCCGTTATTTTGCCAGAGTCGCTGAAACAGAGTATAGTTTACACACGGTTTGACTATTGATATATGGCTCCAAGTATTGATGTCTAGGTTGATGTAGGTCAGTTTGCAACCAAAGTCATAAGGCTTACAAGTATATCGAGAAGGTGACTACATTAACCCTTTCTCTAACGGGGGAACTCCTTTTAACTTTATTCTGGGTACTATTAGACGATGTAATTCAATATAATAGGGCTTCCAGTAATTACCTGTCCTGGAATTATCTCACTTTACCCGTTTTACTACCACAGATCCTTCTTAAACTGCACAAAATCGTCTAAATATAGCTAGAAAATTAAAACAAAAACGTCCCCGGTACAGAAGAGGTTAATGGAAAATTGATGACAATAACGCTCCTAATATATGCTCCTAATCACCAATCTGTTCTGTCTGTGGCACACACTCCAAATTTGATGGAGATATTCATAAACGTGAGAGTCTGCTTGCCAATGGACATTAAGGGGGGTCACAGGCTTTTTTCTCTCCTTTTATCTCTTTCTCTGGCTTGTATCTATTAAGCTCCATTGAGCCTACTGTTTTAAGACGTTAACTCCCATCCAGGTGTCGATATTTTCCTGGCGAGCGGTAGTGAGCCAGCAAATATATATTTTTGTTTTTGACAGCAAAGATAAATTTGTACATTTTTCGACAGAAAAATTTCTCCGGCGAAGCCGGATTTCCTCCATACAATGATGGCTCGCTATAGCTCGTCAGGAAGAAATCGACACCTGGATGGGGATAAACGTCTTAAAACAGTTGGCTGAATGAAGCCGAATCGATAGAAGCCAGGGAAAGAGAGAGAAGGAGAGAAAGATAAAAACAGCAGGTGACCCAACTTAAATGTCTATGCAGATGGCGAATATCATCTTGTGGACACTAATGCTGGGTTCACACATTCACGTATATGCTCCCGTACGAAGGTTTATTGGTAGTTGGCACCCGAATATTGGTAGTTTGGTCAAACGTAAGGGCATATTACGCAAAACGTAAATTAAATTGTGTACAGTCGGGGGGGTTGGTACGCATGGCGGGAGTAGCCACGCGGATCGGGGAGGCGGTTGGTGCGGGCGATGCCGCCCGGTATGTTTTGAAATTCGAATCAGTTACGGGGCTCGCGCTCACGTATGTCAAAAGTCGGGAACTTTTACGACCGTCCGGCCCACCACGGCCGTCTGACGGGAGCAGCCCCGTCAGACGTAGCCGCTCGCCCGTCAGACGTGAGCTGCTGCCATCAATCGTAAAATATTCCCGTCAAACGGGAAAGTTTACGTTCGTCGGGAAGTATATGGCAACACCGCCGCACTGCGGGCTGGCGGGAAGACGCGGCAACGATGTACGGGGGGGTATATAAGGACCAGCGGGATACACTACCGTCAGTCATACCTCTCACCATACCGGAGCAACAACCTACAGCCAACCCTGCCACCATGCCACCCTCTGCACGCTGCCCTGCCCTGCCCTGCCCTGTCACCATGAATAGCAAGAAAAGCGGGAAGAAGGTCAGGAAGGTTTCCCCTCCCACCTCTCCGCCTGCCCCCTCGATGCCTGCCCCCTCGACGCCTGCCACCTCTCCGGATGCCACCTCTCCGCCTGCCCCCTCGACGCCTGCCACTTCACCGCCTGCCCCCTCGATGCCTGGCACCTCCAACTCTGCTGAGCAGGCAGAATTTTTGATCAACATCGACGACGACGACGACGCCCCTGCCGAGTCTGTAGTTGTAGATCCGTTCAGGTTTCGTGAGGAATCGTTGGGGGTAGGGCTTCATCAGGTAGGCGCGCAGAGGGAATGCATCATCACCTGCTAAGAAGTATTCCGTTGGTGGTCCAGTGGGATCGGTAGAGATGACCTCGGCGGGGGGCAGTTTGGCGGTCTGTCTATCAAGCAACTTAGACAGACGGGTGTGTGCAAAGCCACCACCATCAGACTCTGACCCTATGGCACCAACGTCGACGTAGATGTACTTGTAGTTGGAGTCAACAATTGCCAACAGGACAATGGAAAAAACTTCTTGTAGTTGAAGTAATATGTGCCACCAAAGGAGGGGTTGCGGATCCGTATGTGTTTGCCATCAATGGCTCCTATACAATGCGGCAGGTTCCATCGTTCCTCAAAGCCGCTGGCAACCTCCTTCCATTCAGCAGGCGATTGTGGCGTTTTGAGCTCCTGATCTCCGTAGACAGAGATGAGGGCCTGGCATGTGTCTGGAACAATTTGGCTGATGGTGCTGTGGGCAACCCGAAAGGAGTATTGCAGGCTCCTGTAGGTTTCACCTGTAGCGAGGAAACGTAGGGTGATGGCCACCCGCAGACCAGGAGGAATGGGTTTTCGTCAGAACGTAGGTTTCCTCTGAATGATGGGGGTGACACGTTCCACAATCTCATCAAATAGTTGTTTGTCTACCAGGGAGCTTGTACATGTGTGGACAGTCTCTGGCCAACTCTTCCATCAGGTTCTCATAATGGCCATGTTCAAGCCTTCGTTGCAGATAAGGCCACACCCACACTGTCCTCTTGCTCCTTTCCTTCTTCTCGTGTTCCTCTTGATGGATGTAGTTTGCTATTGCAAGTAGTTTTAAGATTTCTATGTAGGAAAGGATCCATTTCATTAGCCGCGTGTTATGCCTGTTCTCCGGTTTGATTAGGGAGTTCACAAAATTTAACTCCTCCAGGATGAATTCCGTGATGTTGTTCATGGTGCCGAGGAAGGAGTGGGAATAGCAAAGGTGTGGCCAGTCCTGCCCTTTTGTAGTTCCCAGATTCCAACCCATACCTACGTGGTTGACAAAGACTGTCTTTGTCTGTGTTTGGACAGACGGGGTGTGCCTACGATTGTCCGGAACCGGTCCAGGTAGGTCCTAAACAATCCCAAGATGTACGGCCTCAGCTACGCAGGTCTTAAGGGGGCATGGCATGGGCGTGGCCTGTGTTCCCGCAAATCGGGCAGCCCATGCGGACGAATGGGAACATGCTTACGCAAGTCGCAAACACATACATAGTTCAATACGACTACATTACGACTGGCGTAACACTGGCCCCGTCACGGTACGTCTGTCGGGAAGTTCAATAGTCGTGGCTATAACGGGCGTTCACGGCCGGACTACTCCCGTCAGAACACAAAATTAGCGATTACGCCAGACGGGAGCTGTCGGAAGCAATATACGTGAATGTGTGAACCCAGCATTAGACTTCAACCACGATAACAAGTTTTGAAATATATATTTTGGAAAAATTAAATGTTTGTATATGTATGTACAGTATGTATATACACTGGCACTTTTCCCAGTTTTCCCCTTGTTTTATGGGGATGACCGACTCGAGACAGAGCTCGAACATGGACATCACACACATAACAAAGACAAAACAAAACAAAATACAAAATTACACACATCTAGGTCGTCCAGGAGAAACAAACTTAATGAAATCAGTGGTATGGACTCATACATTTATAAAATAGCGTCAGCCCACACGAAATATAACTAGCTTAAGGAAGCACAAACCAAGCCAATCACATTCTTACCCCTGACAAAGTCAGTATAATATGATATATTTATTTCACTCCAATCACCAAACAATAGAGCCAACACATTCATTTTTGTTTTATAATATACAGCTTCCTGATAAATTAATAAGTTAACAGGAACATTTTATGTTGCAGTTTTGTCTAAGCTAACATTCGTTATAGGATGAAATAGTCACAGTACCGTGAATAATTTAATGGATAAATTAGACGAACATGACGGAAAGTTTTTTGTTTTTTATTGTAGCGACACGACACTGGGTGTCGAAATTGTCGTGGCGTTAACCCCTTCTGTACCGGAGACGTCTTTTTAACTTTATTCTGGCTACTATTAGACAATTTTATTCAGTTTAAAGTGAGTCTCCAGCAATTAACGGCTTCGAACTATCTCCCTTAATCCTCTTTACTACCACAGATCCTTCTTAAACTGCACAAAATCGTCTAAATATGGCAAGCATATAATAAAAAAAAGACCCGTCGGTACAGATGGGGTTAAGCAATGCGTTTCTCTATTATGTGAGTTTAATTTCACCAACCCATTAATACTAAACTAACTCAGTATAATTAAGAGATCTGCCTCTTTCCATATCGACCTACAATGCAGAGATAATAGTTTCATCAGTGCGAGTCAGCTTATATAGTTAGACAACATCTAGTAAGCAACATCACTTAGCACCTTAACCCCCCGATGGGCCGGTTTTCTGGAACACTTTCTCCCTCATGTTTAGCCCCATTAGTTTTCAGATGTTATGATGTTTGCCCATTTAGTTAGTCGATTTTTAGACCTTTCGCCCCATTTCGTCGTTAATATTTAACATTTCGTGCTATTTAGGTGTCATTGTCTACCGAAAAATGTACAAATTAATCTACAAGGGGGATCTAATGGATGTTTTTTAAATTTGATAAATAATGAATAGGCCTACATGCAAACATCGCCCAAAAAGTGAACCATCTCCCCTTAAACCACATAAAGAGAAGACAATGCTGAATAATTTTCGTCCATGCTTACACGTTGCTTAACATTTTCTGTACCGTCGACTTTTTTTGTATATGATTTCAGCTACATTTAGACGATTTTATAAAGCTTATGAACAATATATGACAGCTAAGAGGATTGAGATAAACTGTAGTCTTTAAATGGGTAGACATAATTGCCAACCTCACTAAAATCGTCTAATAGTTGCCAGAATATAATGAAAAGGATGCCACCGTTACTGTACGGGTTAAACAAGACCTGTACCAGATTTGACAGCCCCATTTAGCAGAGATTAGTGATCCACCAACAATATTTCTTAGCATAATTTTGACATATTTTACCAAAATTATGTTGTATCTTCGGTCGCTGAATGTGTTTTTTTTTGTTATGAGGAAAATTAAATATTAAGGATATATTATAGGTGTGGTACCGTAGCAACTCTACCGTACAGTCGAGCTAATAAGTGATGTCTCGGCACCAATTAAGTTTTGATCAATAATTGGTATCAGCAATATCTAAGCTTCATTTCTTCATATCGAGTGAAATATACAAGCATGTTCTTACTCTTACCCACCTATTCAACATCTGACAGACATTAATACAACACAGAGTGAGCCAAACGTAATGACAACTGGGACATGACTTATTAGCGCGACCGTACATTGTATTTGATATTAATGTTAAAGAACGGGGTGTTACTTATTATACATTCTATAGATTATTTTTCCTGTGAACGTGCAACAAAAGCTTGGACAGTAGAACGTGTGGGTATGTTAAACTAAACAAGCTGAATGCAATTAAGGGGGTAGTACTCGCTTTTTATGGACCCCCTTCTCCTTCATGTTTAGCATATTTGTTTTGAGATTTTAAGACGTTCGTTCCGTTAGTTTGGCGATATTTGAGAACTTTTGCCTCATTTTGTTTTTTCAATATTAAAACCTTTCGTGCCCTATAGGTGTCAATTTATTCCTGGCGAGCGATAACGAGCCTCTAATGTTTTAAGTAACCGGCCTTCGGCCGGATTTTTTGTTTAACCGAAAAATGTCCACATTTATCTTGAAAGGGGGTTTAGTGGGTGTTTTTCTAAGCTTGATGGAGGTCTAGCGAGGAAACTCAAAAATAAATAAATAAATAAATATATAGCCCAAAAAACAAGCACTACCCCCTTAATTCACACCCAGTAAATTCCAGGCTTATTGTTAATCTAGATGATACAAACAGGGTCAAGTACAAACGCATCAGATCATGTATGTTGAGCTTGGTCATATTATGATCATGTATTTAACCCTGAAAGGTTTATGATAAGATGAATTATGAATATGCAAGTGTAAGACAAAAGGTTGTCTATAGAACATAATAATATCCACTATGCTATTATGGGACCTCTGTTGCATGTAGTTTTCACTTGCATTAACCCACCGAGTACCAGGCAATATAATATAAATGTACACTCCAGGTCCGGTAGGTTGTCAAAAAAAAAAAAAAATCCAGAAAACATCTGGAATGAGTTAGAAATGAAGGAAAAACCACAAAAAAACTATCCCCCTAGGTTATTATGGGGTCCTGCGGGGAGAGGGGAGCCCGAAAGTTGGAATTTATATGGAGAAATGGGTAGGCAAAAACATGCAAAAACAAGTTTTTGCACGCTCACGCGCACACAGCTAGACTTTGAGGGTTTTCAACTATTGGCATTGTTGCATGGGATACTTACGTAGTTCTCATACAAATCTGAGCCCTCTAGGTGTCATAGAACCGGAGTAATTAACCGCGACGCACCCTATGTGGCGCTGGGGTTTAGCGTTACATACATTGCCGATGCATATGCTGCAGCGCTGGGGTCCAGTGGGTTAAGGGGAAGTATCCGCTTATATCATAGATCCCTTCTCCTATATGTCTATCCCCATTACTTTTCAAAGTTAAGACTTTCTCCCATTTTTGTTGTCAATATTAAGACCTTTTGTGCCATTTAGGTGTCAATTTTGTTATGGCAAGAGATAGCGAGCCTGTATTTTAGGAGGAACCGGCCTTCGGTAGGGACGTCTTTCTACTGAAAAAAATTACACATTTATCTGGAAATGGGGTCTTTGGGATGTTTTTAGTTTTTTATAGCTTGATAGAGGTCTACGGAGAAAATTAAAACAAATTTATATACCGGTAATAATAACAAACAAATGAATAAAATAACGTCCCCTTAATTCCCTCACCCAAGCACACTCAGACAAACTTCCAGCAAGAAGGGAAGACGTTAAGCCGGAGTCACACGAGCCCTTTTTCGAGCAATTTGTATGGGCAATTATGGTCTGGAAGCTTAAAAAAATACACTTTATCAGAATTCCGCCGTCTAAAATAATCTACCTTTAGTCTAGTTACCGATACCAGTGCGAAAATGTCCCAAAATAATACGAGAAAAAAACTCGCTCACGGTAAATTGACGGAGAAAGCGCTCGTGTGACAACAGCTGTAGAGGAGAGACAGAGAAAGAGTTTGCCTAGTCAGGAAGTCAGCACGGAAACAACAGATTTTTAGTACAACAGGAGGAACACCATCCGGCCAATACGCCTTCTTAGTATTAAGCCCAGAGAGGGTAGACAATACATCTTTAGTAGAGATTAGGATATTAGGCATAAGTAGGAGAGAGGAGGGTGGAGTGGGAAGAATAGCACCGGAATCATCCAAGGTGGAGTTTCTTGCAAAAGTTTGAGCAAAGAGTTCAGTATTGTCAGAGGAAGAAGTGATGGTTGTGCCATCAGAGTGGAAAAGGGGAGGGAAAGACAAATTGTTCGGAGAGGTTTCTGGCTAGATGCCAGAAAGCTTGGGAAGAGCTAAAGTTGGATAGTTCAATGCATTAATTATTGATGAAAGCATGTTTGGCGAGTCTAAGAACAGATTTGGCTGGATTCCCGGCAGAAACATGGGAAGAATGAGATTCTTTGAGTTTTAAGGCGTTGGTACCGTTTGAATGCTTCCACCTTGTTGCGGACAGCCGTAGAACAAGCGTGAGTAAACTAAGATTTGTTTTGCATTAGACTGAGAGAAAGAATATGGAATATATGCTTCCATGCCCGAGAGGATTAAGAAGTTATTGCATGATAGTGTGGCAATCCCAACATTGACGTATGGGAGCGAAGTATGCACGTTGTTAGAGAAACATAAATCAAGAGTGAGGAGGGTAGAAATAACTTACTTGAGGAGTGTATCTGAACTTACATGGACAGATAGAAATACACCTAAGAATGTACGAGAATTTTGTGGAGTGGATGTGCTATCGAGTGTGAAAAGGAACACCTCGCTTTTTTTCTCTTTCTCTCCCTCTCTGTTTGGCTTGTATCCATTAGGCCCCATTCAGCCTACGGTTTTAAGATGTTTACCCACATCCAGGTGTTAATATTTTCTTGGCGAGCGTTAGCGAGCCAGCTTATATAGTTTTTGTTTTGACAGCAACGATTTTTTTACATTTTTCGATAGAAAAATTTCTCCGGCGAAGCCGGATTTCTTCATACAATGCTGGCTCGCTATCGCTCGCCAGGAAAAAATCGACACCTGATGGGGATAAATGTCTTAAAACCAGTTGGCTGAATGGGGCCGAATGGATACAAGCCAGAGAAAGCGAGAAAAGGAGGGAAAGATAAAAAAAAAAAACGGTGATCCCCCTTAAGGTGGCTCGGTCATTGGGAACATATGTTGAGGGAGAATGACTACGAGATGGTACGAGAGTAAGGTGGAAGGGCAGAAAGAAAGAAGCAGACCGAGAGAGAGGTGGAAGGATGGAGTTGAGAGGTTTATGAGTGAGAGTGATAATGGGTGGGAGGAGGGGCGCCTGTTGACTGAGGACAAAGGTGATTGCTGGCGATTCCTTCGTGGCCACCCCGTCGGGTATCAAGGGATACATAGAAAATTGTCGATAACATCTCTTGTGTGATAGCTCTTCTATTCTCCCAATGTTTAGCTATCTTAGGCAATCTCCCGCACATCACACTGCCCAAGAGCGGCCCTCTGCAGAACCCTAACTAACCTGACAAGCAGAAGGGTGGGGGTGTGTATCTGGCGGTATATGAGATGAATATATAAATAATGTATAAATAAAGTATATACGGATTTCATTCTTCTGTGGAACAAAAAATATACAAATGAAGATCCAATCTCTAATCTCACTAGACTAAGCAATGTACAGTGTGTGTGTGTGTGTGTGTGTGTGTGTGTGTGTGTGTGTAATGTTGGTGGGGACGGGGAGAGAAGGTATAGATTAATGTAGACAAATCTGACAAGCTAAACTGTGGGCGAGTCTAATCTCCTCCCACACCGGACTGAACAACAACACTGTGTATGTGTGTGGGCTATATGTATATAACTGTGGGTCAAGTCAGTTCTTCTTTATACCAGTCACCTTCCACCTCTGGCGCACGGCGGCTTAAAGAGGACCAAACCGGCCGCGCCCTCCGCCAACTCCTCCAACAGGAGTTGTAGCAACAGGAGTTTCAGCACCAGTGAAAAATATGGTTCTTGGTCAGTTCAGAGGGAAATATTCTTGGCTATAGTCTATTCGCTGTAAGTAGGCGAGAAATCATGAACTATATCCTCTGTATCTCAAAAAGGGTTAGAGCAAATTGGCTGTAGGTTTCCATATCTATTCCTTAACCGACTCTTCCCAAATGGTAGAAATGTTAGCTCAATTACTCTAGTCGTTTTTGAGTTACAGAGGTTAGAGGTCATGATTTCTCGCCTACTTACAGTGTATAATTATACTATAGCTATATTACTGGATATAACCCAGGTTCGAATCCTGGTGGATCACATATATGCTTTCATTAATTTCATTGGAGGTGTTTGGTGTTGTGGTGAAATTAATAAAATATGGATTAGCTACATACTAAAAGGTAAGGAAGAAGTATGAATTACCCACTTAACTTTCTTGGGTTCGAGAAAACTTGAGTGTAATTATGTACCCCTACTGCTCATCCCCCAAGTGCCAGTTGAGCTACCGGGAGATGATACACTCATGTTATCGCTCGGTTTTAACCCACAATATTATATTTACATGCAATGCATTATGCATCCAAAGAGTGGACAAACCCCATACTATTAAAAGAACAAAAAAAGAACACACACACGGGAAAAACAATCCCATAAAATAAGATAAACACATTGAAAATCGATATATAAGAAATATTTAATCGTTTTCCAAGTTCACACCGTCGTAACTTTGTTATAAGTATTTGAGTATGTATATATGAAATTAGAAATATCTTTCATGCTCATTACATATGTAGCATCAAGATTTAATTATCATCAATAGTTGATTTGATATTTGATATGAATAACATAACGATCACTCTTTGGCGAAAACAAATAACTATGCGCAACCAAAATATTAATTCAACAGCGAGTTTCAGCAACAACAATTACGTTTAGTATATTCACATATATCTCAATAGAAAGAAGAATAGTTGATATATAAAACACTTATAGCAAAACCCACAAAATAATATATTTTGATCGATAAGAGTTATGTTGACCGATACAATGTTGACCGATAAAATGTTATGTTTTCCAACATCCCTTCACTTCACACCGTAATATATAGGTATTTTCAGGGACGACAGCACATTTTTATATATAATGTGACTAGTATTGTTCACATACTTTTTAAAAATGAAATCAAAATAAGTCTATCATTAATAGTTCTAGTATATGAATATAATATAATAGAACATTATTTTATGCTCCAGTTTCTCGAACTCGTGTACGTTCATCATTTCCGATATATTTTGTTCCAAGCTGGTTTAGAGCTATAAGATATAATAACATGCATAGTTAGTGGCGTTATGAAAAGATTAAAAAAACCCGAGGTCTTTACTCCTAATAATAGATTTTATACGAATATGTACAAATCGCCGATCGTGGGACCAAATATTTATGTTTCATAATGGTCTCATGTTGAAGCCAGATATACCATATACTGATATTGGCTTACACTTTATAAATATTGCAAAACAAGTATTCCTATATATAAAACCCTATCACTCTAAATTCTCTTAATTCGAAATTGCATAAAGTATTTATCTTCCCTTGGTCTACTTTTAGATAGTCAGTATGGTTTCCTTAACCTCTCCGCGGCGGACAGGGGGTTTTCTACAGGGTAAGACTGTGCGCACCTATGATGATTTTGGGACCTATTGCCAATTTCGATAAAAAGTACATCATCGTGTAGGGAATGTTTGCGTGCATTGGCCCATATATATTTGACCCCCCAAAAAATGTCTTGGGGGGGTAGGGGAACGGTCCGTAGTTGAAAAATGTGGAGCGAATGGCACCGCGCGGCTAGATTGTCATCGAGCGGCGAGATTTCCCTGCCGAATATTTACGCGCGCAGGGGATAGAAGGAGAGGGAGGAGGGGGTGGGTTACCGCGTATTATCACGTATATCTCCTTTTTCGAGCCCTTTTAGGCTATTTAGAGTATGTATACGTGTGTAGGGCACCCATATAACAATGAATATGCCTCATAGTGACCAAAAATTGCAATATATAAGGGAATTATAAGAGAATATTTAGGCGGGAAATGAAGATGCGTTGGAGGTTTGGCGGCAATTTATGAGCTGAGAGTGTGGTTTACGCCATACATATCACGTATATCTTGTACGTAGAGCACTGTCACGCTATAATACAGACTTGTACGTATGTATACGTGCCATATATCAAAATATATACCGCATATAAACCAATTCATGCGATATTTACGCACATTATCAATGAGTTTCTATGCGTGAACCAAGGTGTGAGTGAGTTGTGGTGGGAATGAAAGGGGGAGAGGGTGTGTTACGCCATAAATATCACGTCAATCTTGTATTTAGAGCACTCTCATGCTATAATAAAGACGTGTACATATGTAGGCGTCCCATATAACAAGGAATATACCGCATATAGCCCAATTGATGCGATATTTACGCAAATTGTGAATGTGTTTCTAGCAGACGGAAGCCTGAAAGGGGGGGTTGGGGGTGGGTGGGTGGGAGGGAGGCATGCAGGGGTGCAGTGAGTGAGTGAGTCGTGGAGAGATGGAAGTCAGGCAGATCTCTAGATAGATAACCAGCTTAGTGATAATTGTGGAGGCGCCCCAGGCGTATTGATGTTTGGTATTTTGACCCTTATGTCTACCAGATGGCTGGTGTTCGTTGCCATCAACAGGTCTACAATAACATGAGTCAGGAATGGAGAGAGAGAGAGAGAGAGAGAGAAACTGAGACATGCGTATGTCGTACGTATAAATGGACTTCAGAATTGCATTTTTATGCAAGCAGACATTGCATTTTAGACACATGTGAAGTACCACAGAAACATGTAGGCCATTGACTGTAAATAAAGTACTATATTTATAGACCACCAGCGACGGTGCTGAGTCAACACAGGCAGATTGCCTGTTGTGATAGAGGGCTAAATATAGACTGGTGTCTCCTTACACCTGCGAAAGGGTAGATTGCCACCAGAGAAACGTTTACTTATTTATTTCGAAGTAATATGCAATCTAAATGTATATTCGAGACCTACTGCAATTATTTGTATGACAGTCATGACTATGTATAATCCAATATACGCGCGTAGGCGAGACATAAGAAAGGTGGTTGAGCAATTTTCGACACCCACACAGTTATTATTCATTTTTATTACAATATTATACAATACAAATGTATTTGTGAAGAGTATTTTATCCATTATTGTATTTATACCAATTTTGTTCCCAGACAGAGCTGCTGTAGCTGGAGAATCAAGGAGCGGCAAGGGTCACCTCGTGACCGCCTGACCGTGTGAAAATGAGTGGAGTCACACTGAGAGGGGCAATTTTGCTGAGTGTTTGGGCAATTTTTGACAGAATAAAGTTATATAATTACTAATTCTTGACAGAGACAAACTATTATAAACCTTGGCATGATATAATTGATAATCCCATCAATTTACAAACGTAAATTGGTGGGATAATTCATTTTTTTTTGTATATGGTCATTTCGATTGTAGACACGAAGTTTTGAGTGATATTTGGTATGAGCTCCTGTGGCATGGTTGGTAAGGTCGCGGACTGGAAAACTCAAAGTGTCGTAGGGTAGTGGGATCGAATCCAGGAGGGGGTTATGGGGAAGGTTTTATATTGTCTAGAAAAAATGTTTATAAATTTTTTTTTTTACAAGATCATGCCATTGTATTCAAACAATATGAAATATTCATAGAATATATCATATTGTAAGAATACAATGACATGACCTTGTTTTCTTTTTTTCTATTTTTATTGTTTTATTTTATTATCATAGTAGGTTTGACATGATTTATTGAAACATATTTATTTTTGTACAATTCATTTGAGGTAAGAAAATAATTATATACACATTACTTAGGCTAATAACAAACATATATATTGATATACTAAAAAAATAAGGCATACTACTTGTAAATCTTTGAAACTTATAAACTAAATAATGAAACATACAATTATATAATGTAAAAGCTATATCACAGGGACATCTTTGGAACTTATACATTATATAATATATATGTTACATTATGAGGTAGCGTGATCAATTAGGTCAGGTCAGATAAGGTAGGGCGCGAGTCCAGGGCAGGGCAGGGCAGGAGGCGAGTCCAGGGCAGGGCACGGGGCGAGTCCAGGGCAGGGCAGGGCAGGGGCCGACACTCAGTAGTTCTTGAAGGTGTGGTAGTCCCTGAAGCAGTCACCCAGGCAGAGTGCAACTTTGCACTCGGCGCACATTGAGGTGACTCTTTTGGGTACATGGGGTTTCCTCACACTGGAGCTGCAGACGGTGCACTGCACCTGCCTGTGACGAGTGCCAATCAGCTCGGTGTTGGTTGTGTAGTGTCTTTCGACACCCAGCTGGATGCGGTCAGGAACGTGATCCCCACGCCATGCCGTACGTCTGTGAGTGGTGGTGCCATACTTCTCCAGGAGTTGGTAGGAGACGTTGTACACGAACTCCCGGAATTTCAGCTTCTGGTTTGGGGCCATATCCTTCTTCACCAACCACAAGTTGTAGGCGTTCAGCATCGTTATGTCAACTAGGTGGAGGAAGAGCTTGTGATACCACTTCACAGTCTTCCTCAGACACTCAACGCCTGACAGCTGACAGTCAGACTTGTCCACCAGGCGCATGTTTTTGGTGTAGTCCACTACCATGTCGGGCTTGTAGATTGTCTTCCTGGTTCGGTAGTGGATTTTGCCAGAATCCACCTGGGCACCTGTGTGGACGGTGGAAAGCAGGTGGACGTCTCGCTTATCCTTCCACTTCAGGGCTATCAGTTTCCCACACTTCTCGAGCTGCTTGTATTTCTGCCCCTTTCGTCGCCTTCTTCGCACATGCCTCTCGCGGTGTTCCTGGGCCAGGTCGTCTTCTGAAGGTGTGTCACTGGAGGAGGCATCTGTGAGAGGAATGACATCACCTGTGAACTTTGGCATAAACTTTCTTGTCTTTCTGACAGTCCCACATGACCCCGTTTGGTTGTCATAAAGAAACTGGCAGAGAGCAGGAGAAGTATACCAGTTGTCAGTGTAGATGATGTGGCCTTTGCCCAGGTAAGGTGCCAACATTTTCCTGACGATGGCACCTGACATGCCCATGGGGTCATTGGCAGCGGCTTTCGGTACGTCAATGTCAGTTCCTGTATACACGATCATGTCAAGCACTATTCCAGTTTCACAGTCGCACAACACGAAGAGCTTGATTCCGAACCTATGCCTCTTCAAGGGGATATACTGCTTGAAAACAAGACGTCCTTTGAAGAGCACGAGCGACTCATCAATCACCAAATTGAGGAAGGGGTAAAAGTATTTCCTATACCTCTCCAACAACATGGTGAACACATCCCGAACTTTCCATATCCTGTCAATCCTGTTAGGATTTTCGTTGTCTGCAAAGTGCATAAATCTTAGCAGCAACAAAAATCTGTCACGAGTCATGAACTTATTGAAAGTTGGGGTGGCGATGAGAGGGTCGTGCTTCCAATAGTGTTGCAACACATGCTTCTTGATCAGAGGCATGAGGAACAACAAGGCAAAGAACGTCAGAAATTCTTCCACAGTCGTATCCACCCAGCCTCGTATTCTCGCTTTTGGAGAAAGGACGTCCAATCTGCCAAACACCCACCTGTAGTAGGCGTTTGTTTGGGCAACGATGTACGTCATTACCTCCATGTCGAAAAAAGCGAGGAAGAAGTCGCTTTCGTTCGCTTGATCATCACAGGGCCAGTCGTCAGTTGTTCCTGACGTCCCAGGATTGAACTGGGGCACGTCAGGTACAAAATTGACCCCGTCAGACCAATCGAACGAAGGCATGCCAGGGATCGGAATGTCGTCTGCGTCTGCTTCTCTGCGTCTGAAATATCGCTTCCATGGTCGCGATACAGCACTTCATCATCATTACCCTCCTCTTCACTTGACAGACGATGCCCTTCCTCGTTTTCGTCACCGACGTCGGACTCACTCCCACTGTCCACTCCCAAATCCCCCCACCCTTGGTCCCGTGCTAGGGCTTCGTCGTTGAAACCCGGGCTGCCAATGTCCTGCGAATCACCATCAAACAGCAGGGCGGCATACTTAGATGGTGTAAGAGTTTTCCGGGTCACTTTGGCACGTGCGGGAGTCTTATGGACAGGGACAGCAGAGGTGGTGGCAGGGGCGGCGGCAGGGGCGGCGGTGGCAGGGGCGGCGGCGGCAGGGGCAGCAGTGGTGCGTGGTCTTGATGGCAAGATGATGGTGGTGCCTGTCGCCCTTCTCTCTGTTCCTTGGGCAGGGGCGGCATGGGCGGCAGGGGCAACAGGGGCAGCAGGGCCGGCAGGGACACCAGGGCCAGCAGTCGCTTTCCCAGTCGCTTTCTCCCCTTTCCCCTTCCCTGTTCCTTGGGCAGGGGCGGCAGGGGCGGCAGGGGCGGCAGGGGCAGCAGGGCAGGCAGGGACACCAGGGCCAGCAGTCGCTTTCCCAGTCGCTTTCCCTCTCCCTTTCCCCTTCCCCTTCCCTGTTCCTTGGGCAGGGGCGGCAGGGGCGGCAGGGGCAGCAGGGGCGGCAGGGGCGGGAGGGGCAGCAGGGGCGGCAGGGGCAGCCGGGCCAGGGGCGGCTGGTGGTGTTGGTGGTGGTAGGGGCACTGTGGCTGGCGTACGGGTTCTTTTCCCTACGCCCGTGCCTTTCATTTTTCCTGCCCCCGCAGGTAATGCAGCCCTAGGGCGGCCTCCTGCGTCGCTGGTACCGGTGGCAGGGGTGGCAGGGGTGGCAGTGGTGGCAGTGGTGGTGGTAGTGGTTGTTGCAGTGGCCTAGGTCGTGGTGGCAGTGTCCCGAAAGACCAATGACCTCTGTGCCATTGCCCTGCTTGCACGTGTTTTACGTGCTTTTGGTGCTGGTGATTCGTCCTCTGAGCTGTAGGGCGTGTCGTACTGGTAGCTAGGGTCTTTGGCAGCCACCCTCTGCCTTCCACGGCGGCTAACACCACCAGAAGGAGGGCTGGTTGTGTCATCAGGGAGCGAGCGTGAGGGACGTGTAGGCTCCATGACTAGTGCGTGGTTACTGGTGCGGTGGTGCTTGCACGAGTGCGGGGCGAGCGTTTGGCGGGGTGGTATCGAGAGTTGACATGTAGTACTATACCCACACCAATTTTCAGCCGCCTGGCTATAAACGCGCGGTTTTGGTACGTGTTCAAAGTCTCTGCTCTTAAGAGTCTCCCCGCAGTGCGCCGGGGGAACTCTTAAGAGTCTCCCCGCAGCTCCCGGGTTAAGGGCCACACTACTGGTGATCTCCTTGCTTATCTTACTAACTCTTGGTCATCCTTCTTTCGGGACTTCGGTGAGACTTTTTCTATTGCGCTAGACATACCAAAGGCCTTCGATAGAGTCTGGCACAAATCTCTACTTTTCCAATGTATCGAGTATTGTTCACATGTGTTGGGAGGTTCCACCCATTGGGGTAGGTGTGGTGGAGTTGTCTTGCCACTGGACTGGTAATCCAATGGTCCCGGGTTCAAATCCCGATGTATCAATGGGAAGATATTATTGGAATGGATGCTGTACCTAGTATCAGTGTATTACCACAAAGCCCACCGAATCGCTGTTGTTCCTTGATTAAATAGCACTGTATGAATATTCCCATATTCAAAATATGCTACAGGGGAGTAATGCTTAGTGAGTAAACTGCTCAATAGATGCCGTTCTGAGAGTGAGGGTCCGAGTCTGGGGGATGAGACAGTGAAGCACAGAAGGAGAAGCAGCTTCAGTAATGGGGCTGCTTCAGGCCGTGAGTAGAGCTCTAAGTGCTTCACATGTCTCACTCCCGAGACTGGAACAAGAGCTCACGGGCTTCACCGTGTTGAGCGGTTGGATATACAGGCTCTCTGCCTATGCCCGAGAGAGAGTAGTTGGAATGTAGAAAAGAAAAACAAAAATATATATATATAATACATATAAGCATATGCCTCAACTCACTTCCTCATACTAGTTCCCTGTGAACTCTGTCTACACTCTACACACTGCAATGTTGCATCTTTTTCACTCTTCTATCGCTATTACAACAATTCGTGTTCTTCAGAGCTCTCTTAATGCATACCTCTCCTTTGCCGCGACTGCGAGGCACCCTCCTTTCAACACATTCCCACTCCTATTCTGTCCAGCTCTCCAATCCAAGAATTAGAAACAAAATATTAGTCTTTCTTCTACTCAACAAGTGAACTATGGAATTATCTCCCTCAATCAACCTTTCCTTCATCCTATGACTAAGATTGCTTTAACTTTGTGTGTCCAGGCATTTTGACCTCAACGTCCCATGAATTTGACTCTGTCACTCTTTTGGTTTTTTTGGGAGACACACGTCACTGGCAGCCTGCCTTTTGTATCCTTCATACATATCGGACAAAAATGGCAATCATTATATCCATAAGTGTAACTAAAATACTTGTTGCAGTAATATTATAGTATTTCAATTCCATTGAAACTAATCTGCATGATAGTTTTTTATAAAAAAATCCACTTAATACATCACTTCATTTCATAGTTTGGTTAGAATTATAAAGATTACCATTTGTTGCTCTCCAGCATAATTAAATTAGTGTACATGTGAGAGTCACTTTGTTGATTAATGTTTAACCCCTTCAGCACTATGACGCCTTTTTACCTTAGATTCAGGCTAAAGTTAGACGACTTTATGCAGCTTAATATGGATCTATGCTATTCAGAGGGCTTATTGAGATAGTATTTACCCCTTTGAGTTCTAGAGGTTGATTATAAACTAAATAAAAGAGCCTAGTGGTAGCTCGACCAAGGTGAAAATTACATCATGTTGCTGAAGGGGTTAATGTCGAAAAAATGTGAGGGAGACAAAAGGCGGAACTGTCTGTAACGAGTGCCTCCTCCAGAGTTGAAAGAGTGACAGGGCCAAGATCAAGGGACGTTCGAGCCAAAATGCCTGGACACACGGAGTTTGAGGCAATTTAAGTCATAGAATGAGGGAAAGACTGATTCTGGGAGTGTTCCAGAGCTCAGCTATTGAATAGAAAAACAAATTGAGAATAACGTTGCACTCTTGGGTTGACGAGTTGTACAGAGTAGGGGTGGGATTGTGTTGCAATACGGGTGCTACTTGTTCTACACTGAGAGAGCTCTGAGGAACACTGATTATTGTAATAGCGGTAGAATAATGAGAAAGATGCAACATTGCGGCGAAGAGAGAGAGACAGCAGAGAATTGGTGAGTGGACGTAAATTAGTAAAATTGCCAAACTACTGGGCTGAACGTCATACAATCTGAAAACTAGTGAAGCTAAACATGAGGAAGAAGGTGGACCAGAAAAACGACCCATCTCCCCTTAACCTAACCTACTCTGTCTTAGCCTAACCGATCCTAACCTGTGGTAACCTATTGTATCCTATTGTGTACCAACCTGACTTATTATAAATTAATCTAATCTAACCTATCCTAACCAAACAAACCATACCTGACCTAACTTATCCGGCCTATTGTATGCTATTCGCTCCTAACCTACTCTCATTAAACCTAACCAAATATGTAGTATTTTATCCTTTCCTTGCATATTATGTTGGGTTTGTTACCGCCGAATTTAATATCCTATCATGCACTTTTGTAATCATATCTCCAATAGCACTTCCCAAACCTATCTAAGCACACCTAAGTACTTACCCATAACTCCTCTTTCACTCTATCTTCTGTCGGTACATACACACACAATCACCCACGACTGTAATCCCACTTTCAATTTTACCTACACAATCCTCCAACCAAGAGATCAATACTTCCTAGCAAGAGATCCATACTCCCTAACACGCGCCTTCCACCTATTACTTATATTCACGCTCTCATTCTCACTCACTCCAGCATACGCACCCATTCTCAAGCCTATTCTTTCATATATTAGATATATTAGATTGGATATATTAGAGCTAATTCTAAGAAATCCAAAGATAACCGTATTAAAGATAAGTCATGTCCACTTTAAATTATTCCTCTAAAATTTTAGACAAAATTAATGTTAACAGTCTTATTAATTCAAAGAAAGTTAAGTCCATGTTACCAGATGGTTGTAAAGATTTCAAACCATTAATAGTGTATTCATATGAACGACCTGTTGGGTCTATTATTTGTAATTATAATAAAGTTTTAGGAAATCTTTCAGATAATGATATTTTCAATAATAATAAATGCGTGTGTGAAAGAGTCATGGATATGCCAGCTAGCAGACGTAATGCACTAGCAAAGTTCATTTATAGTCCGATATGTCACATATTAACAGGTGATGTAGAACTAGTTAAACATTTTGCAAACGACAAATTAGCGGAGCTATGTCGTAAAGGGTTTAAATTTAGAATAGGGAGTAATAAAGTAACATGGGACATAATTTTAAAAGATATTGTTTTTTCAGTCAATACATTAAAAGATAAATTGTTAAACATCGCGTGCTGTGATGGGAGAGAACTAGAAGCATGGTCTAAATTATTAATTAAGTTAATTAGAAATAACATTTAATCGCTTAAAAATGAATTTAATCTTTCAGATTTTATAGACTATAATTATAATAAGCTTAAAGCTGATTTAATAAATTTACATAAACATTTTGTAATCACTAGAGTAGATAAAGCCAGCAATAATTATAGCTTCACATGTAAGAAATTTTATCTTGAAAACATGAAAAAAAATTAGGTATTAAGGGTAACATATTACGTAAAAATATTTGCGGTAATTCTGTTTATGAAATTCAAAATAATCTGAATATTGATAACTTAATCGATGAACATACCAAGACAAATATAACATTTAACATAAGAACATAAGAACATAAGAAAATGGGAGTCTGCAGAAAGCCGATTGGCCTAAGCAAGGCAGATCCCTGTCCCACACAACCCCAATTACAAAGCCCAATTATAGGCTCAACACTCTAATACCCTGAGGATCATCTTACCAAAACGGTTAGAGATTAACGCAGGATTACGGGGGTCTGCAGAGCGCTGATTGGCCCAACCCTGCTGATCCCCCTTCACACCCAACCCTTCTCGTCCATATGCTTATCCAATTTTATCTTAAAGCTCCCTATCGTTTTTAATCCCACTATAGCACTTGGTAGTCCATTCCACCCATCTACAACTCTGTTACCAAACCAATATTTGCCTATATCTTTTCTGAAACGAAATTTATCTAATTTGAAACCATTGGTACGAGTTCTTTCGCTATCACTGAGCTTTAGTACATTTGTCATGTCCCCTTTGTTAATCCCACTAACCCACTTGAACACCTCTATCATATCCCCTCTAACTCTGCGTCTCTCTAACGAATGTAAGCCTAATTTCTTCAACCTTTCTTTATACGGAAGATTTCTAATATTATGGATCATTTTTGTCATTCTACGTTGTACTCTCTCCAATGAATCTATGTCCATTCTGTAATAAGGACACCAAAATTGAACAGCATAATCCATATGGGGTCTCACTAATGACAAGTAAAGTTTTAAGATAACATCAGCAGTTCTGTTACTCACACTCCTTGAGATGAACCCGAGAATCCTGTTTGCCTTGTTTCGAACGCTTATACACTGTTGTCTAGGCTTCAAATCATTGCTAACAAACACACCTAGATCTTTCTCACAATTCGAGTTTTCTAATTCCACATTAGCTAGTTTATATTTAACATTTGTATGCATCTTCCCTATCTTTAATACCTTGCATTTGTCAATGTTAAACTTCATCTGCCAATTTACTGACCATTCGTGTAAGGTATCTAGATCCCTTTGGAGGCACTCTATATCTCTATCTGAATCAATTGTTCTCCCCATCTTGGTATCGTCTGCAAATTTACTTATCCTACTAGTTATACCTAAATCAAGGTCATTTATGTATATAACAAACAACAGAGGACCTAATACAGATCCCTGGGGGACACCACTTTTGACTGCTCCCCATTCTGACTTCGTACCATTTATGCTGACTCTCTGCTTCCTACCAATTAGCCATGACCTAATCCATCCCAACAACGCCCCACCTATTCCATGCGCCTCAACCTTTCTCATCAATCTCTCGTGGGGGACTCTGTCGAAAGCTTTACTGAAATCTAAATATATTATATCATATGACTTGTCATTATCTACTGCTTCATATACCTCTGAGAAAAAACTAAGCAAATTAGTAAGGCAAGAACGTCCCTGAGTGAATCCATGCTGAGAAGAATTTATTAAATTAAATGTATCTAAGTGGTTTCTAATTTTACTAGCAATAATTGACTCTAGTAGCTTTCCTATGATTGATGTAAGACTAATGGGACGGTAATTGGATGCTATTGATTTGTCACCTTTTTTGAAGATCGGAACTACGTTTGCAAGCTTCCAAGCTTCTGGAACTATACCTGTCTCCAATGACTTGTTAAATAAAAATGTTAATGGGTAACTTAACTCATCCCTACATTCTTTTAATACTCTAGCATATACCTCATCAGGACCAGGCGATTTATGAGGTTTCAGTCTGTCAATTTCCTTAAGCACATCATTTCTACTTATAGTAACCGTACTTAACCTATTTTCTATACTATCGCTATATACCTTACGGACTTCTGGAAACTGTGCCAAATTTTCATTAGTGAAAACGGAAAGAAATTGACCATTTAATGTACTGCACATTTCTAAATCATTTTCTGTCATTTCTCCTATCGAAGTTTTAAGGGGACCAATTACATCTCTAACCTTGGATTTATATAGTTGGTAAAAAGCTTTAGGATTATTTTTTGAGTCATTGGCAACCTTAATTTCATAATTTCTTTTTTCTTTCCTAATATCCTTTTTTACCTGTCTTGATAGATTCTGATAGTAAGCAAGTAGGTGAATTTCGCCTTTTCTAATTTTTCTATATATTCCTCTCTTTTGTCCTAGAAGATCTAATAGTCTATTATTCATCCATTTGGGTTGGTTCTGTGTTGATCTAAATTTTCTTTTGGGGATGTATTTATTTTGTGCATTGAATACTGACTTGATAAAATTATCGTATGTATCTACCAAGGTTGACGTCTCTTCCTGACTTAAGATGACAGGTGCCTGAGAAGGGGTACACTCATTTGGACACCTGGATCGACTTAATTTTTTGACCATAGGGTCCGCTAATAGGGCTCTTCTTAACCCACCATAATTGGCTTTTCTAAAGTCAGGTATTAATGTTGTATTCTCTCTGGTATTACCTTTCCATTGTATATTAAAATACACAGAATTGTGGTCACTATTTCCTAGGTGGTCCCCTATCTCTACATTATTTACCATATGTTCATTGTTACTGAAAACTAAATCGAGAATATTATTACCTCTAGTCGGCGTATCTATGAATTGAAATAAAAAACTATCTTGTACTACCTCTATAAACTCCTCAGAATCAGAGTCTCCTATTTGATGCTGCCAATCTATATTCGGAAAATTAAAATCCCCCATAATGCACACATTGCTAAACCTTGATGCCATTTTAATTTCCTCCCATAATGACGTTCCGTCATTTCTACTCATATTTGGCGGTCTATACATAACTCCAATAACTATGGTCTCACTACCTTCGTTAACCTCTACCCAAACACTTTCATTATCGTTATTTAGTCTAATACCTGATTTAATACAGCTTTTTAATGTACTCCTGACAAACACTGCTATACCGCCACCCCTCTTACTTGTTCGGTCATATTTAAACAAACTATATCCTGGTATATCAAATTCTGCTAAAAAATGCCTGGTTTCTGTATTAATCCACGTTTCAGTTAGCGCTATTATGTCTATATTTTCTTTGCTAAAAAACTTTGATATTAAACTTTCTGATAAGAACAAGTGCATTGCAAAATTATACATGTTACCTAAATTTCATAAAAGACCTTGTAAATATCGCTTTATTGCCGGAGCAAAATTTGCTACCACTAAAACTCTATCAGAACAAGTCGTAAATTGCTTAAAATATATTAAAAGTACTCATAAAAGATATTGTAATACCATCATGAGAAGAACTGGCATTAACTATTATTGGAGTGTTGACAATTCGTTAGAAGTTATTGATAAAATAAATACCATGCCGAAAGTTACCTCGGTACATAGCTTCGACTTTTCAACTTTGTATACCAATTTGCCTTTAGATTTAGTATATTCAGAGCTTTGCTTTATTATAGATTTGCACTTTGACAGGTTCGTTAGGAATGGTAATTATTTCATAAATGTTTATACATATTTTAATAATGCATCACTTAGCTCTACTCCCACTAGTTCTGTATATTTTGATAGAACTAAACTTAAAGATGCCCTTAAATTCCTCCTTTTCAATACTTATGTTAGATTCGGGCCGTACATTTTCAAACAAATATTAGGAATTCCTATGGGTGGAAATGCTAGCCCTTTAATTGCAGACTTATTCTTGCTTGCTTTAGAATTTAAATATATAAAAGACTTAGTTGACAGTAGCAAGAAAAATAAAATCCCAGAAAAATTAGCACTTGCTAAACTGTTAAGTAATAATAGTAGATATATTGATGATATTCTTGTTTGCAATTTGTTAAATTTTAATCAAGTTGCTAAACTTATTTACCCTAATTCTATTCCCCTCACACAATGTAACGTAAATTATAAAGTTGAAAAATTTCTTGATATAAATATAGAGATTGTTAATGAACAGTGCATACTTAATTAAAGTATATCACAAAGTTGATGATTTTAATTTTAACGTAATAAACTTTCCTTTCCCTAGTAGTAATATCGATAGTAAAATAACTTATAATTGTTTTTATTCCCAATTAATAAGATTTTGTAAAATCTGCACTAAAGTAGATGACTTTTGGGCTAGAGCTAGGTTACTATACAGACTCTTAGTGGACAGAGGTTTTGAGGCAAGTAAATTGTTCCATAAATTTTTTTTTTTTAGTGTCAATTATTGTGAATGTATTCTAAAATTTGACATCAATAATTTTAATCAAACATTTTTAACTTGAAGTTTCTTGTATAACCTCTGCTTACTTTTTGTCTGTATTTATTGTTTTTTGTCTGTATTTATTGTATATCTTTTTCTTTTCTTTTTCTATTATTAATATTAATATTGATGATTTTTTAAATTTATTGTTCTTGTTAAAAGAGTACTCTTTGTTTAAATCTGTTGTTACTTCATATTTTGCAATTATTTGTCTTTATATTATATGTATTCATTGTCGATAGTATCAATTGCTTAATTTTGCGATTTCCTTAGTTTCTTTGTGCTATAAATGTAGGTTATTTGTAGGGTAGTTATTGATAGGGGTCACTTGAGGCATGCTATGCTTACAGGTACCTACCCGATAGCACTATCGTTAGTGAGTGCTGTACTGTATTGTATATATTATTTTGTAATAGTATAGATATCTTATCAATATTTGTATTTTGTACTATTGTTAATGTCTTGTCATGTTGCAAATTTGATTTTAAATAATATTTTGACATTTAACATGTAGTTTCTTTATTCATGCAGAGTTTAGTAAAATTTGCCAGAACGTCCCGGACTTCCCAAACTTGACTACTTCCTTTAACGTGACGATAGTGCGTTGTTATATGTGCGATTAGTTTGCTTGGGAAACAGATTAACTTGCTCATGTAGTAATGTACACCCTATTGTGTTCTTTTATTTAATAATTTTCATTTTAGTAAGCGTTGTTTCCACATAGCGATTTTGATAATTTAATTTGACTTTATATTGTCCTTGTCTCAATTTTGGTTTGTTTAGTTTGCAAGTTTTACATTTTAATACATATACAGTACCCTTCCCTTTAGTCTCGGTCAGTCCAGCTTAGTATTGCTAACGCTCCCAGAACATCTGTCTCAATTGTGTGATCGTTCACACCTCTTACAATATAGGTAACTAGCCATAAACAGCCTTTGTGTGGTCCTTGCTCATCTACAGTTTATCCGTCTTAGTCCGAGTATTTTCATTCGCTATTCTTTTTTGCCAGTTACTTTTTACCGGGAGAAGGTCGCAGGCCCAACCAGTCAACCTTTTTAGTCACCTTTTACAGCACACAGTAGGCATGAAGGGAATATTCCAAACCCTATTGAAATGAAAAAATATAAATTTCAAATAAGCAGAAAGTAAATTAGAATATATAGGCTTACCCC
This sequence comes from Paralithodes platypus, assembly GCA_032716605.1. Lineage (NCBI taxonomy): Eukaryota > Metazoa > Arthropoda > Malacostraca > Decapoda > Lithodidae > Paralithodes > Paralithodes platypus. Next base: position 11,952,908 of record CM064502.1, read on the forward strand.
TTGAATTGCGGCGGTTATAGGTAAGAATACGCTATTGCGGGCCGCTTGCAGCTTATTTCCGTTCACTATATCTCGCCCTAGTGCCACAAATATGAGTGAACGGAATGAGAATATTCTTTGAAAAATTAAGCTAAAAGCTCCCTATACAAGTCTAGTTAATTCATTCATATCTCTCGTGGCCTTGAGGGGTATGGGACTGTAATCTCTTTGTTGTTGGGTGGCCAATGAGCCCATCAACAAGCACTTTCGGGTTTCTCTACTCGCGATAACTTGATGAAATGGTTATATATTTTTGCAACTAATGTGTTTATGTCGTGTAACATGAACTAAACCTCACATTCAAACCGGGTATATAGCCACCACAAATACGCCTGGAAATACACCTGTTCATGGTAGAATTTCAGCTTGCAAATCACCACTTGCTTGGATACACATTCTCTCACAACTGAGGTCCCTGGCATACTATTATGGCAATGGAAGTTAAGGCTAGAAGCTACTTTTTACATCTGGCAACAAACAGAACGGCTCGTACTACCAAAGTCAGCTGGTAATACCAAAACGTACTAGGACATCGATTGCAGTGAACAATTATATTACATATATCGTACCAAGACGTCGGCCACAGCAAAAGTGTTAACTTATGTGTATTACCTAAAAGCTAAATTTGGGATTATTTACGCATGGCTAGAGAAAGGACTCCGTTACATACACAACTGGATTACGTGTCTGCCTTTTGATGGAAGGTTTCTGGTAGTTGCATATACTGTCTAGGGTTTCAGGAGGTAACGAAGTGAATCTGCTTAAATGTTGAATAATGAAAATTGGCCTGTGCCATCCTGCTGTATATCGACCAAACCTGACATAGACAATTTGCATAACTGTGTGCAATTTGACTTGAGCAAACCGCCTGGAAATTAGAGTTTTACAGCTTAATGGGTTAAGTATCTATATTTTCCTTCTATGAGAGAGCTAACTAGACTTGAATTTTATGAGTTAGAATACACCTTATGTGCCTGATGGTTCACTTTTTGGGAGATTTTTGCATGTATGCATTATTATTCTAGTTTCCTCCCTAGACCTACATCAAATTAAAAAAAAAAAAATCCATTAGATCCCCCTTCTATATTAATTTGTACATTTTTCGGTAGAAAATGTCCCGGCCGAAGGCCAGTTCTTCCAACATTACAGGTTCACTGTCGTTCGCCAGGGAAAAAAATCGACACCTAAATAGCACGAAAGGTCTAAATATTGACGACGGAATGGGGTTAAAGGTCTTAAAATCGACTAACTAATGGGGCAAACATCTTAACATCTGAAAACTAATGGGGCTAAACATGAGGGAGAAAGTGGTCCAGACAACCGGCCCATCCCCCCTTAATGAAGTGCACCAGTTGCTATTCATACACTCTAATGATACATACACACTTCCGGGATATTAAACAGCGAGTTAGAGTCATCTGGTTCCACAGGCGTCTCTTTGTTGATTAATTAAGGGAGCCCACCTCGCTCTTTTTCTCTTTCTCTCCGTCTATCTTTGGCTTTTATCGATTCGGCCCCATTCAGCCTACTGTTTTAAGACGTTTACTCCCATACTGGCGAGCGGTAGCGAGCCAGCATATATATATTTTAGTTTTGACAGTAAGTTAAATTTGTACATTTTTCGATAGAAAAATGTCTCCGGCGAAGCCGGATTTCTCCATACAATGCTGGCTCGCTATCTCTCGCCAGGAAGAAATTTACACTTGGATGTAGATAAACGTCTTAAAACAGTTGGCTGATTGGGACCGAATGGATACAAGCTAGGGAAAGAGAAAGAAGGAGAGAAAGATAAAAAAGCCAGTGATCCCCTTAATACTTTCACACGGCAATGCCATTCTCTCTCTCTCTCTCTCTAAAGTCAATAGAGGTCATGGGTCTAATATTAAGTAATTGGTGTAGTCTCTCTTCTCTTGTATCTCAATGCTCACACACAGAGCTACGACTGTCGACATCAACAATACTCAACACATAGGATATACATATTTTATCACTAATGTTTGTGATTAAACATGTTTTTATTTTACAATATACAACTACACTAAATGCTCGGTCAATATTTACGAGCCGCACCACAGCTGGGATCTCATTTCTAATGGTAGTTTTGGGTTCCTATCATTTTATGCTTCATTGCTATATAATTTTTATCCACCGGATTTTTTTTTTCTTGGCTTTATTTATTTTTTTATATTTTTTTGGATAATCTTCAAGGACACTACATCCGCCTTATTAGAAACAATATATTAGGGAAAATAGGCACCAACAGATTCGCCATATTTTTCTCCATATAGTCCGCATGGAGGATTTTCGTTATTGACAAATTGAAAAAATACCCTTTTCACAGAAAAATACACCAAAAATCTGTCAAAAGATGTCTAATAGCGGGGGTGTGGGGGCAGCAGCCCCCACCCATAATACTAGGATAGGATAGGTAAGGTTGTTAGGTTAGGCTAATGTCCTTTCAAAGGGGTATAGGCTAGTAAACACTAGGATAGCTTATACCCGTTCAGAGGTAAGAAAAAGAAGAAGAAGAGTTCGATGTAGTCTCCTTGAATGCTACCTTTTTTTGCATTAACCTAACCAAAAAACCTAACCTAACCTAACCTAAATGTATTTGGGGGCTATTAGGTTAGGTTTTGTTAGGTTAGGTTTTTTGGTTAGGTTAATGCTAAAAAAAAACAAAAAAACAAGAAAACAAATATTTTCCGGTGGATAAAAATTATATAGCATTATAGGAACCCAAAACTACCATTAGAAATGAGATCCCAGCTGTGGTGCGGCTTGTAAATATTGACCAAATGCTCTAATAGTATTATTGTCATGGAAATTTCTATATCAAAATTATATGGACTACAAACATAACTAGAAGCTGATAAATAATCATCTCCCCTATACTGTCTCTGTTCAAAAGGGGATTAAAAAATGAGTTATACATTTTCACATCTATTCCCTGACTGGCTCTTCCCAAATGGTAGACAAATTAGCTTGATTATTTAGTTGTAGAAGAACGTGGTTAAAATGTAGTACCAACTTATAATGAATGGATAATACTATTCATTCTAGGACTTACATCGTGGTTTTACATTTTCGAAACTATCCAGACCTGAATCGCATATTCTCACTAATTATTATTTAATATTTACATTTCGGCTGATGCTCTTAGAGGGTTCGTCTTAGGCCAAGATTTATTTAAGTCATCAAGTGTACAGTTCTCAGCATAAACCCAATTAGGTAAGATTTTACGGTGTGACAGTTACAAGCCCCATCGATGTTTGTGTAGCCTATAGGTATGTTAAATAATAGTCTTCAGTCCTATATGTGTCCTTCCCTTCGCAAATGTATTATAAGGGAAATATAGGGTAAAACACAGAGTCTTGTCTGCATAATGACAAGTCCTGTGTTACGGGATTTCTGCTTTAGGCTATAGATTTTTTTTCTCTCCTACCTTACACGGGGGACCTTACAGTTGCGCGATCCAGTGCTGCTTTGGTAATTGCGTACATTTTATAATTTTTATTTTCCCTCCCCTATAACATTTTCAGATTCCCCACTGCACAGAGCCACTGTCACTTTGTTTATGTTCTCTCTGCCGGATTACACTTTTCCCGCTATCCACGTATTACTTTTAGGTGAGGTTAGGTTAGGTTAGGTTTCTTAGTAAGGTTCATGACAAGGGATCAGCTGGTAGGTAGGCTATGGGATAAACTAGGGACACATACTAGCTGGTAGGTAAGGGTTATTCTTGTATCCAACGTTCTAGGTTAGGTTACTGTGTTTTTTTACTTCAAAAAATCGCTAAACCAGAGCCATGTTTTGGCAAATGTTGGCTCGGGTTTTCAAAATTTGGGGTTTAATGGACATGAAAACTCGAGCCAACTTTCAAAATTCAATTACTGGGTTTTTTTACTTTGAAAAATGCCCCCTATTTTTCCCCTTTTACCCCGCAATTTCCCTGATCTTCATAGCCCTCCCCAGACAGTCCTTGGTATAAAACAACATTGTATATCAAAGAAAAAATGCAAAAAAAAAAAAACACATGCTAAAACTCGTGACTGTCACACCGTATCAATTTACCCAAAATTACACCCGTTCGAATATTTTGAACCTTTAAAGCTAAGTTCTGAAGCATCCAGGCTATAATAATGTATAGTATTGTCCCGTTTGCGTTCGATACAGATTAAAATGGCTCAATCGCGATTTATGCTTTTGACTGAACCAGATACGGTAGCATTCAAGGAGACTACTGCAGGACTCTTCTTCTTCTTCTTACCTCTGACCGGGTATAGGCTATCCTAGTGTTTACTACCCTATACCCCTTTGAAAGGACATTAGCCTAACCTAACAACCTTACCTAACCTAACCTAGTATTATAGGTGGGGCTGCCGCCCCCTCCCCCCCCCGCTTTGACTTAGATTTTTGGTGTATTGTCTGTGAAGTGGGTATTTTTCAATTTGTTGATAACGAAAATCCTCCATGCGGAATAAATGGAGAAAAATATGGCGAATCTATTGGTGCCTATTTTCCCTTATAAATTGTTTCTCATAACGTCGCACTAGTGTCCTTGAATATTATCCCAGATACTTGCGTACTCTCCGGGTAAAAACATAAATAAAGCAGGCTATCTGTTCAGAGGTTACCAGCACCGAGCTGCTTTAGCAGTAAGCACAGGTAGGTAAACGAAACAACCCAATGAACCTGCTTCCTCTATTGAAGCAGGTTCATTGGGTTGCTTCGGCTAGTTTTATCCCTTTTAACTACCACAAATTATTCCTATTAACATACCGTATTTTGTTTAACAAGACAAAAATAAAATACATTAATACAAATTACGAGACGCAACAATATAGGTAGCACATTTATAATGGTAGTTTTGGGTTCCTATCATCATATGCTTCATTTTTATATACTTTTTATCCCCGGGAAAAAACTAAAAATCTTGGGATTTTTTTCTTTTTTTTTCTTGGTATTTTTTTTTTTTTTTTCATTAACCTAACCAAAACTCCTAACCTAATAACCCCCAAATACATATAGGTTAGGTTAGGTTAGGTTAGGTTTTTTGGTTAGGTTAATGAAGAAAAAAAATCCCAAGAAAAAAATGAAAAATCCCTAGATTTTGTTTTTCCTCCGGGGATAAAAAGTACATAGAAATGAAGAATATGATGATAGGAACCCAAAACTACCATTAGAAATTTGCTACCTATATTGTTGCGTCTCCTGTATATTAACCCTAATTACATCTGTTAATTGCTTACCAGCAGATTTAATTTCACTGTTGATTTAACTTCAGTATCTGTTCACAATATGTCCTTTGAATGCCTCTTGTGTCTTGTGTCCCACACTGGTAGTCACTGATACGCGCATCCAAACAGATTATCTATGTCCATTTCGATAATTACTAATGAAAGGTTACACCAACCCCGCACCCAACATGCGGCCACTCGCGCGGGGTGAGCAGGCAAGAATGGTCTATTAATTCCGATAAACTTGCCAGAACAGGTAACCAGCGCCTACCAGCTTGAACAAGGGACTGGAGTTCTCTATAACCCCGGGGCTCCAGTCCTGACCAGAGATACTTATACTTACAAGGAGATGGGAATGTTCCTATCTAATTTACTAATAAAATCGTGCTCCTAAAGGTTGCCAAATGTCCTTTTAATCGACTAAAAAATAACGCCATCTGTTGTTGCTAGCCAGAACTAATAGGGCGAAAATCTACGGGATTGCACTTCTCTTTCATTCATCCACGTTTGTGAACTCCACAGTACTGTACAGTAATCACAAATTTGACATAATGGCAAGACCTACATTATGTAGCCTCTTATTTATCCTGTTCATCACATCTATGTACTCAAAAGTAATGTTATCTTACATGAACGAACTATATAATACTGTAAACTAACATAAAACCAATATTTTACTTTACGTCACAAAAAAAAAAAAAACATAAATAAATAGATGCATTATTTGCTAATTGAAGGAAAACTTAGTTTGCTAATTTAGTATTACATAAATTGCATTCCATGCAATAATGCACGCTAACCATATTTCATCCTGTTTTTAGATTAATATATTTATTTCATTCTTCCACTGGACAGACAGTTTTATTGAGCTTAGTATAAACCTCTCGTGATGAAGGAGTTGATGTTATCTGGTTTATACTAAGCTGAATAAAATCGTTTGAGGGTAGCTAGAATGAAATAAAGAAATCACTCTGAGTTTGAATTACAAGTTTAGCAAAACCTTTGGAGACGAAGGGGCGAACATTATCTGGTTGGTGTCGCAGTATTTATGCTCGTGACTGTACATTCATTGACTGAATCTCTAGTCAATTCCTGATATCCACAATGTTACTGATGTATATTTTTTCCTGTGTACCGGTATATGAAGAAAAAGGCAGGCTGCCTGAAACGAGTGTCTCCCTCAAACCCAAAGGAGTGACAGCTGACAGCCAAATTCTAGGGACGTTGGAATCAAAATGCCCGGAACCAAGAAGTATAAAACAGTCTAAGTCATAGGATGAAGGATACCTCAGGGTACCTCCAGGAGCAA